>JAJKLA010000003.1:1200000-1556365 GCA_022432515.1 Hypoxylon sp. NC0597
AATTCTGTGTTGTATTTAGTGGATGCCTCTCCCTCAGCGCATCCACCTCTACTACTTTACCATGTAGGCAGTGTAGGTAACACCACAATCCTCCAGGATATTCCTGACTCAGATCACAACATGACAGCGGCACCCAAAACACCAGCCGCAGCCACGGCACCCGCGATCATGCCAGTGGGTCTCGCAGCCAGGCCCGGCGACGCGGTGCCAGAGCATCCATTTCCGAGGTACGCCTCAAGCGCAGACACGACCTGGGAGACGCTGGCGGCGTCCTCGTTGTCGACGCACTTGGTCGCAAGGTCGTTGATCTCGCTGCTGTGCTTGCTGAACCAGCTGCTGGCCTGCTGGTCGAAGGAGCTGTACTCGGCCGACAGCGACTGCGGGATGCCCTGGGTGACCTGGCAGAGAATCGACGGGTTCGACAGGTCGGCCGTGCTCACGAAGCTCTCGAAGTAGGTTTCTAGAGCACTTGACGGCGTGGGCGCGTCGGATATGATGGCCAAGGCCGAGGACGTGCACTCGCCCGAGACGCCGGTTTGGGTGATGATATCGGTGCCGCTGCTCTGGGCTTGGCGCACCTCGACGACGACGTGACCGCGACCTTGCACCTTGTTCAGGTCGCGCACGTGCTTTAGGGCTTGCGGTGGATAGGTGGCCAGGGCGCTGGAGGCGAGGCCTAGGATAGCGATGGTTTGGACGAGCATTTTGGACGTTGCTTAGTATAACTATTTCTCTGTAGAAATCGGGGCTTTAGGTTGAAATGGCATTGACGACTGAAGACGTGGATTCGATAGGGCTGAAAGTATCGTCCGAATCTGGCGGACTTCAGTTACTTTTATATTCGAGATCGAACCACGTCACCCGGTAGGAATAACCCAAGAAACCAGGGGCATCCATGGTTTCCATTCCTTAGTATAAGGTTGCTTCCCATGGCCCCCCCAGCTACTTTACCAGGCCTAGATCTACATAATATGTTTGCCTGGCTATGCCGCTGGGCTTATACACACTGGCATGCGGCGATGAAAATTGGAACCTGTAGGCAAAGGGCCGTACCCGATATACCTAAGGTAATTGATGGAACTGGTTTGAGGCTAGTACGGGGTAATTGGTCATCTTAAATCTTACCTAGTCTGTTCAGTATTAAATCAAGGACCAATCAGATTCATTCGCTAATGACCTGAGTATTATATAATCAGACCCGGAAACATATAATCCCTGTCCTTACCTGCGTTACAGACTCCCAAAAGAGCTAGCGCAGTCTCGCAACAGCCTGCTGCCTGCTTAGCCGCTTAGTCTAGGGGCTGATAATATGGCGATATTTTTTATTTAGAACAGCTTAAGTGGGTCCGTAGACCGGTCCGTTGGCTGTGCAATGCAGCTGAAGACTCGGGTGGACCTGGCGGTAACTGTGTGTACTACCTTGACGTCACAATCACCTGGCAAACTCATCCAACAGCCATGTGCCAAATCCGCAAACAACATCCATACCTACAATTTTTAATGCCTCGTGATGGAACAATCGATGGATTCGAATGTCAAGGTGAGCATGTTGGTGCTCTAGTACATGAACAAACCATCGACATCCATATCTCTTATATCATCCATCGCCCAGTTGCTATGAGTCTCTAACCTGATCGCTAAGACTGATACCAATTCGGTATCCAGGCTCTCACTGTTGGATGTTGTCAGATAGTCACGTGGATTTCATGTGACTACCCTCTCTGGTGGTGTCACTCACGTGACACCACCAGAGAGTGCGTTTGAAGAATTATATTCGTTTGCATCTGTTGTCTGTTCCAGACAACAGAATTTTCAATACAATCATCTGAATCTTGATTCTGCAGTTTTATCTAACAGATGTTGGCTGAGGCATATTTATTCGAAAATTACCCAAAGCACAAGCACATGACTAGGTACTCCGAGAGAAAAAAAAATTCCTTCGCTCACCGATAAGACCGATGTCAAGGTTCCACGACCTGTACAGGTGAATCGTGCTTTATACACGCTATTGGCCGTAAAAGAAACAATGTCATTTCACTAGCTGTCAATGATGAGGCTGATAACAGGCACTAAATCTGGAAGCCTGTAGACTGGCACATGAGTGGTAATTCAAGTAACATATAAATGTCTACCTCTGAACGAGAATTTTAATAAACTATGGGAAAAAGAAATTACCCTTACAAAAGGTTTGAGAAGTAGTTGGTATATCAAAACAATCGATAAAGTATTTCTTTCAAAACATGTCATAAACAAAAAACTAACTCTTTCAGAAACATTTCTCAAATACGTGGCACCTGCCTCTTCTAGTAAAAGTGAAAAAAAAAAATTTCGCCGGGATAAGTCGACGAGACTCACCGTATACTCTTGTCTTACTTCTTTACTTCTACATACTCGATGTTCCAAGCCTCTTTGTTTTGTTCTATACGTTTCTCGGCCGCTGCTGCTTCTTCTGGAAGTCCAATAGCGTCGAGTAAATCGATGATATCGAAGACTCCGTCTTCCCTCTCACCAATATCGCAGTTATTAATGATCCTTATAAACTCGGCTGGGGACGCTCGAAGAGCAAACTTAACCAAGCCGAGGCAAATCTTAGCCCAAGTGATTATCCAGCCGCCGAGTGTCCCTTCCGCCCCTCGAAATTCTATCGTGCGGTCGGCATTGAGGTCGATGGTACGCAGGCAATTATAGGACCTAAAGCTGACATATCCGCGACTACCAGGGTGCGTGAGATATTCTATATCGCAAGAACTAGGACTCTGGAAGAACTGGCTTACGCCTTCCCAAACGCCCGGGTCCTCAGGTAAATTATCCCAGGAGAGGCCTCCCCCGCCGTAAGGTTTGTACAGTTGGGAGTATTCCCGTAGTTGTTCGATAGTGTAATGTGTGTTTTTGATCCTCGGGATAGTTCGCGAACGAAGGATTTCTCTAGGGCTTTCAGTTTCAAGGCCTGATCCAGAGACTTCTGCTACTCTGAACGCAATCTCTTTGTCGAGGCTCCGTGCTTTGCTTAGTACACCATCGATTTGTTTTTCCGGCGCTCGTGGAGCTGGCCCCAGTGTCTTACCAGAGGAACCAGAATCGCCGCCGGATTCCGGTTTGTCCAGAAAAAAGGGATCAAAGCAACCTTCCTTACGAGTTTCCAGAAAAGCCAAAATATTCTCTGTCCCGTTGTTTTCCTCCATCTCCCGCCAGGATATTAGCTCCTCTCCATGTCGAAGGTCAGAGGCAAGATAGTCAAGGCAAAGCTTCGGCTCATTTAATGGGCGTCCAGCATACTCACCGTGTTGCAAATCATCGGCGAATTTACGTGGTATCCGCTCATGATCGGGTCCATCTCCTGATTCCCTACCCCGCGATAGCCGACTCCTGTTACGAAGCGCTCGACTGTAGTAATTTGCTGGCCGCGAAGGATGGTTGAGAGTCACTAGTAAGTTCTCGGCACTCCATACCAGCGAGGCGATGCGTCTCATAGATTGAAGGGGAAATCGCTCGGCGCCTTGTCCGACGTGTACATGGAACCCAGCAGAGGGATTGACGCGACATCTATATGTTGATGTGAGGAGTTTTCGAGCATAATTAATAGCTGCAAAAGCCGCCGGAATGTCGAGCTCAACTGGGCTGATGACTTCGACGCCGGCCCACGAGTATTTATTTGTCCAATCGCCGGGAAGATCTATCCTATCCTCCCTAACGGACATATCCTCCTCTACTCTCCAATGCGAATAATGCTCCAGGATTTCCTCATCGAGATCGTTGTCGTATGTATACGCTTTGACCTCGGTCTCGAGGCCGTGACGCGTAAGAAGATTACGGATTCCATCCCGAATAAACTCATCATGGGGAATCAGCTGACGATCCATATCTTCTACGTCTATTGCGTCTATCATAAAGATCGGAGATAACCCCTCAATGTGAGCAAGGGGATCATCCTCATCCTGCTCCAGGAACGGGACTAGAAATTCTAACTCTACGCCGAAGGTAAGGCGCGCTGGCTTCGGGTCTTCTAGAGTTTGGGTATTAGTTGACATGTTGGCGTTTTGACTTTGTTCTTATAGATAACGTTATTCGGTGTTTGCTGAAATATTCTCATAAGAGTGATACTCGCTCATAAGAATCGATAGTCATGGGTATACCCCCACAGTAATGTCGGATTTAATGAGCTTATATGTGAAATCACTAACTGCTGAACGATCTTGCGATTTCATACAGATCTGTTGTTTCATTAGATCCTGAGTGTTCACTAAATGATCCAAAACTGTTGTTCCTACCATGTTCCCAATCGGTTATACCTTAGGCAGACATCTGAGGTCTTTTGTAACGCTCAATAACTTCATATACATACATATATATATATACCTAAAGAATAAGTAAGCATAGCTCGAGTACGAACCTGAGGTCTTCGGCCGACTGACTGGCGGAGTTTAACACAACAATCAAGCGCCGACAACAGCAGGCATGGTCCCCACGTGCTTAACCCCCTTAACCAGAGTCTCCCCAGAATGTTGCTCGCTTTGCTGTTTCAACCCCCGATGCTCGAAATTCCAATCCAATACTTGCTGGCACATCCCTTCCATTGTATTATGGATCGGCCTGTACCCAATGCCGCCCTCATCCAGACCCCGCTGAGCAGCCTCATCCGTAGCTAAGTAATGCGTTCCAGCACTGAACACAGCAGGCTGCAAAATCGAGAGATCGCCCTTCGGCCGCGGCACTATCCACCTGAGCACCGGCAACCGGCTCGCCAGGTCGAAAAATTCAACAATGTGAGCGAGCACCAGCATAACCGCCGGCTGCAAATACACGACCTTGATCGGCGGCGTCTCAACCGTGACCTTCAAAAGTCCGTAAAAATCATCGAACATCGGCGGCGGGCCGCCATCCGTAACCGTAAACGGGCGTCCGGCACACCTCGGCATCTCATCCCTGAGAAGCGCCGCCTCGAAGAGCAAATGCGCCAGCGAGACGTGTCCGGCCGCCACGAAATTCTGAACGACATTGCGCATCCAGCTCGGGAACGTGCCAGCCCGCAGACACAGCCCGACGACCTGGTCGCCATTACTACTCCCGTAGATGCCGTTCGCAGGGCGCACGATACCCGTCCGGAAACCGGGAGCGTTGGCCTCGGAGATGAGGCGCTCGGCCACGGCTTTGGCGTGCGCGTAGTTGCCGAAGAACTGGGCGTGCGGCCGCAGCGGGCGGTCGAAATCCGAGTCGTCGATCGCTTGCCAGTAGTTCTTGGGCCAGCGGCGGAACGGGTTGCCCCAGTACTCCACCGGCCTGTACGCGACCGACGCGGAGGACGTCGAGACGAAGACGCTGGCGCCGGCTTGCCTGGACGCGTCGAGTACGTTGCGCACGCCGTCGATGTTGACGCGCTTCACGCGCTCATACGTGCGCAGCGACCGCTCCGACGTCACGATGATGGCCGCTGTGTGGAAGACGGTGAGGGGGAAGTTGGCGACGCTTGCGGGCCAGGGTTTATTGAATGCGGCGGCTGTTGCTGAGGGAGACGTTATGTCGGCTTGGGCGAAATCGACGCGCGCGGCCGGTCCCGTGGCCATGTCCGACCGCGCCGGCTTTCGGAAATCGACAATCCGAATGCTTTCGGGCGGTTGGCCGCGGGCGAGCAGCTGCAGAACCATTGTCCCGCCAACTCCGCCGCTACCGCCCGTAACGATGTACCGGCGGTCGAGCTTTGGCGGTAGATGGTTCGTCCAGTCGATGGGTTTGGCCTTGATGCGTTCATACGTGTCCCGGATCTCCTGCTCCGTCCAGCGGTGTGGCGATACCGCCAGGACTTCTGGTGGCGTCTGTTTGAGAGCGCTGTTCAGTTTCCAGACCCAGGCGACGCCAATTGCGAGGAGCGCGCCGATAACGCCCAAAACGGATTGCTTTGTTATGGCATCCATTGCGGCCTTTTCTTTCTTTTATCCCGACACCTATTCCTCAAGCTCCAAGAACCTCTGCCGTCACAAGGCGAAGCAACCTTGAAATTTTGGCTTGTTCATGCTCAGCTTTTATACTCAACGCGGCGGCATCACTAAGCGCGCCAATTCGGCTCCTAAGATCCGATACGAATACGAACAGCTGTACCCTGCCTAAGCTTAGCAAACAGACCCAGTCTCAACTTCCACTTAGCGGTGGGGATTCTCTCGATTAATTCGCTTTCAACATCTCAAGGTATCCAAGTTATAAAGGAGTCGAACCGACCGATTTACGGGTATCTCCTCAAGACGTGCGCAAAGCTGCTATGACTCGTCGAGGTTACCGGGTTAAAATGAGAGAAGCAAACGCGGGACAATTCAAGCACCGCCAATGTAACCACCCAAGAAACCGTCTGCCCTAAGAATCCCGAGTACGGGTCTCACAGCCAAGTCATCACACAGGGATAACAATCTTAACTAGTAAATATCGGGACATCTCCAAGTAGAAAGGAACTGTCATATTATTTATCTGAATCGATGGCAAACAATTCCCCACGTATCATAGATCAACGTCCAATCACCATCCAAGATGCCCGCGGCAGCTTAACCGTCATCTTCTTTGAGGCGACAACACGTGAAGACCGCATACGAGGCTCCAAACTCGCCAACACGACCTTCGGAAAACCGCTATCGGAAGAGAGCTACCTAGAGCGGGAGGACTTCCTGGCCAATCTCCCGCTTGCGCGCGGCCCCGGGTGGCGGTGGTTCAGTCTCGCGCTAGCGGATAACCCCGAACATGTAGTCGCTATGTGCAAGGCACTGCACCGGGACTTACTCATCCGGGACGGCGCCGGGATGCGCCATGAGCAGGGTTACTGCATTTGCAGCGTGGTTACGGATTCCCGCTACCGGGGTCGTGGTCTCGCTACCGTCCTGATGAGGAATATCGCCGAGTGGCTGGATGGGCCGGGGGATGCTACGGCTAGCACGCTATACTCAGATGTGGGAGACGTACGGCAAGACTATCAGCCCTACTTCAATTCAGCGTGTTAATGGACATGTAGTTCTACGTCAATAGAGGCTGGGATATCTGCGACGCGTTCCAATCGACTCTGACCGTCCCTCCCACGCTTCCCTCCAGGAAACAACGAACAAAGCTCCCCGAAACTCGCATCTTAACTGCAGATGACCTGCCGGGCCTCTGCAAGCGCGACGTGGAAAGCATCAAAGATGATTTCCAAAGTCACGATCTCGCACCCGAGACCACTCTCGTAACCTCGTTGCCTACCGCGAACATGGTCAACTGGCAGCAAGACCGCATCGGCTTCATGAACGCCAAGCTACTAGGCAACGCCTCGGAATCAAAAGGTAGCATCTGCGAGAGTGCCGACGCATGGATGTACTGGTACCACGACCTGCATCACCAGAAGCTCATCATCCAGCGCGCCAAGCTGCCCAAGGATCAAAGTGACGACGTTACCACCCAGGTGCTAGCGCAGCTCTTTCTCGACGCCCTTGAGGAGGCCGCAAAATGGGATATCCAAACGGTGACCATCTGGAACCCTGGTCCGGAGCTGCATCGCGCGATGACGCTCCTTACTGAGGACTTTGGAATCGAGGTACTGAGCGAAAAGCGGGAAGTCGCAAACATTCCCTGTCTTAGGTGGCGCGGCGGCGAGAAGAAACCGACTATTGTTCAGCCCAATGAATTTTACAGTTGGTCCTAGGTGCCTTTAAGTGAAGGAGAGGTTACTTGGGATTGACGATGCAGATGGGCGGAGATAAAGCAATGGATATGCAACACCCGACACCCAAACTACAGGAGGTAGGCTAGAAATTTGAAACCGGCTATGTACCTATAGATTAAGGTTATGATACATCATATTATCGCCAAGTAGCATTGAGGTGCCTATAGAAGGGAGACTATTTTACGTTACGAATATAGGTAGGTAGGAGTATATGGTCACGATTATAAGGGGGGGAAGTCAACAGTCTACCGGTAAAGGCTTTTATAAAATATTGAACATAAGAAATCTACATAAGGAATCTACAAATGAAAATTTACAAATGAAATCGACAAATGAAATCGACAAATGAAATCGACAAAGGAACTCTAGATATTCAAACGAGTGTCGCGTCCGCCTGTCCACCCACCTGGCCAGAATGGGAGAACAGGTTTCCTGAAATAAAAATTGGTACCTTGGACATCCTTGCCCAACTCTAGGAACACGTACCGAAATGAATGTAATTTCCCCTTGTCCTTCGTGTTGAACAAGACGGAGGGAGGGTGTTCCACTTGGGACGTCCCCTGACTTGCTTGTCGTCAGGGGGTAGGATGTCCGTCAGGCTGTATAGGAGTACATACCTAGACAGCTAGGCAGTTACTCAATAAATGTATCCGTGCGTCTATTAGCAGGTAGGTAATGCTGTAGGAATCGCTGACGAAAGAGTAGGTCGGTCGGTTCGGTTGCTTAACTACCGTTTATAGACGATCGTCTCCTATAGTTAGCTCACCAGTTGTTATATATGTTTTGTGGGGGTAATGAGACTCACATCGGTTAATGAGTACACGCGGGCGGGGGGGTTGCTTCAGATTGCACTCCCTATAACCTACTATTAGCCATTGACCTTACTTTAGAGAAGAACTAGGCAGCGATGTGGGTTAGGACCTTAGATTTACTTGGCGTTCATACCTCTCACAGCCGTATATACTCCTCATCATCGTCATCTTCATCATACCTCCCCCTTCTTTGCCTCTCCATCTGGGCCACTGCAACATTGAGAGTTAGTAATTGATCTTCTAGGAAAGGGGCTAGGCGTATCCCAGGAGTAATGAATCCTCAATCTCCTCCATTAGGAAATTGTGACTCCCAAGACAGGCCTAAAATGGAAAATGAAGAACTCTCAATATCACTTACCTCTCCCCTCGAGGCGTTGTTTGGCCATCCTATGATACTCAGCTATACGTCTCGCGTTGTCGCGGTCCGTTAAGACATTCCTCAAAGCTCTATGGAGTGATTGGAAGTCTTCGACATCAACATTCTGATCCTTCGCTAGCATTTGGGCAAGGGGGTAAAGGTCGAAGAGCTTGTCGCGATCCGAGATGATATCCTTTAACGCGTCTTCTAACGCCGTAATATCGTTCCGGTCTACGCCCTCCGCCTCCGCTACAAGCCACGCCAGAGGTAACAAGTAGCGTACACTTTCCCGCATCCAGCGTACTTCCCTCTTTTGGCTCTCCCATAGGACTTTATAGCAGTCGTCAACAGCCAGAAACTTGTTAACCATTTCGTCGCTGGTGTCTATTTGGTTCTCGCTGTCGATTGGTGCGGTAATGGTGATGGCTGGGATGGAACGGTACTGCGATTCAGGCTCCAGCTCGGCTCTTGGCTCATAGACATCATCGAACCCAGCGTCCTCCCAGATGCCGTCATCATCGTCGTTTCCTTCCACACCATCTTCGCCACCCCAAGTTTCCGGATCAGGAAACTCGTACAAATCTTTCAGGGCCACTCCATTTGAGAAGATTCGGCCTTTATGCCGCTCAGACTTAACGCCTGCCGTCTGCTTCTCACCTACATTTAAAGTCGGCTCGGATTTTCGTTCAGTATTCACGGGAGTCCGAGAAGGTTGAGAAGCTTCACCATTCACTGCGGCCCTAAAATCAACATTACTACTCGTAGGCTCAAGGAGGATCTTCTGGGGAGGCAATTTCTTTTCCATATTATCTAGCCATGTCCCTACAGGGTGCGATCCAAGTGACTCGTGAGGCTTACCCGGACTCTGCGTTTGAACCCTGTTGCCATGTGACGACGACGACGTAGGCGCCTCCAACTCTGGCAATATGCGGGATCCATGTGCTGGTGGAAGTGGCAGCTCAGTAAGTGGGCGCTTAGGAAGTAATGTAGTCTGTGGCAATGGTAATGGTACTGGTTCACTAATACGGTGTTTCTTATCGCCTTTCGAATTCTTGCCCTTATTCCTTCCTAGCCATCGACTAAAAGCACTAGTCGACTTCTTATCCTTTTCAAACTTTGGAACAAACGAAAACACTCGAGATAGACCCAGATACGAACTTGAGCTGGGTGTTGGGGTTGTTGGCCGTTCCAGATGCGAGTCGTGCGCCGGCGTAGACTCACTCTGGTCTATCAGAGACTCGTGTGATCCATTCGGGTGTTGATACACAGATGTTTTAGACGCCATAATGTCGTCTTTGTTGTTTCAAACCGAGATTTTAACAGGTAAAGGAGGATTGGTCAGGCGGGTATCGAGTGGTTTTGAATATGGTGGCATTCGCGCCCCTCGCAGATCCTCTGTACTAAAGACAAAGGAAATATGGTCAATCACCCCTGAATCTTGGGTATTGCATAGGAGCATTGTGCTGTTCCGGCAAACAATGTCTTTGTAAGTAGATTCAATCAGATCGAACATTAAAGGCTGGATTAACATTGTTCAAAACTATCATCAAAGGCTGTCTTAGTATTAAAATCTACCTCTCACACTGCATTGTTCGCTTAACTAAGCAACCGCTACCAACTAATTGTTCGCGATAGAACTCGAAACCCTTTACTTAAGCTACAATGGCATTGTTTTGCGTATTTTGCTTCGAGTAATTCAGAGACTTCCGGCAAAGCCACTTCGAATTCCCCCGAGCATGGCCTCCGGTTGCCCACCTGTAGGTCTTCGGTTGAACGTCGATGAAATTGGCGTCGGTCTTTGAGCTACTACTGACTTGTAAGACAATGCTTTTTATTTTTATTTTCACTTCTTTTGGATAAAAATGATAGAATCAGAAACTAACCTCGTGGCCTTGTTGATGAAGTCGTAAACCTATCAGGATCCCCAGTGCCATGGCCGATCCTCAATCCAGAGCTCAATCCCACGGCGGGGAATCTTGTATTGCTTTGAAGTCTACCTGAAGAAAACTCACCCTGTTGTCCCGACATATGGGTTTGCTGAGTTCGAGGCGTACCAGCGACCAGGCCAGGGATAGTTGATAGGCCAATACCAGTCGTCTCACCGATGCGTTGACGATGAGTTGAAGGAGTGATGGGCACGTTAGCTACCAAGTGTCAGCTATCTGATCCTAATGTTAAAAAAGGGAAAGTTTCGTAACTCACATTGAGCTCCGATAGTCCTAGGCCAAGATGTACTGTAGTTTTGTCTCGTTTGATTGTGATACCCGGCCGGCACTCTTTGCTGCTCGTAGGGCGCTGTATTACGTTGTCCATATGGTGACACGGAATCTTGGTAAGCTAAAGTGTTTTGGCTCCCACTATCGAACTGAGTTTCGCCAACTGATTGCCCATGAAGTGTCGAGTCAATTGCATCTTCAGCTGCGTCTTGTATTTGCCCGAGCATGGCTTTCCGTTTGAGTTTGTCATATAACTCTTGGATCTGAAGAAGTTTTCGATTCTTCTCCTTGTATGCTTGGGCCAATTCATCATTCTTTCTTCGGAGGCTATCCTGGTCCATCTTCATGCCTGGAAAGAGTCAATACTGAGGCAGTTGGAGATGGAGAAGAAAGAAACTTTCCAGTGAGCTGATTCTGTAGGTTAGTGATCTCCAGGTTGGCTTCATTGATAACCTTGTCTAGGTGGACGTTGAGACCCGAGTATTTCTCGGTAAGAGCTTTGCTAAGATGCTCTTGGTAAACACTACAATTCTAACATCAGTACCTGGGTAATTGGCCTAGTCCCCCGAATGCCGTGGTTTATTAAAAGAGAAATGAGGATCTCTAACACTTCTTGGGTAGCCTGGTATGCCCAAAAGCTAAGGGCACGACTTGCGCATTCGATGATGATGTTAGGGCTTAGGCCGCTGAGAACGCTCGTCTTGTAGTCCTCGCTCGGATTGAGGTTGGAGAGGACGGCATCATCAGGATTCGTCAAGTGGGAACCACAAGCAGGACAGGAGTTGCGATTCTCATGTCTCTGCCCCGTCAAGCCTAGGCGGGCCGCGCAGTCTACACAGAAGATATGACTACAAGTTGTCACCAGCGCCCTATCGCCAAGCTCCTTGCGGCACTTGAGGGCATTGCAACGCAAGACGTGTTCCATGACGAAATAGATGGGATCAATGGTTGTAGGTAATTAGGCACTTTTCAAAGTCATCGATTGCTTAATCTCAAATTTTCGGTTGATCATTTTGGTAGGATTTAGAAGCTATAAACTCAAATCGAGTCGGCACTAAAATATTGCGATTCTCAGTAATGACTGGACCTTATCTGCGCCTTCTTCCTCCTTCTTCCTCGACTCAGTCGGCCACCTTCCCTCGCTAATCGTGTCGTGATCAAATGGAAACTGCATCCATAGGCTCCACTCAAGCCCCGGAGAACGTGAGTGTAACACCGCCCCTGAAAATAGGGGTCGAATAGCTGGCCCGACTTGAATTTCACCTCCATCTCCATAACGCTCTTGAGAAATCTGATTGCAAGTCCATCGTAGCTTCAAAGAAACCCTGAAGTAGAGGCACTAGCAGCAAGGAACATAAATCTAGCATCCTGATATCGAAGATGCATCAAATAAATTTATCCTTCATTATGTTTTTGCTCTCAGACCTTTTTTCAACCTCTCTATCGGCCTTATTTCGTTATCTTCCCTTTCACGCGACTCAACTTCACGTCAGGCTTTCTGGTGATGTTCTCGGTATCGAGAAGCTCGCCTCACAAGGCAACTCCTCGAGTCTTCATGGCATGCTGCCACAACTAAAGTAATCTGAGTCAGCAATTGCCACTTCGAGTATCCCGGAGATAAATCTAGAACGATATCTCTTCAACTATACTTACCATCGATGCGAAATCTGTCGAGCCCGCTTCCTTGATCGTTTTCAATATTCTGCCTCACAGCCTCCAATTCTCTCAAGTATGAAAACGCTCGGATAGACCAGAATGTGATGAGAATGCAAGGAGTCCCATCATCTTCATCCTCTTCGTATGTCGTTTCTTTTACCAGGTCAGAATGTTCGCCGAACCCTCGATTAACATGCCTCTCGACCTTTAGCTTCTGCGGCATGTACTTGATATTTTTCCACATGTGAGGCATTGTGGCAAGCGGGGTTGATAGGGTAGGGATACGATGCCCGATCCTTCAGAATTGGTAATTTTTTTTCTACTTCTGGAAGTAGCCAATCCTATGAAAGGAAAAGTACCTGCATGGTGAAAAATGGGTAGCAAACAACCTGGGGTCAATCTCATGATACTCTCCAAGTCAGAATTGCGAGTCGCACCATTGCCCATCCCATCTTCCACAGTTGGGTTGAACAAAGGTAACACAAGCCTGACAGCCCTATGTGATTCTGGCCCTACAACTCGATTTGAACTAGCTACTCTATGATAACCAATGAAAGGCTAGACGAAGACGTAATCGATCAATTTACCCTTTAATTATTTCTTGGATCCCTCGATCCTTCTTGCATGGCCGGTTATATAAATGTCCATTACCCCATGTTGCTGCTATAAGGGGTGGGAAAAGTATTGGTTTTATCGCTGACGTGTAATTCCCGCTAATGACCAAATAGTTTTGCGGAGGAATCGATGGTGAGTAAGAAGATATGCACTCTATAGAATCCCTTCGGAGTTAAGAAGCCCTAAATCTGTTTTAGACACGTCTGTATACCTTATAATCAGAGGCCTGTGTAAGGGTAGGACTAGACTCGAATGCATTGTGTTGGTTCAAACTTCTAGAACAATTTTCGTATACTTGTGTATGGTTTGATGGTATTACATGCTATATTGTGGTTCGTAATTAAGGAATTGTTGCTTTAATATTTCCTTTAAAGATGAGAAAACACGTACGTGCAGTGCCAATAGTCCCTTGCGATATATTTCTCCTTCGTGATCTTGACTGTTCGGCTTGATAGAAAGTCGGACATTATTATCACGGTAAGCCTTAATCTAGTCACCATTTTGTCACCATGTTCTCGAACAACTAGCTTCTAATGTTTTATATGGAAGACTAGGATGGTTGTAGGTGGTGGCCTCGGGTGGCAAAAATGACTCCGCGAATGCTCTATTATGTACGTTAGGTAGGTATCTACCTCCGTAGATAAAAAAAGATAATTGTCTCTAAATTAAGATGTCTACATCTTAAAAGTATGAATTTAATAGTACATGTCAGCTCATAGATTGAAAAAGGTTGTTTGATATCTGTTGTTGAAAATAGCAAAAGAGAAACCCCGTAGGGTCCTCTTGGCCCAGCCTCTAGATCTAAGCGTCTAGAGCTACTGCGCCCGCTCCCCTGCGCCTCGCAGCCTATCTCAATGCCTCCGTTTTGTTTTTTACGGGGACAGAGACATTGCCTAGTACTGCGAGCATGTGGCAGGATCGTCGACATATTTGTTTGCGACTCCTTTTCAGGATTCGAACCCTAGACCTCTCAGTCATCATCGGGACCGTGTCGTGTCTGAGGCAATTCACCACCCGACCAATTTGCTTAGGTCATTTGCGGTGGTGCACCGCTGTGAAAGACGCACTCCAATTTTGGTTTATCTGTCTTACTCAGTCCCGCGTAGTGACGCGTCAACAACAGCTGGCACCTGGCAACGCCTTGCCCCTAAGATGCCACAACAACAGGCGCCAGGTGTACCTGCTTCCTAAACAATTTTCCCCCATGCGCTACTCAACCATCATGTTATGAAACCTTTGCTGCAACTATGAACTATGGGATAGGGTTAGATGCGAGCGTCTCTGCTTATACTAACTCTAAGTTATGCCACGCTCGTGATTAAGAACAATTCTCCGAAAGTTTCTACCCCATATTCTGTTCATCTCGTCCGAACTTCTGACAGGCCACTCAGTGTTAAGTAGCGCACCTTGAATAGTATCTCGACGACTCCAGGCGATCACTCGCAATTATAGTATAAACGCGGAAATGATTTAGTCTCAACACGTGGTCTTCCACCAAACGACAGGATCGGATGCAGTAGACATCCTAGGAGTTTTAACTGAGCATGAGCTTGTGGATGTAGCTTGCTTTCCTCTACTAGAAGACGTATGGGGGACTTCGGTCATGTAGTAAAGCGTCTTACGTCGTTCATATTTGGGAATTGGAAAGTAATGCTCTACTTACGAGGTAGCGAAGAGTCTAAGCACGAAGGGGGAAAACTCCGGAGAAAATTAGTAGAGGTTGACATTGCAAAAAGAGGTCAGAATTGTGAGAGCTGGGCAACTTAGATCTTCAAAGAAGCCCGTCAGAATCTTGATAGCGCTGATTTGCTGTATACAGTGGCAAATAGACCAGTTCTAGGGCTTACAACCCAATCTAAAACCGGGCTCACGATACATACCCCAATCACTCATTGTTGTCAAAGCCGTTGGCATAACTCGGCAATAGACATAAACCTAAACCTCTTGTGCTTCTTACCAAAGTGTCCACGCTACGTAACTTCGATACATATAGGAAATATCAATTCCTACAGTAGGTGGATATAGCAACGTTAAAAATTCTCAAACCCAAACACCTAGATTCGCAATTACGGCGACGTCAATTCGAAGCCCACGCCAGTTCAATCTTTATACAAATCGTTGCCCAATCATTCTAAATAACCGTTGGCCGGGTTACTCATTCATTCTGTAGCTTGGCAGGCGGGCATGTTTGTGATTTGGCTTTATATTCGACTTTACTCCTTTTCTACGTAGACCGAGCTCTAGCTATTTGTAGTTAGAACGACGAAGCTCTACCCACAGGTGCCGTGTATCTTCATCAGAAAGAGACTTAGAATGCTTCCCGCCTAAGCAGACCACTACTTTTCAAAGTAGGCCCTGTTAGCGCGGTAGGCAGTTGTGTGCTTCTAACAGCTGACTAAACACCTGAAGAATCTGACTCTTTTCTATTCTCCCATCTTTCCGTCTTCGCCCAAGGATCTGCAAAAATCAGATTGTTCTCGCCTTGGGGGAACGGTCCAGCCCAGCACGGATGTAGCATGTCTTCCCCAAAGATCGTCGTAGCCGCCCAAATATCAACCACGTGTTGAATAAATTAGCTTGCAAGCTAAGTATGTACGTCTAATGGCGATCAGATGCACGTGAAGTTGGCAACATGCAGGAGGAGAACCCCCTGAAATCAGTAATAGCCTAGGACCAGATCACCGGGTCATGCAACCCGGGAATGTCCTCCTCTTCATTTATCACAACCGGCGGAAACGTGGCTATGTGCGCCGGCGGACCTCGTATACTCAGTCCGAGCAGCCAGCCCGGCAAAGAAACTCGCGATCCCGATATTCCGCCCGGAGTAGCTTTCCCAAAGCGGGCAACGCGGCCGTCCCTTGGAGTAGGGAGCCTGCGCTAATGGACCACTACCTCATGCAGCCCGTGTCTATTATAAGGAGCCTAATGCATAGTTGATATGCGAGAGGACAGACTGTGTGTCCCCTCGGCTCCCTCCTTATAGGTGATATCGCTTAAGAAATTGTGGTCCGGGATCGGCGATGCAGGTACGCCGGGCTTGCATTAGGCGATGTGGTAATGTGGCTTACCAGCCGGCGGCAGTGGAGGCGCGAATGCCGACGAGGCCGGGGAAGCAGGTATATAGCATTGAGTCAGCTTTACATCCATACCATAGCATATAAGGGGGATGCCAAGCCGCCATTCGGGGTAGGTAGATAGGCTCGCAAGTTGTCAAGCCCTACATGTATGGACGGTGCAGGGATTGCACCAGAAAATGGCAACACCAAAAACTTGAAGTTGGTCGCTTCGGTGCGATTGGGGCATAACTTAGGGCTCCTGGCGGAAATAACGAGGCTGGTATTTAATCAGATTGAAACGACGCTTTCAAGTTTTCGGAGTAAGTTTCCTTGACCCGATGCCCTAGCTTCACCGTTGGGCCGGTGTGCGAACTCCAAATCTGCTGAGATCACGATCGTCACCTGTGTTGTCGTCATGATACCTTATAGGTTGCCATCTCAAGATCACTGAAGGAACGCCGGGTCCGTGTGGATCTCGGGGGGTTGAAGCTTGGAACGTGGCAGAGCTCTTGGCCCCAACATCCAGACCATAATACGTCGACGCCATGCCGCGGACAAATCATGAAAACCTCTACCTGCTTTGTAGTAACCCTAACCCATGAAACTTAGCAATTAACTAAGATTTTCTTCAATTCCAGGTCCAAGACGCGCGTTGCGCAGCGGTAAAACAGCTGGGAAAACAGACGCTGAGTGATCCGGCTTGGAATACGACAACGACAAGGGCAATGAGAAGTCAAAAAGGCTTGTGTTACTGTAGCGCCATGCCAGCGTACGAAAAGAGCCCCAGAACCCCAGATGTCAATGAAAGCTTGTGTCAATGAAGGCGAGGATTTTCTCACTAAGATCCTCTAGACTGTAACTCAACGTCGCAGTAAAACACGGCTCGTAGTACGGTGCTCGACTCTGGGCCAGGCTCTTGGCGACCCAACGCAAAACCCCCGAGAACCATTCCATCAACGCCATCGCAGCCGGACCTCTTGACCGGTTCCTCGAGTCTCGGTGAGATGGCGCGACAACCCTAAACCACCACCAGCTAGAGTCACGATAAGTATAACGAGACTGCAATTACAGTTGGTTAGGTCTACTATAGCAGGAGCACAAAAAAACTCGTGAACTATAGACATGGGGTATTTAAGCGAGTCGTAGCGCCATGTGGCCTAGATAGAGTACTTGGGTACATAGCAGACGGCATATCAGCTGCGCATGTAAGGCACAGTTACAATACTGTGATGCCAGCTCAGCTTACTATGCTTTCCTACTACATTACCTATAATATCTAGCCTCATTGTTCACATATCTCCTTCTAAGCTATAGCTCTTAGAATGAGAAGAAGTGGAGAAAGGATGAAGTTTACTACGCGTAGTCCGGGTCACCTTGCGTGTTGACGACGTCTATCCCATGGATTTTATTATATTACTAATCGGAATAACAGACGATGGACCCGGAACACCATTCGGTAAAGAAACTTTATGGCTAGGTGTTGCTTCGCAGCCTAGACGTCGCATATGACAGGGCTTGCATCTACATGTGGCAGCAACGGGTATTCTAACAATATCAACTTATTACGAACGTCGCCCGCAATCCTATCCAAGCGAGCCTTCTCGCCCGTACCACCACGATGGCCCTGCATGATTGAGTGCCTTATGAGCTCCTTTTAAGCTTCTAGGTATATTCCAAGGCTCGTCGAGACCAGAAGCATCAGCAAGATTAAGACGCGTCACGAGTCACAGCGTTGACGTATGTAATTAAACCCGTGGCGGCGGCGAATTGATTCCAAGGGGCCAGATCAAGCTTGGTGGCTGAAGGTCAACGGGTGTATGGGCTTAACCCTCCTCGCCTAGCGCAGGTCCCCTGAATGGTGACGCACCACTGGAAGCCCATGACGGATCATTGAGAGCTCTCCTCACGTGGTCATTCGCAGCCTTTCAAACTGCCAGTCCCTCTCCAAACTTGGCGTCGACTCAACTACCGCTCCAATCTCGTGGAACACGACAGTCGGTAGATACTCATGATGCCAACCGTGAAACGTGGCCACCCTATGAGAGTAGGAATAGAGGAGAAGTAACTGCCTTGAGGCGCGATAGCTCGTCAGTTAGAGTAGATTGAAGGAGGAGAGAGGAGATGGAGGGAGAATATGAATAGAGTAGAATGCTAGGATCATAGACCGATATCCTCGTTGAGGATCTCCCAGACCATTACCCCGCATCTCCTCATCTCCTAATGATCTTCACTCTCGCTAACCCTCCTTGATCATCATGATACTCTCCAACACAGCGGGAGTGTGGTGTTGTTGGAGGCAGCCAGCGTAGACCGACCTACCTAACAAACCTACATCGGTAGTGTTGCCAAGTTTCTTCAATTCACAAGCGAACGGTCTTCTGATCATGAGAACCAGAAGTAACAACTCTAGCGAGATATAGATCGCTTCTTCAGCATGTGCGTCATTTGTCAGTCTGAAATCTCTCTAACCGCGGAAACTTTTTTTTAAAGATTTTGATTCTTCCCTTCCCCGCACGGGATCTTCCGTTGTCCACAGCAAACATAGAACCCCAGATGGAGAATGGCTGGGGATGTACAGGGGTAGCTGCAGGCGTAGCGGTACTTGGGTGACATCGTAACACAGCACTTCGGGATGTGTTACCGGACGGCAGAAAGATTGTACCAGGTACCTCGCTGGAGACCCTACTATGAAAGCCATCGCTAGCCCATCCGTCGCGGGCCGAAAGTCCATATTGTACCGGGGTTGGCCACCCTTGCCCATGCGCCAACCAATTGTGAAGAAGCATTTTTCCCCAGTCCCGTTATTCAACGGTCAACAAGCCGACTGACCAATGACACTCCGTTCGCTGCTTATTAACGTGCTTCAAGATTGCCCTTGCACATGCAAGACATTCTATCCGTCCTTCTATGATGTGTTACTACCATCTAGCCAATGGTGTTCTAGAGAAAGAAAAGAACCGGCAGGTGGAAGATATTCTGGGAATCAGAGAGGTCGTTGGGGGCTGTAATTAGAGTACCTACAGGTAGGTAGAGACACCAGGGAATCATGACCGAGTCTGATGCATATGCTGTCAGAACTAATATGGACTCCCCTCCATCATACTGACGTTTCTCAGTGCCAGTCTCCCTCCTTCATAGCCTACTTTATGCCTCTTACTGTCTAATCCAGCAACTCGACATTTCTCGAAGTAGCGAGACAGCAGTAGATCATATCTAAATTCGTCCTCGCATCCACACACTATCAAGTTTGGAGAAAGGGGGGACCATCTACAAGATCGATCCACGAATCAAGCCAACAATGCTCATTTCGGCACCTGCTCTTCTGTGTATCCCACCATCTCCGCAGACTAGAGCCATGCAGTCATCAGGCACAGGCCGATAAGGTTAAGGCAAGTAAGCATAAGTACCCCAGATTCCTGTTTTTCACCTACCGGCTTTCCGTCGACGGGACTCGCATCCTTCGGATCTTAGGTCCTTGGAAACTTTGATGCTTGAGATGCCAAGATACACTACGTATGTACGTGACCGAGAAATACCAAGAATGCCAACTGGATTTAGGACTTCCATTTCTCCAGAAGACGCTAAGTCAGACACATGGTGCTATTCCAGTCACTCTCAGTGGTGCTCAGTAGATTGCCATTCGCCTAATAATAGTATTATGCATCTAGGTATCTTGGTTGCTATGTAAGTGGTGCGTATGCAAGTCTCGTACAACTCTCATTTTCTCTCCTTTCATCCCGATCGTTACGTGACAAATCATCTTTCGCGAAAACTTTTCGATGCCTCAATTCCCCATTATGTAGCAGCAGTAGCAGTAGCAGTAACAGTAACAGTAGTGGTAATAGTAGTAAGTAAGTAGTGTCATGTCATGTAGTGTAGCGTAGCAGTTATCCCCAGACTCCATCAAGCCACATTGGAACCAAATGTTGTTGATTTAGCACAGCAGCTCTGCGAAACGACGTTGTCCGCCGGCCCGTTGCCCAATATTCCCCCCCTTTTTTTACCCTTTTGAATTTGTTGTAACCCAACCAGAACGCATCCAACGTCAAGAGGTATCATCGCTGAAACATTACATGCATACCGTGAATGGCGATCATGGACCCCTAAAAACAGACTTCTCTCGCAAAGAACAAACCAGACAGAAAACAGAAAATTTTTCGTAGCCCCAAAGTCGCAACAAGACAAGACAAGACAAGACAGACAAACAAACATCCACCCAATCATCGTAACAGTAGTAGTAGCAGTAGCAGCCGCGTAGCCATGTTTCTCTGCCCATCGTACAATTGCCCAATCACCAAAGAGAATAACCAGAGTAGGTACCTAATCAGTGGACGAAAGAAAATGCCGAGCTATCCATACCGTAGGCGCCGAGCTGGCCCATGAGCCCGCATCCGCCGGCCGGCGAGCCATCGTGCATGTTTCCGGTGCCGGCGAAGTGCTGCTGGGCCCACTCCATCTCGTCGGGCGCGCCCCAGAGCATGCCATCGAGGTCCCACAGGCCATGCTGATCCAGCATGCCCATCATGCCGCCGAAGCCCTCGGGCTCGAGGCCAATGGGTGACATGTGGAGGTCGGAGCCGTCGCCGCCCAGGGCGCCCATGACGCTGCCGTGGTCCGTCACGACCTGCAGGCTCTGCTGCTGCTGGCGTAGTAAGGCAGGCTCGAGCTGGCGCGAGGCTTCGTACATGCGCCAGACGACCTCGCGCGAGCGGCGCGCGGCCAGCGACCAGTCCTCCATGGCCTCGAGCAGCTCGAGGATGGTCTCGATCTGCTTCTGCCAGTCGGGCACGCGCGGGCTGTCCCACTGCCAGAAGATGGACACCAGCGGGATCATGGCGGCCTGGTACAGGAACCAGACCGCGTTCCACCCGGACATCTGGTTGCGCGACCACTCGCGCGAGATGTCCTCGATGGTCTGCTTGGCCAGGTCGCGGCACGCCTCGATGGCCGCGATGTCGTGCTCGGCGGCGTGCGATGCGCCGCTGCTTGCGAGGTTTAGGAGCACCGGGCGGTGCAGGAGCATCCGCAGGTTTTGGTACCGCCACTTCATGATGCAGCGCGCGATGTACAGGGGTTCGGCGCAGGGGTCGCTGGTGCGGAGGAGCCAAGGCAGACTGCTAAACCAATTCACTAGTTGGCCGTCGAGGTTGCAGCGGTCCTCGGCACGAAGCAGCGGGGAGATGGCGAGCATATCCTGGATGGCGGTGGCGATCTTGCAGAATTTGATGTTCTCGACCAGCGGCAGGATACCCGCGTGCTGTGCCGAGTCGCGTCCTGAGCTGACGCCAGTCTCTGGGGGTCGGATGTTGATGGCAGGGCCCCATCGGCCGAATGAAGGGCGGCCCATGGTCGTCGTAGCCCAGGTGTCGAGGCAGAACAAGCTCCACCAGGTACGCCTTCTCGTCTCAGCAGCAGCGATCTCTTTGCTTGTGCCGGCAGGTCCGTGAGCGAGGCTTTCGCGGTGAAGTCCGAGAGCGCTTGCCATTCTGATAGCGGCACCAATAACAGCGTTGGCCATGTTTGGTCGGTTGATGTAGTGTAGATAGTATCCTCCAATTAGAGCTAGTGCCTGGACCGTTTCAATGTGGCTGCTGCCGAATGAGTCCATGGGGAGGTATTCCATAGCGCGGCTGTAGTAATTAAGATGATTGTAATCGTCCGATTTCAGAGCAGCGATGCATCCCATAGCGAAAACCATGTTGAGAAGTGCAAGCCAGGGGGCATCGTATCGCTGTCCCTCAAGGTAGTCCGCTCGGAAAGAAGCTTCGTCTAGCATGGGAACAAAGACGTGGACTCGCTTGAAGTACGCGTCTATGAGCGTCTGACCCTTCCATGACCACGGTACCCGTTGTGGCTCCTTGGGATTTGTGACCTTTTGTCTCATGATCGGGAGGTTGTGTGCCATTTCTACGCTGTTGAGGGGTGGTGTGAGTGAGTTTCGGAGGCCTGGTTGGACTTTTAGCATCACCATGAGTGCCGCCTTGATGGATGAGGCACCGAGATACGACGCTTGGCGGTCAACTGAAAGAGATAGTGCGTTCACATCGTCCGCCTCAACGGGAATAGGGTCTCGTCCTCGGCGTTCCTCGTCCCATTCGATGTCCCGGGATGGTATTTGCTCTAAACTAGAAAGACCCTGTTCAGATCCCGACATAGTAGGCGAGCCAATATCGCCAGGCATGGGAGAAGTATGTAGCGGCGGCGAGGGAAGTGCCGTGATGGTGTCAACTTGTGGACGGTCGAGCAGGCTGAGAAGCTCATGCCGAGGGAGCGGTAGAAGAGACTGAACCTCATGGTTGGGAAACAGACGTTTCAGAATCGACCTGCATTCCTCTAGAGATTGTGACAGTGCCTCGAGGGTTTTTCTGGACGGGATCACCCTTTGGCGGTGCTTGTCATAGAAGCAACGCTTAGGAGCTCGACTAGAAAGACATTGACCACAAGGCTGTTGCCCGTCACATCGACTGAAGTCAGTTAGCATCTACGGCACCCCTTTTCTAGAACGTTGCACAAGACCTACATTTTCCTGCGCTTGCATTCAGCGCATGCATGAGGTGTAGTAATACGCTTAGCTGTGCCGTTACCGCTCGTCTTGGCACTCTCTGTAGAGTCTGTGGACTGCTTTCGAGGAGTAACTCCTTGGACTGGCATCAAGTTAGGACTTCGTAAAGTTGCTGACTTAGACTTAGGAGCATAAAGACAACTTACAAGTATGAAACATACCACCCTGGGTAGGAATTGGTATACTTGGCGCCATGTTGGCTCAGGTACTCCCAAGTGTTCTGTTCAAGTGTGTGTAAGCTGTCGACGGTGAGGTTTCAAGTGATGTAGAAGTAAGCTTGAGTGAGGTGATATACAGAGTCCCAAAATAAATATAAGAAACCCGGGGGATGTGGGGAGACACCGTCTTGGGCCCCAGGACCGACAACACGGGAGACGATGAAGATTTATATAGGATATTGCCTTGCAACCCATTTTGGCGGGGAGACGTGGAGAATCTGGAGATGAAGGGTTGGCTAATAAATTGTGTGGAGTAAAAGCAACTCTAAGTGTTAGTCTGATCAGGAACCGAAGAGACTATAGCGTATCGGGTATACCTCCACACCTCCATACATCCCTATAAGTATGTGACAGGTCGAGCAGGCTAGACTTGTAGACTAAAGTTAGGGTAGGCAAGGAACGTGCCCTTCGTACCAAAGAATATCAAGGTATGGACAGGTAGGGACGCGCATCTGGAGATCAATGCCGTGTTGTTGAGAAATGATGAGCATGTTCGCCACAAGAGACCAGGTACTCTATATGGTTCTCGACAGGTGATTGGTATAGTCGGGTGTGTCTATTCTAGATCTAGTATAGACAGGGGGTGGACGTATGATATCTTGCCATGTCAGGTCTAGTATATAGCATGATTTATCTGAGTTAGCCAAGTGAGTGGCATTGTAACACTTATCAAAGAGCATAATGCCCTTTGTCAGCGGTAAACGACTTGAGGTGCAAGTGCTTCCAAGGTTGAACCAATAGAGTACGGAATATGACAGCAGTGCTAGTGTTTCAGCCCTTGGACAACCAGCTGTCCACTACAGGGGACCAGGCTACAGATGCCGTTCGGCAGAGTTGAGGTATAACCCGAACGGCTTTCCCACGCGAGCAACGAGGTGACGTGCAGGCATTAGACGGCTTCTGAAAGTGTGGAATGGCCTCCCGCCCTCGAAAGCGGGACTGGGGTAATAGTTTTATGCATGATGGGAAAACTTCAAATAACATTTTTGGCGGGTTTCTCATAGCGCTGCCCACAGTCTCATGTTTTGGCGTGTCTTAGAGCGTCTGGTCTGATTCGCGTGGAGTTCCTGGCGTATGAAATTTCCGAGCCTGGCACCTTTGACGGCGACTGGGACAGATTTGGGGAAGGCCAACTTTGATTTTCACTGGCTGAAGAAGACTCCCATGAACACCCCCCCTGAACCCCTGCTACTTAGCCACGGGTCCTATCGAGGGGCGGCCCCGCGATCACTACCTTTCTTTCAAGATTCCGAGCGGGATCAACGGCCAGAACTTGTAAGTATCCGTGATAGGGTTACAACGAGAGATTGCAAGTCAGTCTACAAGATCTGTTAGCACCTGCCAGCCATCGATACTTCGTACCCTTCAGGCTGTCAGGGCAGGGGAGATGTGTAGCAGGGGTCGTCGGCCTTTTTAGCTACAGTGAAAAGGGCTTGACCGGCAAGCGAGCCGTACAAACGACAGGGGTGCGGGTACTCACTCAGTTGTATGATAGTGAGCGATGAGTGTGAGTCTTGGAACTTACATACACGGCCCGGTTCCATGATGAACGAGAAGTCGCGCAGTCCACTCATGACCTCGACTTAATATACAGAACGTAGCAGGCGCCGACTTAGTGTCTCAACGCCAGGCACGTATATGCGTGCACTTCATAATGAACCCCATAATTCGTACCATGAATAAGAATAGTATGTCTAGAGTGGTAAAAAAGAAAATTGCATACAATCGTCTGCTGCGAAACGCCCTCGACAGGTATGTATCCCCAGATCTTGAAAATTTTGACAACCGAGCGAGATTAATTCCTCGGTTCCACCAAATTACCGCAGCACCAGGCGCCTTAACAAGATATTGGTAAGTTTGAGTTGTCGTCACTCATTCCTATCGCTAAAGTGAGATGAGCGGAAAATCAAGGCGATGAAAAAAAGAAAACGAAAACTCCGCGACGCCCGGGGGCGGAGAACTGAAGCTCGCACATGATTGGTCAGCTCTCTTCAGCACTCTCTGCTAACGTAAGACAGTTAGTCTCGGGAGAGCGGTACGGGCTCATGAAGCTTGATGTCTTGGCAGCAATTTGGGGTATGTACATCACGATCCCGCTTGTGAGAAAGCATCTATCGCGAAGTTGGTTAGTCGTTCAAGGTCCCCTGAAACTCGACTTGCCAGTTTACTGAAGGCTATAATCGACCTTATGACCACGACATAAGAGAACTAGATGGAGGAGGCATATCGTTCCACACACGAACGATCATTTATCGAGATCTTTACTCCAAATCCGGGCCAGTCCGACTCAGATACGGCAATGAAGTGCGATGCGATGCGATCGATGGACGACTTAACTAGATGTCGTCGAGATGTGGCTCTCAGGGTCGCGCCAATGGACTAGCAGAGAGGCTTGTGCAAGCTTTGCTCAAGTCCCGGGACCCTGCACGTTTCTCTCCGGATCGTCCATGACAATGCTCCCCTCCAAGCTTCTCTTTGCCCTAATCAGGTTCAGTTCCTGGCATAGCGTTCCCGCCAAGCTCGTCGATTTTTACCCCACACTCTTCTCGGTTGGATAGCTGCACCTCTTTTCATCGTCGTACAGCAGGAGTGTGGAGTGCAGTGAACTTGGACGCAACAGCTGACATTGATGGTTATATTGAAACGCCACTCGCTTAAGCGCCTAGTCGACATGTTGAGATGCTTTATGTACCTAGGTAGTATACACTCCTCTCTCTCTAGACATCTAGTGATGCAAGTTGTGAGGCAAAACCGAGTGAAAGCGATAGAACTCTCTATTTGGAGCTCTTGGCGCAGACTGTCATGACAAGATTCTGCTATTTTAGAGGCCGCGACATATTAAGCTTGTCTATTCTTGTCTCCACATGTCCGCTCTTGGAATCCTCTTGGAAATGCCCCATAATCTCGAGAAGATTAGTCTACGCCTAAGCCGAGGCGAAAAGTACAGAACACAGGATACATGTGTTCGTCATTGCTACTGCCGTACTCGGGCAGAGACTGCTCACATATATGCATATCGTTTAGATGGGAACCCCTTTGCGCTTATGGGGTATATGACCCTGATAGAGCATGTATGTTCTACGGATGGGACAGCTGTAGTCAACGAGCGTGAGCAACGGCAGTCTGCGGCCTTGACGACGGTGACTGCAGTGGCTAGACACGGCTCTAGGATGTTATTTCTATCATGGCACCCCGGAAATTGGTGTGAACCCCTCCCTGAAGCTTATTACTCATGATGGACCTTCATTGTTTGGAGTCAGCGACTGCGCCTCGTGAGTGGTCAAGAAGTCAGTCCATGTAGGCCCCGACTAACATATGCAGATATTAACTGAGGAGGCTAGTATTTGGGCAGGTCCACGTGCCTTACTATCCCAATCGAGCCGAAGAGTCCAACGTGCATGATAGAAAGTGCGTATTGGACCTAATCAAGCTATGCATCCTCGACGCAAAACCACGCTGGTGTGGCCGAAGTCCTTAATAAGACAACTAACCGAGCGTTTCCCTGACAGCGCAGAAACGAGACGAAGCCAATCAGAGTAGGAGAAAGGCTCGGTCTCATTGGTCTATAAATTAAATTTCGCCGTCCATTTAAAAATCATGGAGTGATAGTTCGAACGTCTGGGGAAGGCGTTGCGCCTCAATCTGCACATTCAACTCCTCTTTCGCCATTCGAGGGATGCTGCAGGGTCTCGAAGCCCATTCCCGAAGATTCTCGACCTCACCAGCGTTGAGTAACCCTACATATTGCAGATTGCGAGGAGTTGGGACTTGTCAGTTATAAGGGAGGATCAACGCCTAGCCTGACTCTTTTAATATGCTGGGTGATGGCCTCCAAGCAATAGTGGACTGTTTTTTTGACCGAGAACACCCATCTCCAATCAAAAAAGATAACTAATGGGCCTATCACGAGCCTCTTAGCGAACTTGAAGAAGCCAATCATGGAAGGGTGATGCAGGAATTTGGGAAGCCTTCCCCCCTCCATACCTTCGTACTTGATTGGGTTGACTACTGGCTTACCAAAGCATCCACTCACGTATTCGTGTAGGGTCACTTGAGTTATGATATTGACGTAGATCTGCCTCTTATGAAGCACTTACCCGTCTCATAGCAAGACCGTCATCTCGGATAGCGCATACTGCATATGCTGCCAAACACCAACCATGAAGCTCCACTAAAAGAGGTAGAGTCGTACTTCGCGCAAGGAAAATAGGGATATTATGTACGAAATTCCGGTAGAAAGACAGAGCGTTTCATAGAATTTTCGTGCCTGAAAGTTACATCCACTTGGATCTCATCCTGAGGAATTCTTTTTAACTTAAGAGTCGTATTGGGAAGCGACTTGCGCATCCCCAGAATTCCACACACAATATCAAAGCATGTGGCAGCCACCTGGTTACTTTAGCTAGTTGCGAACGGTAGCATCACACGCATGCACTCCAGATTTTTCAACGTAACTCGTCCTCATTTCACCCGACTGGTTGGGCTTCTATGGCAATAGTCATCAACGCTATAGTTATTCATCGTCGGCCTAGGAAGGCCACTAAACGTGCTATCGGATGCCGTAATTGAGGTTGCTGCAGAGGGTCTACGGTCCGACATAATGTCCCCGCTCACTCCAGCCAAAGGCAGAGTTGGTGTGAACATGTAGTATCGTCAAGTTTGCCAAGCTTCCAGGCTTTTAAGAGTTCTCCACTACTTCTCCAACTTCCCCAGAATAACCCGGATCTGCGGATGATATGCCTATGGGAATATCCTCTGCTGATGGCTGTCACCTTTCCGGGGTCCACCTACTATAGCCGAAGTACCTGGCACCGGCTACTGATGCCGTCGAATATGCAGGTATTTTCGATTGGTATGTACTGCTTCGTGATGATTTTGATAATTTCCTGCGCGACCATTCCCCCAGTGAGCGCCGAGATGTTATGAAGCTCGCCGCCTCCTGCTCGAGCTACCTCCTGGGCGGCTTGCAACGCCCTTTCATTTCCAGCCGCCTTCGGTATTAAACTGGCGATGGAGCTCATGATTTCATCGGCGCTAGGTGCAGTGCTATGACTGGTTGCCACGAGGGCAAGGTAGATGAAGAGATTAGACATTGGTAGAGTGAAGGCACCGTCGGTCTCGACCTTCATAGCCTCGGCCGCCTCATCGTTAGCCTTCTCAGCTTCTGTGGCAAGAGGGTCAGTACAGTTTCGAGAGCAAGCCATGACAAGGATTATTGACTAACCGTAAAGTTCATCGAGATTTGTCCTCGTTTGTGTTGCATTGATGAGCTTTACGAAGCGAGCGTTCTTGCAGAAGAGTTCTACCTGGGCGGGATCAACGTCCTTGCCACCCGGTAAAGCCCTAACAGTCTCTAGCACCTCCTGTGCATCTCTCCGAGCTTTTTCCTTGTATAGGCTCTGCAATTTGACGTAGACGCTTGACTGGGCCTTCATGTCGGGTAGGGACCCAGGCAGAGGGAGGCAACCATGCTTGCGGTAGAATGTCTCGATGGCCTTTGCAATAATCCAAAACGCCGACTGGCTCTCAATCTATCGACGTCAGTCTGGAATGTTCCTCATACATATCACTAGACCATACCTCGTCTGAGACTTTATGATTAAAGAGTTCCTGTACTCCGGGTTCTAATTCTAGAGCCTTAATGTTCTTGTTGATGGCAACTGCAGCTTCTTGAAAGTTCTCCTCCCCACCCTCCGGGTTGTTGGTCCTCGCCTTACTTAGAACGAACTTACTAAATGCCGTCTTATCGTCATAGCTAATGGGATTCTGGCCGTTGTGAGACTGTCTCCATTCCTCAAGATAGTGGAGTAGTATGACGACATATGGCAAGTGTCCGTGTTCGTGGTCATCCAGAGCATCAATATTCTTGGTCATGTTCTGAGCAAATTCGACAAGTTCGGGCCAAGGGTTCAAAAGTCGAAGATCAGTTGTCTTCTCTACCTCAGGATGAGTGTCAACTATCGGGAACGTTCCTGGTAGGCCGATGCGAAAATACGAATAAAAACCGGCGGAATGAATCGATACCAGCGGAGTCTTATGCTTATCGGCATAGGACTGGATGATTGACAGCAGCTCCTTTTTGATAGGATGTGTGTACATGATCAAAGTAAACCTGGGCGAAGCTTCTAGAGCGCCGTGTAGATCTAAAGTGCCCTATGATATACCATTAGCAGTCTGTTTTGCGCTGTATCGCCCTAAAGCCTCTTATATACCTTTTCCTCCGGGAACCATTCCCCTTTGACCTCCGGGTTTAGTTCTTGGAGGAGTTTGGTGCAACATTCCGACCGTAGTTTTCCTAGGCAGCTCTCATCGAGGAAGAAGTTGACACCCAGGTCGGCCTCGTTCACTATAGCATCATCTGCTATGGTAAACTTCCCTATTCCTGTTCCAAAATATAAGCATACATCTAGTAGAGTAAATTGCTGAGATCAGATCTCATACCAGGTAACACTAGATTCTTCAGGGTTTCCACGCCCACGGTCCCGGCACCAGAATTCACGAGAAGGATATTGGCCGATTCAAGTGCTGCTTGGCCACTAGCAGCCCATAATCTGAGCTGTCTGTCATACTTCTTCTCCTTCTCCGTCGGCCCATGGAGTATCGGCGGCGTCTGACTCGTTACAATCTCAGTCATCTTCGCTGATGTCTAGGATGATCCACCAATGTGAGAGCTGACAAATAATCCTGCCAACAGGCTGGAAGTCCTTAAGGATAGCTAACCAGGAGTTACTTTTGCTCTCAATCGTGCCGACTAAATGAAAATTCTCGTCTCTAATATTATGCGTGACTTCCCTTGAAGTGATGTTTGATGAATGAGCAGACAACGACCAACTGTGCCGCCAAAGAGGTGCACTGAGTGGGTGGCTTGCGGTGGGGCTCAGCCACATGAACCTTAAAACGCACAGCCACAGGTACGTACCTCCAACTCGCAATGTCGTGTACCTACAGATTTGAACCCTGACCTTCAATGTTTCTAAATGTGTATGATTCGCCTAGTAGGTATTTATTGAGAGCTTGGTGTCCTAGTAGCCGATACATTTTAAGGACTTTATCGTTACCCACAACTCAAAGAACAATATTGGAGACAACGACCTTTATTACGAAGATGTCCTAAGTCAACCCACCATTGTACGGTCATACTTAGTGCGAACCGGCGATTTTTCATACAAAATCGTTAAATTTAAGTATTTATAATTAATTAAATAAAATAAATAAAAGTATAAGGTTTTAAAATAATTAAATTATATTTATAAATAAGCTTAAATTTTAAAGTTATATAGTTATAATTATTTTTTTTATTTTTAAATTAATTAAAATAACTTTTTTTAAATATGTTAACACTTTTATATGTAAAATATACGTAAAAGTGTTAAGGCTTATAACTTTATAAATATTACGTAATATTTTATAATATTTTAATATTATATAAATAAAAATATAAATAATATAAATATGTTTTAAAACTTTTTAAAAGTATTTTTCTTATTTAATTATATGTAAAAGTTTAATAATATATTTAAAAGAAATTTAAAAAAAATAAAAAAAGCTATAAAAAATTAAAATTTTAAATATTTTATAAATAAATTTATATAATAAATTAAATAAATTATTATTTATATGTTTTAAAAAGCATTTATATTATTTATATTTTTATTTATATAATATTAAAATATTATAAAATATTACGTAATATTTATAAAGTTATAAGCCTTAACACTTTTACGTATATTTTATATATAAAAGTATTTAAGATATTATTTTATATTATTTAATTAATTAAAAAAAATGTAAAAATTATAAAACTTTTTATTTAAGCTTATATAATATAACTAAATTTTATTATTTAAAGTTTATATTTTTAATCATTTTATTTAATTAATTATAAATACTTAAATTTGACGATTTTGTATGAAAAATCGCCGGTTCGCACTAGGTATGACCGTACAATGGTGGGTTGACTTATGACAACCACTGTTTGAAGATAACACCATATCTTGGTAAGACCCTCTTCAGATTATATGAAAGCATATTCTTGTTTAAAAAAGGAACCCACGACAAAAATAAATATACCTAGGTACCTAGGGAGGTAGGCAACCTACACAAAATGAGCTTAAACAGCACCTACTAGTGACACGCGAGGGGAGCACAAGTGATTTGTAAATGCTGAGGCATCTATAGATCCCTTTGAAACCTTATCGCTTGTCACCGACCCATGGAAACCCCATTGGGTACCACTACGCTGAACCCACGTGGACGTATAGGGCAGAGTTGACAGAAAAGGCAAAAGAAAAGGGGAGAAAGCGGGAACGAAGCAAGGGATAACTAAGGGGAGGATACCGAGAACGAGAGCGAGAAAATCGCTAAAAGTGGAAATAAAATGGAACAATGCAGTTTTAAGCCTCGGAAGTAGTATAACGACGTCGTTATTGTTTGCCTTCCTGCATAAGTTGAAGCCGACTGCATTATATCTGAATCTAGAAGACATATCGACCTTCCTAATTATATCTGTATTGTATATCAAACCTTGGGCAACTTGACGGTCTCCTGGTAACACCTGTTATAGTAGAGTGCCTTAAATCCCATACAAACTGTATTGACACAAGCCTGAGTCATGTATCGTGTCCCCCACACAGCATTGAGTGAGATAAGGCAATGTGTGTCACTGATCATGTCCTGCAGAATGATTATATCTGCGGGGTATGCTTCACATATAAGACAGTCACGAAGGAAGAATGCAGCATATAAAAGAGTCTCATGGGAGGCAATAAGCGCTCGAGTGGTAGTGACATCTTTGTGTTACTTAAAGGTTACCGCAATACCGACTAAGTAATGGTCGATTCTTACATTACTGTCTAGGTACCTAGAGAAGCTACTTAGACAGGTTAAAAGAAGGCTGAAAAGTATCTATTATGTGTTTTGAATCTGCCAAAAAAAAAAAAAAAAAAAAAAAAAAAAGGTACTGGGATAGGATCTAAGAGAGCCCGGTAGATAGGGCTTCTATATCGCGGATCCCTGTGTTACATAAGCACCATTGGTCATGATAGTGTTTCAGTAAGCTCGGTCCCGAGAGTAGTAACGCCTTACTAGCGAACAGGTATGTACTTCTACGGAGAATGGGTCGGTCGTAGTATAATGTTGAAAAATGACGGAGACTGTGAAGGATCCGAGTCGAAGCCAAGGAGTCGTTAGGCTGCGGCCGTTATCTAGCGAGGATCCAATGTGGCTGGCGTTCTACTGAGTCTCAAAAGGCGACCTTTATATTACAATTATATTGACTCCTCGACTGCGAAAAACCGTTGCCTATGAATTATGTAAAGATGAGCCATGATGGCGCCTTATAGAACAACGATCTACCATATAATTCTAGACCTACATAGGTATGTACATTACATAGGTAGGTAGGTAGTTACACAATAAGTACCAACAAAGTGATCGCAAAGAATGTCTCTTGATTGTCCAATCAGCTCGGGCTTGGCCAGATAGTCCAACTACATGTACGGAAAACACACACGCCCGGCACGGTTGGAACCCGTGTTCCGAGTGAAACCGGTGATACCTGCTACGTAGGTGAACATGAATGTGAGCGTCGATGGAAAACAGTTTATACTGTCGTGTCCATTGGTGGTGCGTGGCTGACTGCAATGCCACCGACGCTGTGTGAACTTGGCCGGTGTCCTGTAGGTCGGGCCGTTTAAGCATGATGAGATGACTTCGTTGGCCATTCTTATTCAGACAACGTTAGTCACGGCTGTACTTAAATCCTTATGTCTCCCTAGATGTATTAAGCTTGTCTGTCGCTCTCCACAAAGTGGACTGTATTAAGATCTGTGGATGTATGTGACTGGCCCTCTGAACAACCTTCGGAGGCTGCAATTAGTTAGTCGTTAGCAATTGGCGAGACAGCCGAGGTTCGTATTACTCATAATCGAAGGACGAATCTGATCGATCGAATTAACCTCGAACAAATAGAATTTGGTTTGCTACGGCCGTGAAAACAATCTAAGGGATACAATGTTACCAGATTAATGGTACTGGTCATCCCGGGACGACTTCAAAGAGGATCAGGGTGGGGTCGGAGTCGCACACTCAAACAAGCAAATCAAAAGAATATCTCCGAGATTCTATGGAACTGCGATCTCAGCAGGCGTACAAAGGCCTTCGATAACAGTGGCAAGGATTACGGGAGGAGACACAGCCGGTAACTTCGTGTTATTAGATATTCGTGTGATTGGCAAGATTGGGGTCTCGGTTCTCCTTACTCGAGATGTAGTATGTGCCGGTCTCCGGCAGTGTTTTTATACCTTTCCGATGACATATATAGGTGCTACACGTGTATCTCATGGCAGGAGTTTCGTGACACGATATACTTCATGTGGGCCCGTAACCTGTTCATAAATTGTTATTAAAAGTGAAGTTGCTCCTGATCCAGGAACCATATTCTAATACTCATTACGTAGGTAGACATGGAGTCAAGATCAGGAAATGCAGACAGCGGCGAAGATACTGAAACTCTAGTGCTCGCTTCAAGCGACTCAAGCCTACACCTTGAGCTTGGCAGCCTAGAATTACCTTTGGTGCGCTTTTGGCTCCTCACTATCGGGTATGTTTAGATCTATTCGCCATTCACACATTATCTAACATGAGAGTAGGCTCCTTACGGGATTGCTGTTGTCGTTCCTCGATACATCGATCGTTGCCACTAGTCTCTTTGAAATAGCGACTGAATTCGATGTACTGGCGGATGTAAACTGGGTGGCCTTGGCCTATTCGTTGGCGTATCTGGGGTTTGCGGCTCTGCTTGCCCGAATATCCGATGTTGTTGGCCGTCGAAATGCCTTCATCGCATTCTATGTTATATTTCTTGCATTTTCAATTGCGTGCGGGTTTGCCCAAAACCTCGCCCAGCTGATAGCATGCCGAACTATACAAGGGCTAGGTGGTTCGGGTGAGTGCGGCGGCTAAGATTGTTTGCGTAAGATGACTGACTTTGGCAGGGGTATATTCCATCACAATGATCATCCTTCCGGAGCTCGCACCACGGAAACTGCAGAGGTACATCGGAGGTCTAATTGGTGTTGTGATGGCCGTATCGAGTGTTCTGGGACCGCTACTTGGCGGTATACTGACGCAGTATGCGACGTGGCATTGGATATTCTGGGTTAAGTGCGTTCATCAACCAATGCTGGTGAGGACTGAAGTATACTGATGGCATATCTAGTGGACCTATCGGTGCATTGTCCATGCTTCTCTTCTATTTTGCGTGGCCAAAGCAACAGTATTTGCCACATGCTGAGAAGGGATCTTGGAAGGAACTCGACTACGTCGGCTCGATACTTCTGATTGCGGCTGCTGTATTGGTCGTATTTCCATTTCAGAATGCTGGTTTCCAGACAGATGAATGGTCAAACCCCGTCTTCATTGCACCACTCGTCGTCGGAGTGGCTTTGTGGCTAGGCTTGTTCATATGGTCTATCTATATTGACCACTATTGGGGACATGTAATGTGTGCGGCACTCCCTATACGTCTGTTACGCAATCATGTCTATACCGCAATAGTTCTCAATACCCTTCTCCTCGGATTTCCTTACATGCTTGTCATCTTTGCATTTCCCCTTAGACTACAGGTAGTCAACGGCAAAGATCCTCTCATGGCAGGTCTTATGTTGCTTCCGATGTTAGGATCCACGGCTGTGGGTTCCTTCTTTTCGGGAGCTATCAATGCGAAGAAGAATAGAATATTTGAGACCGTGATTACGGCTACATGTTTTATGGTCCTCGGGTGCGGACTCCTGTCAACGCTTTCTAACACGCATGAGGTCGAACCGAAGGCTCTTGGATTTCTCGTCTTCGTTGGCCTTAGTTTTGGAATGGTTGTGGCAACAGCAACCATGGTGGCCAGGATTCACTCGTCAGATAAAGATCACGGTCAGTTTTACCTTCAATCCAGGTGATTTTGACTTTTCTTGCTGACTGCATGATAGCTTCTGCACAGGGTCTGATAGCTCAGGTTCGAGTTCTAGGTGGTAGTATAGGCATTGCAGCCTCTTCCGCTATCGCGGGCGCAATGCTTCGAGAGCATGGTGAACATATACAACGTCGTCAACATCCTTCATTCGAAAGCCAGGATGACGCCTCGTCGCAGATAATACCGGCCGCCGTTAGACAAGCGTATTCCGATGCTTTCAACGAAGATATGCGAGTGTGTGCAATCATTGCAGGTGTTGCAACTCTCGTAGCCTTTGGTGTTTTTAGCCGGAAGAGGTTGACTTTGGACGAGCGCAATGATCAACAGACGAAGGAGAAAATGACAAGACAAAATACTACTCAGTCCTCTGGAACGTTTGGTGGCAGGGCGGCTGCTGAGTCTCTCCACAGCCAGGAGTAAAGAGACAAGTAAGGAACTTGTGTACTCTGAAATTGAAAGGAATCTTAATTGCTTGATTCTGCTTAAGGATAGACATCGACCTGGTTGTATGGGTAGGAACCTACTTAGCTATTTGATATTTAGTCACTTGTAAGTGAAGGGCAACACTTGAGGATTTTTTTTTTTAAATGTGGCGTTAGAGATTTATCCTAGTATTGTCTCTGGAAACACATATTAAGAAGAATGAGTTAGAGCGTGTGGAAGGCTATGGCGTTATGAGGAAAAGAAGGATCCGGATTGAACCGAAATGTCCCTGGTTGGACAACCACCCGATGTGTTGTTGATGTGTTGTTGTATGGACAAGATGGTAGAACTTCGAATTAAATTGTAAAGCAGGATGCTGCAGATATTTTAGAACTCATCATGAGAATTCTCGAAATTTACGAACTTTTCGCGGATGCTCAGGATGTGAGGTATTCTTAATAGGAAATGGTAGAGCAGAAAAGAGAGAAGAGCGAAAAGAACGAATGTACCTTCGGCGAATAAAATGCTGCAGATGCAAGTTGGAGATTAAAGACGTGTAGCGTGGTCCGTGCGACAAACATTTTCAGAAGCTTTCCATATGAAACACGACTTCGCTCAATCGTTAGCGTGGCTTGGCAAGGTTTAGCCAATCCTGGTTACATGCTTATCTGCGTTCTAATTTGAGCGATAGACCTTAGCGCAATTAGTAGGTTTGGCAGGTTTCTGAACTCGACACCTTTTTGATTATTCCGCCTCTGTACCTCGTATTGTCATGTATTTGACGACGACGTGAATTGGCACACCTACTCACTCTCTTTGATCTTGTCAATTCTGACCTTTCCCCTCCTACTTCCAGGTTTTCGTCGTTGTACCCTCACTCATGAATCTGTAGAAGCATTCCGCGCGTCCCTAGACTTTAGCCCAAACGGCGCCCTTCCTTAAAAAGGGTCGTACGTCCACCGCATTCTCAAAACCCCTTGCGCGCGCATTTATCGACAAGTCGCTCACGTATTTCGAATGCTGCCCTCATATGCATCCCCGACCGGTTCCAAGATGATGTCCCGGCATCATTCCTCTGGATATTCCAATGGCTACCCACGAAGCAACAATACCTTCGACATCTCCCCTCACAGGTTAGTGAACCCCTGTGGACCCCAGCGCGTCGTGGATTCTTGGTAGTCTGGGGAAATTGGGTATTCTGTGGGAGCAACCTTCTAACTTCTATTATGTCAATTAGATTCCAACCGCGCGCCACGACACCTGCAGCTCGCCGACGGAGGAGCCTACTGACGCGATTAGGTATAATTGCTTTTGTCGTCATATTAATCTGGCTGTTCTTCCGACCGGGAAGCGGAACCTTTACCTCGATATTCTCGTTAGGTCTAATGGGGACAACTGGCGATGTTTTGATGGATACAGTCCGTTATTATGATCTTTCAAATGTCCAGGGGACCGCTCGTGGTTGGGAGAGGGAGGAACGGATTCTTATGTGTGTGCCTTTACGAGACGCCGAACCGCACTTGAACATGATGTTCTCACATCTCCGAAACTTTACCTATCCTCATCACCTTATCGATCTTGCTTTCCTCGTTTCCGATTCGAAGGATAGAACGTTGGAAGTGCTTGTGGAGAAGTTGGAAGAGTTACAAGCTAGCGAGGATCCGAAACAGCCCTATGGGGAGATATCTATCATCGAAAAGGACTTCGGACAGAAGGTTAACCAAGATGTTGAGAGTCGTCACGGATTTGCTGCACAGGCAAGTCGTCGAAAGCTGATGGCCCAGGCTCGTAACTGGCTCTTAAGCGCAACTCTTCGTCCATATCATTCATGGGTCTATTGGAGAGATGTAGACGTGGAAACCGCACCATTCACCATCCTGGAAGACTTGATGCGTCACAATAAAGATGTTATTGTGCCAAGTGGGTTCTTGAAATTTTTGCTTGGCTTATTCTGTTACTAACAATATTGCAGATGTCTGGCGACCACTTCCTGACTGGCTGGGCGGCGAGCAACCATACGACTTAAATTCATGGCAGGAATCGGAAACAGCATTAGCGCTTGCTGACACCCTCGATGAAGATGCTGTGATTGTGGAAGGTTATGCCGAGTACGCTACATGGCGGCCTCATCTTGCCTACCTCCGAGATCCTTACGGAGATCCAGATATGGAAATGGAAATCGATGGTGTTGGAGGTGTTAGTATTCTGGCCAAGGCAAGAGTGTTTAGGTCAGGTGTTCATTTCCCCGCCTTCAGCTTTGAAAAACACGCTGAAACTGAAGGCTTCGGCAAGGTAATTACTCCTCTTTTCTCATTTTATTCACGATTTATACTAATATCGAAACAGATGGCTAAGCGTATGCAATTCTCTGTTGTTGGTCTTCCTCATTATACAATCTGGCATTTGTACGAACCCAGTGTGGATGATATTCGACATATGGAGGTGAGTTAAAGCTTTGACTGGTGCATCTCGAGGGAAACGTACTAATTGGAGATTAGGAGATGGAAGCAGAGCGTCAAGCTAAGGAGGCCGAGGAAAAAGAAAAGCAAGAGCGGGAGAAGAAGGTTAAAGAGCAGTTTGGTGATGCTAACGCTCAGTGGGAGCAAGACAAGTCTCAAATACAGAATCTGGCCAATGAAGCCAAGAAAGAGCAGAAGTCTGAGTTCGAACAAAACTCAGGATCTCAAGGCAAGGAGGAATCGAGTCAAAATTCTAAGCAGGCAGGCTCTGACAAGGTCGAGGAGGAACCTAAAAACAACCAATTTAGGGTAGCGGCCTAGGGAATGATATCTAGGATATTCCGACTGAATGGCTCCCGGCTGTAACTAGGGCCTTCAACGCACTATCGGACTTACTTTGCATCAATGAGCAAGGGGAATACAAAAGGTCGTTTAGGACTCGGGGAAGGATAGGCGTGCACACGTGTGATCTATATGGTCGCTTGTACAATACAAAGAGGACCATGGTGAGGATCATGGCACTGGCGTTTTTGGTAGTGTCGATGCATGATTACGAAGCATGGAATATATCGAACGCGGCAAGGGATTTTGCGTTTGTTCATTGTATAGACCGGCCTTGTGGCTATATTACTTATTAGTAGATATTGTGTTAGGAATCATTCTGGCGATTTCACTTCTTTGATGGGTCGTAGTTATATGTATATTGATAATTTCGCTAGGTACGAGGTACATTCGGTATGTACCTCTCCTGCATGTGCGTCCTAAAATGACATCGATCAGGGACGCTACCCAAGGTACCAAGATGGGGCTTGGCGCGGGAGAGCGTAGAGCGGGCAGAGCGGGCCACGCTGTCACTATCGGATAAACACCCGCCGATTAATTCCAGCCAGCTGGCACCAGTTTTCTGGCACGTGCAAGATTTCTAAGGGGACTTGTCACAGGCGCGATACCCTTGGATTTACATATGTAGATTCTACTATTCACAACGGCTTGTCCATCTCTGTCCATGAAAACGTGATTGGGCAATGATTAGGGTTTTGCATTAATTGGCATTTAACGACTCCCTTACAGATTTCTCTAATTTCTCTTCTCCTCATTCTACGTGCTTATTCGTGGGCCAACCTTGCCGACTCCTATCTCCGATTGCGCGAAGACAACGAATCTTCCCCGAACCGAGCGTCGCCTTTATAGGCGAGGATGAGTCGAGATGAGCAGAGAAATAATACCATGGAATCAGAGCTTGCGCCCGAGTCGAACCACTCGGGTCTCCCGCTTCACAAAAGCATGGTGGGGAACACGGTCTTAAATCCCAACACTCAAGTGCATAACACGGAATACCGAAGCCGACCAGTAACTGTGGCTGTCGATCCGGTGTCCTTAGTTATATCAGAATGCATATCGGTCACTTCTGCTATGCGAAAGCATGCCCGGTGGGCGGGTTCTTCAGTGTCCTCAATACTTGGCGGTAATCCGAACCCGATCCAACTGGGCCCGCCTAGTCCTCTTCTCCGACCAGGAAGCAAGAGCTCTACTGCTAGCTTTGGAGCGGATGGCGCGCAGGACTTTGGGGTCGCGAACCGTTGGGGGCTGCGTGGTAAAAGAGGGAAGAGCTTCCAAGATAATCCCCTGATGGCTGGGTTCGGACGTCTTCGCCATGAGCTGTCGAGTTGCAAAGGTGGTAGAAAACTCTAGCATGACTGATAGAAGACATATTGACCTGATCCCTAGATATCCACAAATTCGATGCGCCAGCGCTCCTAAACCCGTTCCTTCAAGTCATACAGGCTTCCTCGACATCCGCTCCTATCACGATCCTTGCGCTAAAAGCGATTCGGAAATTCCTCTCTTATGGGTTCATAAACCCTGGCTCGCCGCGATTCCCCCTTGCTATGCAGTCTTTGTCGACGGCAATAACACACTGTCGCTTCGAGGCAAGCGATTCGGCCCAGGATGAGGTAGTTTTACTGATGATCTTGCATCTCATGGAGGATATGCTTTCTGGTCCAGGCGGTGCGCTGCTGAGCGACGAGAGTGTTTGCGAAATGATGGAGACCGGCCTGACTATGTGCTGCCAATCTCGATTGTCCGAGCTTCTTCGAAGAACGGCCGAAGCGGCTATGGTCCGTATGTGTCAAATTATCTTCGAGCACCTCAAATATCTGGAAGTCGAAGCCGGTGACGACTTAGACGCTCTAGATAACCAAACAAATGGGGATATGGAAGGGGTAAAGATGGTTCCGTCTACTAATGGCAACGACGTCATTGCGTCGTCCGATGCCCCCACTAATGAACCACGAGAATCATCCTCTGGATCCGAGAATAGTGGCCGCGACGCCGACGAGAAATCTGCTAGAGCATCGGAAGAATCCGACGACTCTGTAGAGATCAAACCTTATTCGCTGCCTTCTATGAAAGAGCTATTTAGAGTCCTTGTGGACCTCCTAGATCCTCATGACAAGCAGCAAGGAGACACAATGAGAGTCATGGCACTGCGCATAATTCATGTTGCCTTAGAAGTAGCAGGGCCATCTATAGCTAGACATCCAGCTCTAGCTGTGGTTGCTGAAGATAGATTATGTCGACATCTATTTCAGCTTGTCCGATCTGACAATATGGCTATTCTACAAGAATCTCTCATTGTAGCTGGGACACTACTCGAAACCTGCCGAGGAGTATTAAAACTCCAACAGGAACTCTTCTTATCCTATCTCATCGCATGCTTGCACCCGCCGGTCGAGATACCACGAGAGCCGAATATTGATCCTTCGCTTTATGATGGAATTCCCCAAAGACCGAGTGGCGTGAAACCCCCTCCATCCCAAGCAGGTAGTGGTAGGTCGACACCTGTGCCCGTTAAGGACAGGCAGAAACTAGGCATGGAAGGTGGTGCACGCAAACCGGATGCTCGTCAAGCCATGGTTGAAAGTGTCGGTGCTCTCACTCGGATGCCATCATTCCTCGTGGAACTCTTCGTCAATTATGATTCCGATGCAAACCGCGGCAATTTATGCGAAGATATGATCGGTTTGCTTTCGAGAAGCGCCCTACCTGATTCGGCAACCTGGAGCACCACCAGTGTCCCCCCTCTTTGTCTAGATGCCCTGCTTGGCTACGTTCAGTCTATAGCTGATCGCCTAGATAATCAGCCGGTCACTGATGGATTACCTGATAGAGAAGTTCTTCGAGAAGAGAGGCATAGGAAGAAGATAATTATTAAAGGCGCGAATAAATTTAATGAGAAACCGAAAGAAGGACTAGGATATCTCAAGGAACAAGGAATTATTAGCGATGACCCCGCGTCAGCCGCCAAATTCCTTAGGAGCACATCCCGAATTTCCAAGGCTGTTCTTGGTGAATTCTTATCGAAAAGGGGCAATGACGAGTATCTGGAGGCCTTTTTGGATCTTTTCGACTTCTCAGGCAAGCGTGTCGACGAAGCAGTCCGACTTCTTCTCGAGAGCTTCCGGCTGCCGGGCGAGTCTCCGCTTATCGAGCGAATAGTGACTGCCTTCGCGAAGAAGTACTTTGCCAGCTCCGGGTCGGATGTTGTGGCAAGTGAGGATGCTGTGTTCGTTCTCACCTATGCGATCATCATGCTCAATGTAGACCAACACAGCCCAAAGCTGAAGGGTAAAAAGCGCATGGAACTTGTTGACTTCGCTCGCAACCTGCGAGGCGTCAATGCCTCCAAGGACTTTCCTCCTGAATTCCTTGAAAGCACTTTCGAGGCGATTAAAAACAATGAGATCATCCTCCCTGATGAGCATGATAACCAGCACGCATTTGATTACGCGTGGCGAGAGCTCTTGTTGAAAACTGAGTCTGCGGGTCCGTTGGTCCTGTGTGATACTAATATCTACGACGCTGACATGTTCGCCACAACTTGGAAACCAATCGTCTCGACATTGTCTTATGTGTTCATGTCGGCGACGGACGATGCTGTCTTTTCAAGAGTTGTCACCGGATTCGATCAGTGTGCCCAGATTGCTTCGAGATACGGTATCACAGAAGCTCTGGACCGTATCATTCAGAATCTCAGCCATATGACTACGTTGGATACGGATGATCTATCCGATACTGCCCTCAACACGGAAGTCAAGGTATCAGACGATGGCGATAGCGTTATGGTCAGTGAACTCGCCGTTAAGCTCGGCAGGGACTTCAAAGCGCAACTTGCTACTCTGGTCCTATTCCGTGTTGTGAAGGGAAGCGAACAAGTTATCCGCGATGGCTGGCGACATGTAAGTTTTAATGGCACATTGCAATTTATTTTAAGCTAACCGATCTAGATTATCCGCATCTGGTTGAAATTATTTGTCAACTCTCTCATTCCCTCATTCTTCAACAGCGACTCCGCAAAGTTGAAACTCCCCAAAATTCCCCTTCATACCCCATCTCAAGTCATTGATCGAGCGGCGAAAACTGCCGATACTGGCTTATTCTCTGCACTATCTTCATATATCTCTAGTTACGCGGCTGATGATCCGCCGGAACCATCAACCGAAGAGGTTGAGAGTTCGCTAAGCACGGCTGATTGTATTAAAGCATGTGACCTGGAAAGTGTCTTTGCAAATATTTCGTAAGTCTTTAAGCCGATTCTTTATACGTTATACAATACTAAACTTTATTAGGGCTCTCCCGGCGGACTCCCTTGCGCCACTCATTGAGGCTCTATTAAACGAGCTACCTGACGATGAAAGCTCAGCTGTACCTGTCATCACGGTGAAGACAGATAGTTTACCTTCCTCGCCAGCTAGTGCATCTAAGTCTACAACTGAGAAGCCAAAGTATGATCCTGCGATAGTTTACATACTAGAATTTGCTACCGTTCTTGCTTTGAGAGACAACGAAACGGTTGGGTTGCTCGGCAAGGCGGTCGCCGAAGCTCTTCAGATGATTTTACGTGATTCTCCTCAACACCACCCCATCCTTGTTTCACGAGCAGCTTTTTACCAGTTCAGCATATTGAAGGCTAGCTATGTAAGTGTTATCTTGAAGCCACCGAGGAACTTGCCTATGCTAACGGTTCAGGATCATGATTTCGTGCGAGCCCCTGTACTTTTGCACGCCATATCTAGTTTCCCGAAAGAAATGCTTGCAAAGACGTCGCAGTTAGTCTTAAAAGGGTTGAAGCTCTGCATTGAACAACCGGGTCCTCTGCGTAGCGAGATTATGACATCACCTGACTTCTGGGTTATCCTACGCACCCTTGCTGGCAACCCGAATGCATCTCCGACCGTCTTTGAAATACTGGAAGGTGGTGTTTCGGGCACGCCGTCACCAATCATTGCGGATAACTATGAAGCTGCTATTTCCCTATTGAACGAGTACGCCACCGCTGCTAAGGTCGGCGCGGTTGTCGAGCAAAAGGGCGAAAGAAGGCGGGGACATACTCGGCCACCCAAAAAAGAGGCTTCAAGGTACGTAATTCAGTTGCTATACTATGTTCGACTTGTCTAACTAGAATCAGTGATAATGCTGTCGTCTCGCGAGGTGTGAAAGCTGTCAATCTTATTTCTAGTATGACAGCTCGTATTCCTCATTTAATGAAACAGTCACATCTTGAAAACAGCGAAGGTAAGTCTCGTTCTACGCGCTTATGCTACACTGAACTAATGATATTGCAGCATGGTCGGCATACTGGCTTCCTATTTTCCAAGCTCTAACGACACAGTGCACGAATCCATGCCGGGAAGTTCGGTCCTTAGCATTTTCATCACTCCAAAGGTCACTCCTATCTCCAGAGCTGACTTGTAGCGATCATGAGGAATGGACCGCCATCTTCGGAGAGGTCTTGTTCCCTCTGATCCTGAGGTTACTGAAACCGGAAGTCTATTCAACGGATCGAGACGGCATGAGTGAGACAAGGGTCCAAGCAGCCTCGCTCCTCTGCAAGACCTTCCTACAGTACCTCGTGCTCCTCTCTAAGTGGGACGGTATGTTGGATCTGTGGCTGAAGATCATCGACATCATGGACAGATTAATGAACAGCGGTCAAGGTGACAGTCTGGTAAGTATCTCTTTCTGAGTTTTCATTATTTTGACTAGTAGCTAACTTAAGGTCTAGGAGGAAGCTGTGCCTGAGAATCTGAAAAATGTACTATTATTCATGTCGAGCAGCGGATATCTTGTTCCGCCGGCCAAGGACCCGTCGCAGGAGAAGCTATGGGTAGAGACGTGGAAGCGAATAGACCGCTTCCTGCCGGATTTGCGTGCTGAACTGGCGTTAGAGGAACCCGAACCTGAACCGCGAGAGAGGCAGCCGCAGGTCGAACAACCAGCCGAAGAGCAGACAGAGGAGAAAAGTAATAACCAGGAGCAAGTCGCAGCGACTTAAGAATTACGATGAGAAACACATGGTGCGTGTACAATTCATGGACGTGGACTATAAGCTATAGATAGCACATTCGGTGCAAAGTTAGAGCAGAGCAGAACACAGCAAAGCAAGACAGAGCGCGCGCTGGACCGGTGAATTGTATAATAGACCGGGTTGAAAAGGAAGAAACCCCTGAGGTGGAGAATATACCTACATATACCTATTCTATAATCCAAAAGTTGGCATTATCTAAAGTTAATACATGCACGCTTGTAAAGACTTGGGATATTTCTCGAAAATCACATATATTTCAGCAAAAACGTAGTCGGCTCGAGGTTTCAAAATCAAAGAAGCAATTTTCAGGTATTGTTTGTTTCTTTTATGCCTGCCTTACCGCTGTAATGCTAGCGTTCACGCTCCCTACAAAGGCACTAGCTTACCTTTTAAACGCACTGATCACCCCGCTATCGATAACCCCCAGAACAGAACATCCGTTGCCTACAAATTTAGCGTAGACCAGCAAGACTTCGCAAATTCATCAAGAATAACTTTTCATTGTGGAGTGATAGTAGAACAAGAGATATCACAACCAAAGATAATTCAGCAGGATGGCTTCAAGTCAACCCATATCCACGTATGTGTCATTGCACTCCGACACATACAACTCGGGCTTTGTCCCCCCATTTCGCGCGCGTAAGTAACTAATCAAATTCCACAGCGTCTACGTGCGGAACCTAGAAGAGCGCGTCAAGCCCGACGCTCTCAAGGAAGCTCTCACGACCGTGTTCTCGGAGTACGGAAACATCATCGACATCGTCGCTAAGACCAACCTGAAAGCCAAAGGCCAGGCCTTCGTCGTCTTCGATCGCCCCGAGTCCGCCATCCAGGCCGTCGAGGAGGTCCAGGGCTTCGAGCTCTTCGACAAACCAATGCAAGTCGCGCTCGCGCGCACTCGCAGCGATGCTACCGTCCTGAGAACAGGGAATAAGGAGGAGTTCGAGCTGCACCAGCGGAGACGATTGGCTGAGAAAGGTGAGTGCCAAGTTGTTTACGCGACAACTACCTACTACCTAGATACAAAGAAGGAAAGAAAAAGAAACTTGGCCGCTGACATATCGCCGCAACACAGACAAGAAGAAAGCCGCCGAAGCAGCCGAAGAGCAGAAACGCCTCAAGCGACCCGGCGCCGTGCCTCCCGCAGGCGAAGCAGCGCGTCCGGCCAAAATCGCGCGCGGCCTCAAGCCGACGGCCCCGACGGGCGGTCCCAACGCCGTCGTGCCGGACGAGTACCTGCCGCCGAACAAGATCCTGTTCGTGCAGAACCTGCCGGACGACTACCACGACATCGAGGCGCTCACGGGCATCTTCGGCAGGTTCGAAGGGTTCCGCGAGGTGCGCCTGGTGCCCGGCCGCAAGGGCATCGCGTTCATCGAGTACGAGGCCGAGGCTGGTGCCATCACCGCGAAGGAGAATACCGCGGGTATGTCGCTTGGCGATAAGTTTATCAAGGTCACGTACCAGAGACAGTAAGTCTGAGGCAATGGGGTTTGGTTACGTGCTTTTGATAGAAGGGGGGGGGGGGGGGGGGGGGGGGAGAGGAAGAGGGAGGTTTGTACGATAGGGATCTACTTTATACCCCTTTTTACTCTTGACGTAGATACCAGTTGGTAGTAAAATTGAGACCAATTGACAAAGACTACGGGTTTTACACACGAGTGTATACTCGTATCCATACTAGAAGAGTAATGCAAGGTCGTTTCAACTTTGTTGGTATCACATTACGAATACAGATACACGATAAAGACAACCCGACCAGTGATGCAGTTCATGACACGGCCAACTGCTATTCGTCTCAACCAAACGATGCTTCCCACAACCCGGGCCTAGAAAATGACATCCTCATCCTCACCGGTAGCCAATATATCCCCTGGGCCTGGCTCATTTGGCTGGACGTTGTCCTGGGCACTCTCTGCTTGGGCCTCTCTCTTTGCCTTCATCTCGGCATCTGCTGCGGCTGTATCTCGTTGTTTCTTGCCGGCAACCTTCTTCAGCCTGTAGAACTCTTCTCGGTCTAGCTCATCGAGCTCGGAGTTGATGTCTGGGACTATTGTTAGTCTTTATTTGAGATATGCACAAAAGCATACTTACACTTGATGGTGTTCTCTGTTCTAGGGATAATGACGTGTTCACTGTGGTCAAGTTAGTTCATATCCATGATGAATTGGAGAGGATGAATTACATGGCGTTGACTATAATCGCATGTTGTTAGCTTAGTTCCATCTATCTCTCACGATTGGCGCTTACCTCTTCGGTTCACAACCTTAATAACCTCGTCCAAGATGACGAAGGCAGTCTGAAGGCTAGCAAGCTCCACTAGCGTCTCTACTGCTCGGGCATAAGTCTCTCTGCATCTCTGGACTTGTTGTCCACCTTTGCCTAAACCTGTTAGGCCAAAGTCGTTGTTCCCCTCCGTTAAGTAGCTCTCGAACGCGGGTAGAAGGACACCAGATACGTTGTCTTGCTTGGTGCGTAGTCGGAAGCGCGCTGATCTAGCTGATTCTTGTACTTGGTAACCGATATCTCCTCCTACGGCGTATGTGACCTCTGCCAGAGAGAACGCGGCGATCTGCATGACTCGTCCCATCTTGCGCTTCGCTTCGTCAATTCGCCGTGTGATCTCTGTGGTTATTGTCAATGCTAGCGGTGGTAGAAGGACAGTGTTCGCGTAGGTATACCTCGGAAACGTCTACACGAGTAGGTTAGTAGAGATGTCAAGATAGGATTGGGTTGGGATAGTGAGCTTCACGTACTTGGTAAGGGCCTCACTCTTCCGCTTCAGTAAGCTGTGACCTGTCTCGGCTCCCTTGAGCTTCGCCTTCATAATACCCAACGACTGTCTTGTCGGGAAGACAGCCTCTCGATCCTATATGTGGTGTCAACATCATGCCTAGCTTCAACTATGACTGCAACCAGCTATGGACTTACTCCAGCTCCCGACATTGTGTATTGTTAGTTGAGCTTCGGATCTTCTTTTGTATGGGTAATATTGAAAGGCTGGTGGATGCCTTCTGATGCGATGGCGTTGTCGCAAATGCAATTAGAAAACAAAGAAGAACCAAAAGCTGATTGGAAGGGAGTTGGAGGTTCGTTGCAGGTGGTTGTCTAGGGTCGTGATGGCTTAGTTAAGAGTCGAGTCCCACCCTAGTTTGAGGTACATGACGAAGGTTAGCTGAAGTTAGAAAGCTGGGTTGGAAGCTCTCCATCTTTTGGTTTAATGAATAATTGGCATCTGTTATTCTGTTATATGCATAGCACCACAGCTGATGCCTGATAATTAAATAACGAGGTTCTAACTCTTAGAGGTCCAAACGGGGCCTTCCATGGTCCTGGAATCCCAATAAAAATCCTAACCAATCCTACCTGAACTTTTTAGAATACCTAGTGCAGAGCTGTCGCGGTTCACGGTCGCCTCCTTCGACGCCTGAGGTCGAAAATTCAGTCGCCCCCAATATATCTTCACGACGATGCCCTGACTCTCTCAATTTACCCGTCGACCTGCAGAGATCATCTGCGTGCGATCGCGCATAACGACAATCGACGGCTTCTCCCTGGTCAAAATGCCGCCAAATGGCCTGACAAATGGCATCCGAACTGCCCGACAACCAGACCTACATCTCGTCGTAAGTTACTTTATTACAGTGGCTGCTAACCTACTTATTACATCATTCAAGGGTAGCTAACACGCATCTATAGACAGACGAGGATGCCGTCTACGAACAAGATATCATACGGGACCCAGGCAGCACAAAGCCATGGCTAGCCTACATTCAATTCAAATTTCAGCATGGCACGATCCAGGAGCAGGCCTTTGTCCTTGAGAGAGCCTGCATACAGCTACCGAGGTCATACAAGCTTTGGAAGATGGTGAGTGAATATTGATTCAGTTTCGCTTTGCGCGACACGTCATATACTAATAGTAAGTAGTACTTGCAATTCCGAACCAAGCATGTCTCAAAGCTCAATGCCGCCGTCTTTGCTTCCGAGTACAAAAAGGTCAACGCCCTCTTCGAAAGGGCATTGATCCTACTCAACAAAATGCCCAGGATATGGGAGATGTACTTGAAATTCTTAATGAAGCAGCCTCTCGTTACACTTACGCGGCGCACTTTCGACCGAGCACTACGAGCGCTTCCTATTACTCAGCACAACAGGATATGGGCTCTCTACAGGCCATTCGCTAACTCTGCTTCGGGCGACACTGCAGTGAAGATTTGGCGAAGGTATATGCAGGTTCATCCCGAGGATGCTGAGGACTTTATCGAGCTTTTGACACAAGTTGGCCTATACACTGAAGCTGTGAAGAAATACATCGATATTCTCAATAACCCGCGCTTCAATAGCAAACATAGCAAAGGACACTACGAACTATGGAGCGAGATGGTCGACTTGCTTGTTGCCCATGCCAACGAAATCGAAACGGGCCACGAGACCGGCATTGATGTCGAGCGAATCATTAGGAGTGGTATTGACAGATTTGCAGACCAAAGGGGAAAACTTTGGAACGGTCTGGCTACGTATTGGGTTAGGAGAGGGAGCTTCGAACGTGCGAGGGACATTTTCGAAGAGGGAATCACGACCGTCATGACCGTTCGCGACTTTACCCTCATCTTTGACAGCTATGCCGAATTCGAAGAATCGATCATTGGTGCGCTAATGGAACTGGCATCCCAAAGAGCTGAAGAAGGCAAGGTTGATGAAGATGCCGATTTCGATTTGGATATTCGCATGATGCGATTCGAGCAGCTCATGGACCGGCGGCCATTCCTTCTAAACGATGTATTACTACGACAAAATCCCAACAGTGTGTCTGAATGGGAGAAACGTGTGGCACTCTGGGGAGATAACAAGGTCGAGGTTGTGCAAACGTATACGGATGCCATTGCCGCGATCAACCCAAAGAAAGCAGTTGGACCCTTCCACCAACTGTGGGCGAATTATGCCAAATTCTACGAAAAGGGAGGCGACATACGAAATGCGCGAATCATTATGGAAAAGGCCGTCAAGGTCCCATTCAAATCAGTTGCCGAGCTGGCTGATATGTGGATCGAGTGGGCTGAGATGGAACTCCGTAATGAGAACTTCGACGAAGCAGTAAAAATCATGGCCAAAGCTGTACAAGCTCCAAAGAGGTCAACAGTGGACTATTTCGATGAGACACTTTCCCCGCAACAAAGAGTACACAAAAGCTGGAAGTTGTGGAGTTTCTACGTCGATCTCGTAGAGAGCGTCAGTTCTCTCGAGGAGACGAAGAAAGTCTACGAGCGCATATTTGAACTTCGGATTGCTACACCGCAAACCGTTGTCAACTATGCTAATCTTATGGAGGAACACAAGTACTACGAAGAGTCTTTCAAGATATACGAGAGAGGTCTCGATCTCTTCAGTTATCCGGTGGCCTTCGAATTATGGAACCTCTACTTGACTAAAGCAGTGGATAGAAAGATTGGCATCGAACGGCTTCGAGACCTCTTCGAGCAGGCAGTCGAGGATTGTCCACCTAAATTTGCCAAGGTACTGTATCTTATGTATGGCAACTTGGAGGAGGAAAGAGGATTGGCGAGACACGCAATGCGCATCTACGAGAGGGCGACCCGCGCCGTTTCAGATGAGGACCGAGCAGATATGTTCAACTTCTACATCACCAAGTCGGCATCGAACTTTGGGCTGCCATCCACGAGACCGATCTACGAAAGGGCTATCGCTGCCCTGCCTGACGAAGAAGCGCGGGATATGTGTCTCAAGTTCGCAGACATGGAGAAGCGCCTCGGCGAAATCGACCGGGCTCGCGCCATCTACGGTCACGCCTCCCAATTCTGCGACCCGCGCACCAACCCTGCGTTCTGGACTAAGTGGGAACAATTTGAGGTGCAGCACGGCAACGAAGATACATACAAGGAGATGCTGCGGATTAAGCGTAGCGTACAGGCACAATACAATACGGACGTCAATTTCATCGCGTCGCAAGCCATCGCGCGCGCTAACCAAACCAGAGGAGGAGCAGGTGAAGCCACGAATGGAGCGGACCCAGAAGTGGCGGACGCAATGGAGCAGTTGGAGAGACAGGCTCGTGCCCCAGCAGGGTTCGTGGCGTCGAGTACGGGGATCACGGGGACGATAGCCAAAGAACAGCAGCCCGCGACAGTGGCGAATCCGGACGCCATCGATATAGACGGCATGGATGATGATTAACATGAATAGTTCTCTCATACGGCTCTGGTCATTGCAATGGCACTTAACATCGGCAAAGCGTACTTCAGGAGCTACGATAAACACGGTTCGGCTGGCAAAGCAATGCATTCCATATGTAATGGGTTTCTTTTTCGTGTACAGAGCAGATACCTTTGAGGTCCCAAACCAGGACCTATCCTAACCTGACTAAGCTACCCTACCTACCTATCTACCTATTTGATGAATTCACCAATGCTGGGATTCGAATGTTGTTTGCAAGTTGATGTGTATTAGTCCCAACCTACCTGCAATCTCCCGCTTACCTGCCTACCTACCTGGTAGGTATTTAGTTGACGAATATTCATGACCTCTCTCTTGCCAATCTGAATAGTAGCATAACATGTGTGACCCTTGACTATGCGGTGGAGCTTAGCTGCGAAAGCTGAACTGCTCCAACGCCCTTTCCTTGGAGATGGTACGGTAGTACCCATGCTTCGAATCTTGCAGGATAGGCTTGTATGTCATGGTCGACGTTATATGACGTTTCATATACACCTCCCTTCCAATAAGGCGGTTGAATTGATGGTTGTACGCTAGCTCGTCGAGGGGTTACATTAGGTCTCATGGCTAGCATCTAGTGTGTAGTCACGGGACGTGGCTATGACTCGAGGGTGTTATCAAGAACGGTTCGTAATAAGTACCCGCGTAGGCTCTTGAAGGGACTAGTGCAGGCTAGGAGACGGCGTTCCCGGTGGGAAAGATGGAGGGGAAGTCCTATTCTTGGGGGTGATTGCTTCGCTTGGATTATGTACTTAGTGCAATTGAGTCGTTTCCTGTTCATGCGAGAACCCCTAATGCTGCAAGTAGGTATACGTTCCGAACTTATATCGAATCGCCATCGATCAAAAAACTTGTTTTCTTGCACATTTCAACGAGATAGTAAGACAAACGGCCTACAAAGGCTAGAGTAGGTATTCAAACAATTCTTTCGTATTTACGCATATGTCGTGACTTGAAACGTCGTAGTAATAGTAAAACAGGAAAAGGAACTGCTAGGTGTACATCTGATCTCTTCATCGGAACCCTAATGTAATACAAGCAAGCGAATCAACAAAGCCCTTCAAGCACAAGAGTCCCGGACCCATCGTCCCCAACTCCTTCCCGTTTCCGTTTCCGTTTCGCGATCTTCCAATCTCCAGATCTTGCAAGCTGTCCTCCATCGGCTTCGGCTTCTTGTTGTTGTTGTTGTTGTTGATGTGTCCCTCGCGATCCCACCTCTACGGAATGACGGGCGCCCACGCCGCCCAAACCTATTGGCTGGCCTTGCGTCGCTGCTTCTCGTCGCTGTTGGCGGTGGTGCTGCTGCTGCCGCCGCCGTCTTTGGAGCCGAGAATGTTTCCAACGCTGCCGCGCCGGCTTGATCCAGTGCTGCTCACGGACCACCGCTTCGAGTGCGCCTTGTGGAACTCCTCGACGGCGTCGCGGTTGCGCTCCACGTGGCCGTCGCGCGACGGCGGCGTGGCGTAGATGCTGCCTTTGCGCTTTTGGAAGCGGGAGGGGGGCGTTTTGGATGCGTCTGGGGGTTGGGGTTATGTTAGTATGAGAACTTGAATAATTGTAGTATAGAGTGATCGAGGGAAGGGGTTGGAAAAGGAGGTGCTGAAAGAGGGACTAATAGAGGGAAAGGAGAGAGTAGAGAACAGGGGAATGGACTCACCCCACTCATCGGTGTTGGAGTAGTCTCGCGACCCAGTTCGTTCTCGAACGGGTGGTTGCTCGCCGGCGAAACTGTTGGTGAATTGGGGTGCTTCTGTTTGGTAGTTTGTTGCCATTGTGGTTTTGTCCTTTTCGAGTTGAGTAGGTAAGAGGTAGGTAACTTATTAATCTTTGTTGTCTGTATTAGCTGTTGAATTCAAACACGTTGGATCCAACAAATGGAAAAGTAGGTACATCTGGTATTACTCTTCAGGTATTTGAGTAAAAGAGCGAGACATATATACCTTAGGTGAGAAGGGGCGTAAATGTATGTACTGGTAAGTATATGTATTTGCTATAGTGGATAAGGTCTGGTGCTGAGAGGATCGAGATCTACAGGTAGAGACTTTTTGTTCCATACCCCATGATATAAGAAATCTGGGGTCTAGGACACTTTATACAACTAGAAGGTCCAAATAAATGTTATCGAACCAGATTGAGTTCGCCAATCCTCGCCTACCTTAGTTCCATGTACGTAGTTCGTCTGATCTTTCCCTCAAGTACATAATGTCTAAAGAGTTATGTAATATATGTGGCGTAGCATCATTTACCTCGCAGCTCTTTCACCTGCAAATGCGAGATCTGCTAACAGCAACAAAGGCGTGTCGCCCGGAAGAGGTAACAGGTTTTGCCTCCCCCAATACTCTTGCTGTAAGACATCGGATCTCTTATTGGTTATACGGTAGTTATCCTGCAGATGGCCCTGTTAGAGGAAGTATCACGACTTGGCAGCTAATGAGCAACTAGGATCGGAGCCAAGCATCCTAAGGAAGGTGAGGATGACGATCGAAGTGGCTTGCAGTTTGCCTAGACTTCCAAGCTAGTCCAATAATCGTCTATCGTTTGTTAAACTTGCATCTTGATGGTCCAGCCCCCCAGCCCCCTAGCTGAATGTCACAAGGGTCCTTTTTGGTGTGCGCTGTTTAATCGGAAGATAGTTATAGTCCTTTTCGTCATACCAACCATACCTCCAAAGTTGATATGCCAATCCCTTTCTTCTTTATCACCTTCTCCCCGCCTTTCTGATACATAAGGGTATCACCGGACCCTGTTTTCTATCTAGGAAACATTGTAAGCTTTCGTCGATATATTAAAATGTTGCTTTCATCTTGCATATATCTCATATAATGATGTAAGATAGAGTAGATCCGCGATTTAGTTTCGATGACAGAACACACCCAATTGCTCGTCACCCAGCTTTGCCAAGTGCTATCAGTGGCTGTGCAAATGAAACATTCTCACATGCAGAAAGTGTGACACTAGAGAGAAACTGTAAAATGTAAAATGCATCTGTCCGCAATATAGTGCGTTTTCTTTCCTTTTCCTTACCACAGTGGCATTCGCCGAGCCATGATGTAAATGTCTTTAGGTGCCGTCCATGACGTCAGTCCAGGCGACGGAGCGAAGTGATAATAATGGGACCTGACGGGTAACTACATATGTAGCGTAGTATTCCCCGACCGTATCTAATGGAACTGTGGGCACCAATCAACGTCTTTCAAATTCAATATTCTAATCCATTTAAATATTGGAACCGAATTGCTTAGACAATATTGAATCGCCGATGACTACGTTCTTCACTTTTAACTACCTAGGTACATATATCTCGTGCCGTTGCAATAGGCCAGGTAAGTGCTCATACATGGTGTTAATTGCGAATAAAACAGATTCTCGAAAGTGCCGGTTGCGATAGGTCACTATGGAAGAGGCTTGGTAGTCATTCAGCCACTATAAGTGATCGGCAGTTTCATTACCCTACAGCATGGTCTAGACTCTTGTCGGTTCCGCCCTTGTGCAGCTGTCGGATACGTGCTTGTTACACTGCAGCTCCGCGTCGTTGTTCTACACGGTAACCGGGCGATGCTAATGAGCTATGGTACTGAACAGGCGATGATATCCGTGCCATACACCTATGATTATCGCAGCCAATACCGACGACGAGCTTGTCAGAATAACTACACCTTCATACTTTCCCGCTGCGAAACGCTCTCGCTCGGTCGACGTAGACATCAGGGCAGCGCTGACCGGGCCCACAACAACATTTCCAATTCCTTGCAAAAACACAAATATTGAATACGTTGACAGGACTGTTGACGGATCGTCGCTGACGGCCCGGCCCATCGCAACACGCATAGTGCCAAACCCATATCCGAAAAAGCCATATACAAGGCTGAAGATAGCTAGGAAGGCCATGGATTTGGCCAGGCCCCAGAACGTGAATGAAGCTATTGCAGCTGCAATACAGCATACTATTGCGAGGAAGCTGACTGGTAGGTTCTTGTCCGATATGTAGCCAAAGGCAAACTGCCCGAGAACTTGGGCAATGGCCATAAGAGCCACGAGCAAAGCACCACTGATGGGCGGGATACCAATGGAGGCCGCGAAAGACGGCAGGAACACGACTGGGAAGAAGAAACCTAGTCCCTGAACGAGGATCGCACATCCGTAGATCCAGAAAAGCGGTTTCTTCAGGAATGCCCAATCAGTTCTTCCTAGAGCAGCACGTTCAGACGCGGGCAGTCGAGCCTTCAGCAGAGGGACCAGCGGTCCTGTAAGGACAGCCAGCGCCACTGCGCAAGCTCGCAGTGTTATTCGATACCCGTACTTATGCAGGAGAGCTTCTATTACGAATGGCATAAAGGCGCCGGTGACGCCCGACGAGGCAGATATAAGACCAAACGCCATTCCCTTGCGGGCGACCCACCACTCATTTATCATGTTGATGATAGGGTACGTGAGAGTTACGAAACCCACTCCATACATAATCCCCTGAGTGCCAACCAGGCCATCGACCGTCGTTGTGAAAGACGCGGCTAGAAGACCGAAAATGCACAACGGCCAGCCTATCCAGATCTGCTGTCGCTGGTACTTAGGAAATCTTTTGGTGAGCATAGCGGAGAATGGAGCCCCGAGACATGCGAGGCCTTGAGCCAATGTGCCGATGAGGGCGATATTGCCCGTGTCGTCTTGGAACTCGGGCAGGCTCGAGTAGTAGTTTTGGAACACACCGAAACAGATCGGGAAGCCTGGGAGAGTTTAGCTTTTTCTCTTGATTCAGGAGAGACATGACTAACCCCAAAATAATGCTTCAAAGACGAGACCTGCGATCAATACCGTCCAAGCATCTCGTCCCCGATCGACGGGTTTCAATTCTTGTGATGATCCCCCTTCTCGACCGCCATCGTTGTAAGTCAGATCCTGGCGCCGCTCTTGCAATTCCAATGAAGGAACTTGGCTTTCTTCTATGCCACGCATCTTGTCTCAAGGACACACAGCGGCTGTGTAGGTAGGTTGTAGAATGGTATCGTCCAACCTTTTGGATGGATGGATGGATACAGGTATATACCTGCATACCGGTATCGCTTCATCATAGTCACGTGCATTGGTATATGTCTTTGGTTGGGCGTAGAAGCGGGTCAGTTGTGTTGGCTGGGTCTACGTCTCTTGATAGTGTCCAACAAATAGAAAAACGTAGTCTTCATTTCGCTTAGGTTTTTAGAATACGCAAATACATGATAAGTACATCGAGGCATTCACCCAGCTGCCTCTCCTCCAATCAAACCAGCCGATATATTCCCATATGAGATTATCCCGCCTTGACGATTAGGGGCAGACAATGCTCACTTCCTCTTGTTGACTGGAAGAGTCGCGCCTCCCCTCCTCATGGCCTTCGCGAGGTTTCGGCGCACATTGGCGGTAGAGGTCGTGTTGCTCACTTTACACCATGTCAGCCACCCATCAACTGCTAAAATCCCAAAGAAATCAATCAGGAGAGACTTACTCTGAACCGGAACAACTCCGCCAAAAGGCCCAGCTCGAGCTCCGTTCTGGCATCGGACAAGGCACACGTTATCCTGACCAGCCACAGTGCCAGTGCACTGCTGATCGGCGGGAATCGCGGCCGTCAGCGGGAAATCCGTCTCGTTGCCGTCGCGGTCGCGCGAGTTGTCGCCCGGCGGCGACTGCGTCACCTCGATGTCGTCCCAGTCGGCACCCGTGCCGTCGTCGTTGATCATGCAGGTGTACGGGCCGGCCCCGTCCGCGTTGACCTGGTGCAGCGTCATCTTGACCTCGCCGCCGGCCGTCACCTGCGGCAGCTGGTCCCCCGTCTCGGCCATGATCGCCTGCGTGCCCTGCTCCAGGTCATTGGGCCCCGCCCCGATCGTCTCCCCGAAGGTGTCTGCTTGGTCGCCCCGGAACCGCGTCGAGTCTTGCTGGAAGGGGCGGCGCCGGGTCCCGTCGCGGGGCGTGGAGCTGTCGACGCCGAGGGCCACTGGTGACTGTGTTAATACGGCGGTTCTGTATCGATGTTGGAAGTTAGAGCCACTTACTGCCAGACCCGCCAGCATCGCCGGTAGCATCGGTGATGACGCCGTGGCTGGCAGCTAGCTGGGCAGCTGCGAGGAAGCCGAGGGCGATGATGGACTTGAAGGAAGGCATTGTGATATTCTTTTTGATTAAAGTAGAGGGGGTCTAGGTAAGTAAGATTATAAAGTCTCGAAAATACCTGACCGGCAGGAGAAAAGAATTAATATAAAGGCGAATGGAAGAAGACTGGAGAGACTGGGAGAGGCCGAGAGAACTGATGATGCGATGATGGAGGGAGAAAGTTGATTCTTCTTCGGTGCAGATCAGTGTTCTTATAGACATTTGATTCCGTGATGTTATGAGTCTTTCTCATTCGCTTATACCGTCTCCTTCCTGGTCTCAAAGTCCAACGTGTATCTGTTCAAGTCAACCATGCTTCCGCCAAGCTCGTCTGCCGTGCCATATCTCGCAACTCGGCACAGGAAACACAACCTCGACCATTCCTAATTCGGCCAAATTGAAGCCCAAAGACCCCTAGATGAGACTCATCACGGAAGAACCGTATAGCGGTATTGGTGCAAGTTCGGACGTAGGTGCCGATATTGTGGCTGTGAGCTGTAGTGTGCGCGGGAACATCACAACCCGATAGAGTATTGACACTTAGATGGAGAGCCAATCGCAATTAAGAGTTGGTCTAAGCTTTTGATCTACAGAGCCCCTGGATTTATCAACGCGGATTGGTCCGTACAAGGAGATCGTTTCGAGCCCCGGTCAAATCGTTGCTCGGGTATGTTTGTTTGGGACTGACAGTGTGATTCGCTATAGTTACCTATTCGGGATGGCTGTTTAACTCTTAACAAGTATCTATATAGAGTGGCTGTTCCGCCAAGAAATATCTTCCGAGGACCTGGTGTTTTACTGCTATACCGTCTCAACATCGTGCGTGCCATAGATGTTAAGGTCCGTTAATGCTCTATACCAATTTCCAGAGTACCGTTTTATTGTAAGCTCATGTTCAAACTGAGGAACTAAATAGTAATACGCTCATTAGGAGATATCACAAAGGAACCGGACACTTGGGCATGACCTAGGGAGATCTGAAAATCCGAGGATCAACGTGGACGTGAAGAATGCCTCAGTGAGCACAGACAAGTCTTGGCCGTTTTACTCGGTACACTGCCGAAAGCCACCAGGAGAACAGCGGGGTTAGCCTTGTCGAGTTCGGTGCTAGCGATTCGATAACAAGGTTATAGTAAGTCGCCAGCCCGCTATACACCTATTCATTCGGCTTATTATCCGAGGCCTCCTAGGTCATGGCAGTCCACATGTAGTTCCTTGAAAGGTAGGTACTGATGACAATGAATTGTTGGAATTGGATGTGTCAAGCGGGTTAGTGGGGCATCCCAAGGTGGTCAATGCTCAATGCTGACTAACCAATCGGATTCATCTTAGTGGTGCCTCTTGTAGCAGAGATACCTAGGTACTTGTCAACTTTCGGCTATCTACAGCGGAACCACTTTAATTTTCATCAAGTCCAACATTACATAGTTCGAATTCAACAGCCAAGACAAATAACAAACACACACTACACAGGCTTATCATCTTTCCGGCATTATTGACTAGTATCCGATGGACTAAGAGCCGTTCTGACTTCTCCTTCGATGTCTAACTTTGCCTTGAGGCTGCCTTGAACTGCAGATTGTCGCTGTCTCATGTTGACTGATCTTGAGGGTCGATGCGTTTTCTACTCCGCCTGCCACTGTGCTCTATCCCGCGAATCTATGCCACATCTAAAGCAGGTCCTCGTTTTATCTCTCAATCCCTCATGGTGAAGAGGAAATCGGAAACATTAGGTGATATTTCCAGCGTTCAACCGCCACCTCGGATTAGAAAGATGGCAGCACAGCCGGCGACTACCACTATTGAGCTGACCCCCAAAGAATCTCAGCTCAAGGACTTACTTCTAGACGCTGCTAAGTTTATCGATGCGTCAAGAAAATTGGAAGAGCCGGTTGTGCTGCGTTGGGCCGGTGGATGGGTTCGTGACAAGCTTCTCGGGATCGAGTCTCACGACATTGATACAGCCATCAATGTGATGACTGGTGAGGCTTTCGCCTTGAAACTATGTGAGTTATGCGAACAGCCCGACACTATCAAGAAGCATGCCATCGCCGAATCAGACGTTGGCAACCTTCATAAGATTGCGCGAAATCCGGAAAAGTCTAAACATCTTGAGACTACTACTATCAAGCTGTTCGGATATGACGTTGATTTCGTCAATCTCCGCAAGGAGACCTACACTGAAGACAGCCGCAATCCCCAGATGGAGTTTGGAACTGCCGAGGAAGATGCGCTACGGAGAGATGCTACGGTCAATGCTCTTTTCTACAATCTCAACACTGGAAAAGTTGAGGATTTTACGACTGGCCTTACTGATATGAAGTCGCGGTTGATAAGAACACCGTTGGAGCCATTCCAGACTTTCATGGATGATCCGCTTCGGGTACTTCGATTAGTCAGATTTGCCAGTCGCCTAGAGTTTACTATCGACCCAGCTGCTGAGAAGGTTATGGGTGACCAGCGTGTTCTCGATGCTCTCCGGCTGAAAATCAGTCGCGAGAGAGTTGGCGTCGAGGTTGAGAAGATGCTCAAGGGTAAGTTCCGCTCGGAGCGCTGTAAGAGCAAATCGTTGATGACGTAATACAGGCAACCACCCTCGCAGATCCCTGGAATATTTCGACAGGCTTGGACTTTATCACACAATTTTCACAGACCCAACCTATTCGGACATCCCCATTCCAGACATCTCCAATTGGAATATAGCATACAATCTTCTTGACTCACTTCGCCAGAACAAAACCCCTGGTTCCATCTACGATGTACTCATCCGATCAGACGAAGCTGCCTATTATGCCTGGATTCTAGCTACCATATGTCCGTGGGAAACAGTCAAATCAGAACCACGCCGTACTAGCAAGGGCAAAGCACCACCTCCTTTCGGAACCTTGGCTGCGCGGGAAGGTATCAAAGCGAACAACAAGCTATGCGACCTTACAACGGCTGCCCATAGTAACAAGGCGGAAATCGTGTCTTTCGTGACAGCAGTGTCAGAGAATGCGCCTTTCATTACGGAAAGAGACAGATTCGGGATGGCGATCCGGCACTGGGATTCAAGAGCTGGCCACTGGAGATTGCAGGTGTTATACGCTCTCCTGGCTGAGTCCATAGAAGCTCTAGCTCCAGGATCAGAAAAGCCGAGTAAGACATTCTACTCCTATTTCCCCCTCGCACTTCAATGTTCCATGCACGTACTAATAGATGAACAGTCGGCCAAGACGAATTTCTACGCAAATGGCAACGGTTCCTAGATCATCTCCAAGACCTAGACGTCATGGAGGCTCCAGCATTAAAGCGAATTATTGACGGGACTCAGCTCGCCAAAGCCCTAGGGGTCAAGCCCGGGAAATGGATGGCGCAGGCGTTAGAGGTGTGCGTCGCATGGCAGTTGCGTCATCCGGACGCTACTGACCCTGCAGGTGCCATCGAGGAGGTCCAAAGCAAAAGGGCTGAATTGGGAATTCCGGGAAAATAAAAATAAAAATAAAATTGTGTGAAAATCAGTGATACCCATAGACTCCCTTCGATAGCTTTGCGGTGCTCTATTTATGAGCGATGAATGATGGAAGACTACAATATTCATTGCTATGTAGTTGAGTAGGTACATATGTATTTCTTCGCAGAAGAATCGTAGCACCAATTCAGGGTGAATTCAAACGGAACCAACCTCACATGCCAGACGAAGTTCTCATGGCACTTAAGGTGAGACTCGCCGTTATTATTCGCCCGGAAGGGCACACAGCACGGTGTGTTTGCCGAGACTTTGGTTGGACAAGGTGCTTATGCAGGGCTCCCCGCAGCTGGGCACGCTAGAGATTTGAAGATATCATCCCACTCCACTTTTATAGCGTCCACCTATAGCGTCCAAACTAAAAAATATGACACGTAGGGTGACTAACCACCTCAGCTAACCTAAATCTCCATCTTAACCGGCGTCCCTTGATGACATGTTGCGGCCCTGGGGCCACACATGGATTAAAAGTGCCGTTGGGGTTTCAGATCTAACGGCGGGTTACTTGTCTGCAGCGCTCTAGAACGCTGTAATACATAGTGACACCGCTGCGGGTGTGACATGTGCCTGCATAGCTGCTCTAATCACATGACGTTATCGAATGGGACGATACGCCGTAACGACGATGATTGGACGCTTTCGGGGAAGATATAGTAGTTCGTTGGGATTATGCATGCATTGTAACGGTGCATACCTACATAGCACGTAGGGGCCTTACCTTAGGTAGGTATAGTATGTAGCAGCCTGCCAAATTTTTAAGCCCTGTCTGTATGTCTCGAGGGGGGCAAATGTGACCCTCGAGGAGTTGGTGAGGGGTGATGTGGATAGATCGTCCTTAATAGGTTACATAGAAAGACATCTAGAGGGAATTTAGAGTTGGCCTATGTTCTCCAGGTCCTCTTTGTTTTGAACCAATTCGTATGAACTAGATATTCTTCCCCCCCTTGTCCAATCTGGGTACGATTGGATCTGACCTTCTCAGGAGGCTCACCATGGCTTTCTTCAATTTGGATTGGTCGTCTGGCGGGTTCTGGCTCTTGCTCGCGGCCGCAGTGGTGATATCCTACGCGGTTTCGGCTTTTGCGACCTGGTATCGCCTTCGAGAAGTCCCGGGCCCCTTTCTTGCGTCCTTTTCATACTTATGGCTGGCACGAGTGGCGAAAAGCGGCAACCAATTCTGGGTATATCGGGACATGTATAAGAAATATGGCCCATTGTTTAGAGTTGGGCCCAACGAGCTCTCCACGGAAGATCCCGAGGTCATTAGGAAGATGAATTCCGCGAGGAGTGCGTATGGAAGAGATCCTGTAAGTACATTTTAGAATGATATTATTGAGGTCTGATCGAACGATGCTGTTATAATAGAGGCAACAAGAAAATGATGTCTCACTTTATGTATGATAGCTGACATGTAGAATGAAAGTGGTATGTCGCCGCTCGATTCGACCCGTACCACGACAATGTCTTCACCATTCTCGAGGCCGGGCCTCATGACAAGTTCAAAGCAAAGATAGCCGGAGCCTATGGTGGTCGTGAGACGCCTGCCTTAGAGCCGGGGATTAATGACCAGATCAACTCGCTTCTTGATCTCATTCGACGCAAGTACATATCGAGTGATGACTCCGGCGAATACCACCCGGTGGACTTCGCGGAACTCATCTCGTTCTATACCGTGGACGTAATCACACGCTCCGCTTTTGGCGAGGAGTTCGGATGTCTAAAGACTGATTCCGATGTTCATGGATTCCTTGCTGGGGTAAAGGAAAGCTGGGCTAGCATTGCTATAGCCCTTGATGTTCCTTATATCAGGAATATCCTCTTCTCGCCGCTATTTCTGAAATTTTTTGGCCCCAAGCCAACAGATACGGCAGGAATGGGGAAGCTTATGGGGTAAGCTTAGATGATAACTCAAAGGCAAGACTGAAAGAACCATATTAACTTCGAACAGGATAGCTAAAGAGGTGGTGTCGAAACGTTTCGCCGATGGTGCGGAGAAAAAGAAAGACATGCTCGTGGGTCTCCATAATCGAAGAAGAAGAAGGGGTATAGAAGTGCTAACACGACACCCCCTGAAATAGGGATCGTTCATAAGTCATGGACTCGACAGACAAGAATGCGAGACTGAAGCTCTTTTCATGATTATTGCCGGGTTTGAGAACACCGCGTCGGTCATCCGCACAACTTTCCTATACCTGATGGCCTGTCCTCGGGTGTATTACAAGTTCAAAGAGGTAGTCCTCCAAACCGTTCGCGAAGGCAACGTATCGAGCCCGATTACGTACGAAGAAGCGAAGAAGATTCCATACTTACAGGTATGTTGTACCTCTTGATGGGCTTGAAGGGGTTTCCACGCTTCCAACACCCGTTCTAGCGTGCCAGAAACGGGGGATACTCGCACTGTGCTGACTAAATCTCGCACTAGGCCGTAATATATGAAGGTATCCGCATGCGCCCGCCAGCTCCCGGACTCTATCCGAAGAGGGTACCTCCAGAGGGTGACGTGATCCACGGGAAATTCATACCAGGCGGTACCGCTATTGGAATGAACACATCGGCGGTCATGCGTTCTACGGAGCTCTTCGGTGCTGACGCAGACGTCTTCCGCCCCGAGAGATTCACGGAAGCCGATGAAGCTACCCGGGCCGAGATGGAGCGGAACGCTGAGCTCGTCTTTGGATACGGTCGGTGGATGTGTGCCGGGAAGCCGGTGGCTTTCATGGAGCTTAATAAGATATTCTTTGAGGTCAGCTACTACAAGGAAAAAAGTTACAAAGGGTTGCATGAGCTAACGAAATCTCCGTCTGTAGTTGTTCCGGGAATTCGATTTCCAACTTGTCAACCCGATGAAGCCTTGGGATTCTCTGAGCTACAGCCAGTTCATCGAGGAGAACATGTGGGTACGGATAACTAAATCAAGCACAGCTTAGTTGATCGCAATATTTAACTAGGAGTTGAAATTCCATACACTTAATCGGCATGTCTTTTCATTTTGGTCTCACTGCTGGTAGCTTCTAGTAGGAACACCTCAGGTGTAAAAGATGAATAACGAAGATATGAATCGATAACCAGCATACCTACCTAGGTAATCAATAAACTAGATAATACTTCGCTAAATTTCCATTTTCTTGTGAAATTTGGGTCCCTATTGACGTGGGAGCCTTCCTGAGGAACCCTTCGGGACTTGGTGGACTCGATATTTCTTGATGGACCGGTGCAGTGTTCGAGTACAGGTCTTTCCGACTCGTACTACGAATTCTCTATAGTGAATTTGAGTTAAATTAAGCTCATGCGGCTCCTTTTAACTGCTTTGACGAATCGATTATCTCCCTACTTAGAGAGAATAGAGAACCGAGTTTGTCGAGAATGGGTGGGTGGCAATTCTTGAGATAAATAAGATACTTCCTGTGCTAAAAACCAACCGACAGCTTCGTTTATTAGATATCCTTTCTCGAAGACCCTCCCTGCCCACCTCCGCTTGCCGATGTGGCTCTTTAAAATATGGAAGAAGCTGTAAGCTATGAGTTTGAATAATGATAGACCGTTGAAACTTGCGCTATACCTATTATCCAACGCGATGTATATTACTAATACCGACTGGTGTGGAAATAGACATTTGAATGCGGGTGAAGAGGGCGGATTCCAAAAGCTCGATTTCCATTACACTAATTGAGATCGACTAAAGCAATGTCTCTGCTGAAATGAGTGGTCAAGGGACAGCTTCAGGTACAGTACATAGGGATCTCAGCTGCAACGTGTATATAAAGGATGGCTTCCCCCATCACTCATGTAGCTAGTTAGACAAGTTAATATACAAGTCAACACCTCATATACCGTATCTTTCAGCAGTCTCAACTTGAGACTCACAAAAAGTCATATAGTGAAGTATCGGAGGCCATGATAGACCTACCTAGGCTCACTCTCGAACTTGCCAAGGTGATTCTGGATACAATCTGCGTATAAGTTGTAGGTATTATTGTGATATTATTCGCTGAGAGTAGGACGATGTTCGTTGTAGTGCCCAGCGGTGGTAATGTTGGTGTCTCCCGAGGCTGGGTGCCTACGAAGTACCTTTATCTATTTCTCTTCGTGTTCCCTTGACGCTTGCTAAGACTCGAGCTTTCGGCCGGCCCGCCTGTACCACATGGTTTCTGTGAGACGGTGAGTCAACTCCTCTACTCGACCCTTCGTCTGGTCCGAGCCACGTCATGAGATTTCGTGACTTAATTGACGTAACGCATACAAATAATATCACCTATGTACTACAGGAACCGAACTGCTCGTTTACAATTCATGAAGATATCATGTTGATGACGATGTGGAAACCCGATTCTATCAATTGTTTAGCTCGGGATTCACAGAATCTCCGCCGTCATTACAATGGGAAAAGATTATTTAACCGAGAGCCAGATCTACGAGTTCTCATCTCTTTTCTTGCCTATACGCGACGTATCTTTACGTACAGTCTCCTAGGTCTATAGCCAACCAAGCTCTTAAGTTTCTATCATAATGGGTGACCGCTCATCTAGAGACCGTCAATCCGAGAGTAGCCGTCGACGGCACGAGTCCAGGAGAAGGCAAACCACAGAATATCATCCACGGGGACAGGGAACAGTGCACATTTATAGACGAGCGCGAGACGGGAGAGAAGGAGAATCGGGCTCTGCAGGCCCATCCAACCAAGGTCCAGCTGCTCCAAACTTCATCTGGCAAGGCAGTGTTGACAGTAGACATTCCAACCGGGGCCAACAGCCTCAACCCAGCCGAGCTGCCCTAAATTTCTACTGGCACGATAGTTCTAATAGTGGACGCTCCGATCGTGGCCAACATCTGCAAATTGGCGCTGCTCCCCAGAGTCACGACTTAGACGACCGTATAGAGCAATGGATGCAAAGACTAAGGTAGGTGGAATAAACGCCTGATCCTATGCATGAAACTGACGAAACGCAGTGTCAACGACCAGGCCACTCATACCGGACAAGCCGGTATTACCGCCGGAGCAGCCGTCTCCAGTTCTAGCTCATATAGATACGTAGACCCGAACACTACGGCCCCGAGCGTGGTGGGAAGCCACTTAAGTGTACCTAGTTACCCAAGCCGATCGCCATCGCCTCAGCGTCCTAGCTGGGTCAGTCGATTTGTCGGCCAACAACCTACCAGCCAGCAAACCCCCGTGGTGGTTCGTCGACCTGGGTATGTCCCGCCTGAGAGACGTGCGCAACGAGAACGCGCAAACCAGGAGGCTGTGGTGGAGAATTCGGACAGACGCCGCCGTAGAGAACGGAGAGAGGCGGAGCGACGGCGGGACCGATGAAAATATCGCCATGTTACCTGATAACCGATTTAGGGGTTATGTTTGGGTCGGAACTCGCTGCACGAACATGTGGGATCCTCTAATTGAGGTATACTAGGAAGAGCACTCCATTGAAGAATACGGACTCATATATATGTAGCTTGAGCTCTTCATAAACGAATATATACCTTAGGTACCTAGGTATACATCTGTTCTTGGGCATCATATTATTGAAAATTGCGAAGTGGAAATGCCTATTAGAGCGTAGCGTATAATTCCCAGGCAGCAACCGGGAGCTAAGACTAGATAGTACTAGTGCACAGCCTAGGGAACTAGTGCCTACCTATTCGGGCATATAAAAATAACCTCGCCCGCTAATTCCAGAATCCGAATACCTCTATCTGGAAGTACGTTATAATAGGTCATAATGAAGGCCAAGGAAACGCCACGCCAAACTAGGCGATCTCTTCGATCGACCACCACTTCACGAGTTCAGAAGTCAAAAGCTTCGACCAGCACGACGAGCAGCCGTCGCTTGAGAAAGGCTACAGTCGAGAATCAGGGGCAGTCGGATACCTCGCGGCTGAAACCAAAGAAAGCCTCACCCTCTTATCTTCAGCGATCTGAAGATCAGGCGTCTTCGGACCCGAATCGGAACACGCGGCTCTTCGCATTGCCCCGCGAGATCATACAAGAAATCTCATCCCATCTCCCAATTGAATCCACCATTTGTTTCACTCTAACTTGTAAACTCGCCCTACATATTCTGGGCACCTCGTGTTGGGAAGATGAGAGGATTCGCAAACGCTGGATTAGGGACTCAATAACTGCGTTAGTACCACGGACGTCATTTCTGGAACTTTTGCATCGTGATGTCGAAGGTGCGGGTTTGAAGTTCTGCAAGGCTTGTAATACGCTGCACCCGCCGTTGAAAAAGCCTAGTGAGCATCGCCAGACCAAGTTGACAAAGTACTGCTGGGGCCAGGCTGCCATTGTCGATTATTTACCTCAGAGCGAAGATGGACTTGGATTTAGTCTTGTCTTCTACCATATAAAAGAGGTCATGGCCTCTACTCCCCCTGATTCAAACGGGCCGATCGAATATCTCTCCGGCTCTTTCAGGGTTCCACACCCCCATCTCAACTACACCGTTTCGTCCTCTGCGCGTCGCATCAATGGTAATCTGATTCTCCGACACGATTACCATTTTAGTCCTCTCTCATCCAAGACGCCGCTAAAAGCCACCGATATTCTCGATCTTTCGTTCAGGATCTGTCCGCATCAGACTACGTCGAGAGACGCGCCTCCTCAGAATCGCTATATAAAGAGCTCGAAGCTCAACGGCCCTCTTTTCACTCATTCCATTGTGTCGTCCTTCCCTACCTCTAAGAGAACAGGCGTCCCTAAAACTAGTGCCTTCAGGCCGCCGACTTCCCTGGAGAGCAAGCAGATGGCTTCCGTTGACAATGACGAGGCCGTTATCTTCAAGTGCCGATCCTGCCCTACGAAGTGGCAAGTCAAATATTCAAGCAGTAACGCGAGGGACGAGCGGGAGGAACTTGTAGCTACGGTATTTCATTGTTTCCACAAGGACATATACTCCGCTGCCAAGTCCTGGCGCTTTTTTGTAAGGCGTGAGGGTGGATTATTGGGAGAAGGGAAGAGAAATAGCGAGTTCTGGAGTCAGGGAAGGACTTATCCGGACTTCAAGATTGAGTAACCTCAAATATGAGGAATATTGTATAAGAGTTGATAGGTTGAAATTGTGTGGTAACGGCGCTTAAAGACTACAAAATATAGCCACATTTGCCAATTGGCGTCCGTAAGCAGATTGGGGTATGGTGTTGTTTGTGCTACTTGACTCCTGTCACTAACACTCCTTGCTCATTCCAGCAGATCTGGTGGCGTGCGATTTGCGCGTCGTTGGATATGTAATTATTTTCCCTTACATGTAAATTTCGGTGCTTGGGATCTTGTGGGGCCAGACAACATTATCCATTTCGCACTTTCATATTGTGACTACCTTGTAGCTGTAGCTATTCACCACAGTGTTGGAAGTTGTCTTCTTCGTGAGCAAGCTGTGTAGCGTTTCGAGTCGCCGACGAGACTGGTAGCAGTGTGAAACTATCTATACTATATCTTGAAACTTGATTATCAATTAAAAAGAGAACGGCATTTCTACGGGGAACCGGTTAAAAGGACGGTAAAAGTAATACCAGCGGCTAATCAATGTACGACCGTTTCGGAGAATCCCGTTGTATCACCCATTGTGAGATAGCCGTACCTTGACTTAAGCAGGAGCCTCGATCTGCCTTGATCTGCCGTGACACTATGACCATTGCAAGTACAGAGCTGTTTTGGAGGGTGGTGGCTGTTTTCAAGTCTCAGTGCGTTGGTAAAAATAGATTCGCGGTTACTACGGCGAATGATGGTGAGGTTATATACGCAAGGGAGATCAGCAACAATAACTGGATGCAAGGCGGTGTACCTAGTTAGTGATAGAGGTTGAGATAACCTTTTTAAACTATCAAAAGGACTGGCCAAGAATCATCTCGCCCTATCGCCCTATCGGCAAGCTCCGGCTAGAATTGCAACTCTGTCGATTGTTAAGCTGGGTGGGACCCGGGGTTCAAGTCCGCGCTAGCATGACAGGTCTTCCCATTATCCCATTATCCCTGAATTTAAACTTTTGTTCCTGCATCCTTGAGAATGGAACCAATTTGCGCCGTTGGCTCACTACTTAATTCTCATTATCCACCTAGATCTTCATTTTTGTAAAGCAAAATTTTAGGCAGACACGAGATTTTAGTCATCATCCTAGATGCCTTAGGCAACTGTTTGGAAGACGACGGTACGGTAATTGAACTCACGACAAAATAGGAAGGCCGAAGGATCACCAGGTGAAATTACTTTGGGCATTTTGTATCTTACCCCACCATCAAAACTGGAGTCGGATGGTGTTAAAGATACTTCAGCTCTACATCATGTACACGCGAAATCTGCGTGGCATAAGTCAGTTCATGTTTGCTAACAAAGTTTCAAATGACGGGTAACAGACTGAATAACGGCAATGACGTTATTAGTCAAACGTGGCTACTTTTATTAGCTTTGAATGTCATCAAGTATATGTATATAATCTCACTATCATCTCATGTAAAATTTATCTTTAAAAAAAATAACTGATCACCAATGAATAAAAGTCTCGTATTCAAGTGGGCAAGTTTGCTCGTACCTAGCAAGTCACCGAGGCTGTGCACCCCATGTCATTGGAACCGCCTGCACCGCCCCCAGGGGTGTAAGATCCGTCAACGCACCCGGAAGACAAAGAATACCTGTACGGGGGAACGTGACATTGCGGCACAAGGCACAAAAGAGGCCTGTAATCTACGGTTAGGCCGTATGTAAATCACACGCATTACTACATGTACATACAAACCCCGGCCTGGCCAACTCTGCCAGCACTTCTTCCAACACACTTCACTTTCTTCACTCTTCATTCGTTTATTCGTTCGTTTTTTTGTTGTTTCTTTCACTATCTGACGTCTGCCCCCGTCACCCCGATTCTCCAGTCGTGCATTTCGTTCGCTTTACCAACAATCTCAATCGCGACACCCGCACTAGAACACCCTGGCATTTAACGAACATCTGGACGAATCATCTTAGCCCGACAAGACCAACTAGCATCGCGCGCGCTGTGCCTAGTGGAGGGGCACTCCAACACAAACACAGTCTCTGTTTACATGGTCGCATCAATCGGGGCTTAATCGCAGAATTTGTTAGGGATTAGGAAACCAAATGAGCGTCGGTCGAGATTGAAGGATCAGAAGACAAAAAATGAAATTCTCAATAAGAGCGCCGCTCTTGGCGGCTGTCTCTTTCGCATGTGTCGCAACGGCAGAGCGAATACTCCAGTCGACTTCGCTCAACATTTGCCAGGAAAACTCGGGATTTACCGCCAGTTTATTTAACGTCGTCTACAACCCGAGCCAAGGCACCGCCCACGTGAATATCTCGGCTCTTTCTACCATTGAAGCTAAGATTATCTTCGACATCGATATTAGCGCATATGGCTACTCCTTCCTTAAGAGGACAATTGATCCCTGCCAAGTCAATTTGGCAGGGTTCTGCCCTATGGTGTCTGGAAAACTGGGAGACCCTTTCGTGCTTGATGTGAGCCCCGCGGCCACCGCTGGTATTCCTTCTATCGCCTACGACTTTCCCGATCTCGACGCCAAGGTTAGGGTTTTCATCAACGCCACCGACGGCGACCGAGCTGGCCAAAGTCTCGCTTGTGTCGAGGCCCAGATTTCAAATGGACAGACAGTGGATTTGGTCGGTGTTAAATGGGCTTCTGCTATCGTAGCTGGGTTGGCTCTTGCATCATCTGGATTCCTCTCTGGTTTAGGCCACACGAATGCCGCTTCGCACGTCGCCGCGAATGCCTTGTCGTTGGTGAGCTACTTCCAAGCTCAGGCAATGGTCGGCCTTGTCGGAATACCTCTGCCTCCTGTCGTACAGTCGTGGACCCAGGACTTCCAATGGAGTATGGGTATTATTAACGTTAATTGGAGTATGCCAACCCGTACCTCCTTATTCTACTCCAATGCGATTCACCACCATGTGGTGGCTTCGATATTATTGCGTGTATTTGCTAACATAGTCTTGTAGTGCAACGCATCTTCACCTGGTATCAACGGTCAACGGGAGGTACACCGTCTACACTGATAACGCAGGCGGACTCACTTGCCACCGTGTCAGTGGAGGTTCAAAAGCGTGCTGTTGATCTCTTCAAACGTGGGGCGGCAATGCTGCCTCGCAGCATCGTAGAGCATGGCTCAAAACTTCTGAAGCGAGGGAATGTCCAGACATCATACGGAAGCTATATCGTCTACGGCATTCAGCGCGTTGCCTTTCGAGCAGGGATTGAAAGCACAAATCTTTTCTTAACGGGACTTGTTTTCTTCTACATTGTCATGTTCTTTACCGCTCTTTTCGTGGTTGCTTTCAAGGGTGCCTGCGAATTGGCTGCAAAGCAGAAGTGGATGAAGGGTGATGCCTTCTTGGAGTTCCGCAATGGTTGGCGTGAGTACCCCTGGGTCGATATTTTCTCTCGGGTGTTTCTGAATGGTGATTCGGTACTGACTTGTATGTGTTACAGGAACGATTCTCAAAGGCATTCTCTTCCGAATGGCTCTTATTGGACACCCTGCAATAACTATTCTTTGCTTCTGGGAGTTCACTCAGAGTGACTCCCCTGCTCTGATGGTCTTGGCCGTATTCTTCCTCATTGCCCTCAATGCCGTCCTTGGCTGGGCAGCTTGGAAAGTTGTTCGCGTTGCGCGTCGCTCAGTTGCCCTACACAGAAACCCGGCTTACATCTTATTTTCCGACCCTCAAACCCTTAACAAATGGGGTAAGTCATTCTACATCTGGCGGATTTCCATTATCCTTGGCGCAGCTTAACTCGTCATGATAAAACGCCATCTTTGTACCAATGCTGACGCCATATATTACAGGCTTCCTCTACATTCAATTCCGTGCGTCGGCTTATTACTTCATCATCCCGGTTCTCGGGTACACTATTGTGAAATCTCTCTTCATTGCCTTCGCCCAGAACTCTGGTATCGCCCAGGCTATTGGCTTTATCCTTATCGAGGCTACAGCTCTTATCGCCGCCTCCGTACTACGACCATGGATGGATAAGAAGACGAATTCCTTCAATATCGCGATTTGCGCTGTCAATTTCGTCAATGCCATCTTCCTGCTCATCTTCACTAAGGTTTTTGACCAGCCTCCGCTTGTCACGGGTGTTGTCGGTGTTGTGCTATGGATCATGAACGCTGCTTGCACGTTGGTGCTTCTGCTCATGTTGATCGTCACTACTGGCCTGGTTATCTTCAACGGCAATCCTGATGGCCGCTACAAGTTCATGGCCGACGACCGCACTTCCTTCATGAAGTCCCAGAGCCAGCTTGCCACCACGACCGAACTCGACGCCCTGGCGATGACCGCTCGCGGCGAGAAGCCGGGCTACTCATCCGTCCTCGACTTGGACGACGATGACGACTCACACAACCGTGATTCCATGTATAGGGGACAAGGATCCACGGCTACCACCGCCAACTCACACGCGCCCTCTCACTACGCACCACCTCGCTCACCTGTCGACCCGATCAACAGAACTGCCAGTCCGTATAACGGCTCAGTATCTTCAGTTGGGCGATCACAACACAACGCCAGCCCGGCCGGCTTCAAGCCGCCCTCCAGCCCAAGGTAAGAAATCCTTTCTTAATTTCCCAAATCAATACTCTGAATGTTAACTTACACTATGCACAGTCCTTGGCAGCGTGGGGCTGGTTACGACCACTAAAAAAATGTATTAATAATGAATATGACGGTTTTTTCTTTGTACATGGTCTCGTGGTTGCGGTATACGAGCGGCTCGGCCACCGGAGACATTTGTGACATAGGTTCTACTTTTTGTGCATATATTGATATACCCGCGAGCCCGGGGCCCCCACTCTGTCCTGGGCGACGTGGAATGGAATTGAGATGATTCACATTGAAGACTGTCTTCTGCCTACCTTAGGTACGCGTGATTGATTGCTGTATGTGTGCTAGCAAGCGTGGAATGGCCGTAAAGGTAGTGGCTCTCGTTGGTATCGAGTAAAAGACTTCCACCGGATACTGAGTGCGTCAGAAGCAGACGCATTGCCAGAGGCTGTGATAGGAGGAGTTGTAATCGTGTCCTCAAAGGTCTCATGGGAATTCTGTGGCGTCTAGTAGAGCCGAGGAGGGAAATATGCCGATGGAGGCAAAGACTCCCTTAACGGACCGTCACACAAAGTAATAGGGCCTTAACTCCTAGAGGCCAACAATATTTATCTTCTCTTCCACTCCTTGTATTCGTAATAATACGTCTCATAGCGGAGAATACTATGGTCCAAATAACCGTCAATTTGGGGGATCGGAGATCCAAAGTTGAATCTACCTTTGACTCTTAAGATGGCTTATGTAGGTAAGTTATCTAAGGTACCTTAGGTACCTATCTACCTAAGTATGTACCCGAGCGGTAAAGAGGCGGCGGTAGGGCGGGCATGTATTAACGAAATTAAGGGTAAAACAACTACTACTTAAACTCATTATGTGGTCACCCTACATGCTCTACCGAGGCAGACGGCGGTCTGCAGTGCCATTCTCATAGTAACTTTCTGATTTTAGAAGTTCGTCGTCGTTCCACAACGGAAATTATAAATGGTGGTTGGGGTGATACAAGTGAGCGATGTGAAGTCCTACAGCTCAGCTTGCCGTAGCTCAGAGCCTATTGCAGAAACTCGACCCCTTGTAAATTGTATGTGGCGTTATTATGAAGCAGGGTTAAATAGCCCTCAAGTGATACATCAAATCAAGTTTTATATACTTATCTCAAGGCTTTACTTCCGGTTTAAATAGAGGTTCTAGATACTTTAGATGCTACTACGTTGTTTCCGGGCTTCAGTTATAAAGGATTAACTGCCTGCATGCTGCAGGTCCCGTATGTAGAGGTCCTGGGGCGAATTATCAACGCATAAATGAATGGGGGGCTGTAGATTCAGTATTCGAATATATTATGTCGCACAGTAGTTCTAGTAGGGCTATGTTACTTCCGTGCTACATATGTAGGCTTTGAAGTAGCTTGAGAGCTGCACCTAGGTTTTACTCCTCAGTGAAGTTCAAGAGGCTTAATAATGAATCTATCTCAATGGTCAAGTACGCATCGGTAAACGCATCCTTTGGGGATGATCATTCTGATCATCTTTGGAGTCCCTACGAATATAATGGCCGTGAGCCGAACGAACACTACCTCTCCTCCGAGACCGAAGTCGACAGTCGACACAGCCCTCTAAACGAGACAAGAAGCCAATACGAGCAGCAACGAGATCTTTCCGTACGGTCCCAGACACCGGTCGACAGCCTTTACAAGAATCAAGGCTTGCTACGGCAAAGAGAGGGCAAGCTTTTTGATCGTTTGCTCTACTGGAAATGGGAGATTGGTGCCTGTTTGTTAATTCTCATCGCTATCTCCGCCATACTCGCCACACTCTACCCGCACGAAGGCAGACCGCAACCAAATTGGCCGTACCTCATTTCTGTGAACTCGCTACTGTCTGTATATGGTGCGGTCTTTAAAGCAGCTCTTGCGTACATCGTCGGGTCGAGCATTAGCCAACTGCAATGGAGGTGGTATGCCCGGGAAAGGTCTCTGTTTGACCTCGTCCGATACGATTCCGCAGGACGAGGACCTCTAGGATCTCTTCAATGGCTTTGGACAAATCATCTTAGACAACCTTTGACGGCGTTTGGTGCCACTCTCACCATTGTAGCCATCGCCATTGACCCTTTTATTCAGCAGCTCGTCTCATACGATGGATGCAGCATCGCCCATGATGACGAGTTAGCCGCATTGCCTCGAACTAATTACTTCGTTAATACGGGTGTTCATATAGGCGCTGGAGATTCTTCAGTCACCCCAGAACTTCAGGCTGCGGTAAACTCGGGAGTCTTTTCGCCTGGGCAACCAGTCAGTTTCAGCTGCTCAACAGGAAACTGCACGTTCCCGGAGACATTTGCTACCGTGGGATACTGCAGCAAGTGTCAAGATATTTCTGATACCGTCCAATTCAGTCAGCATTGCTATCAGTCATATCAAAACATGTCAACCCCTGTGCCATGTGCATCGAGTGGGCAAGGTCTTGGGGGCCGGAATTTAACTGCGTCAATCCCTGGGGGTATTTCCGTTAACACGACAGCGATGGGCGGTACACCCGCCGTCGCCGCGATGGGATTTTCGAACTCGGGGGAAATTCAATTCCTGATAAACAAGGCTGACTTCTCAGACAGCGGAAACACCATTGGAGGTCTGAACAAAACTGAACTAGGCTGCAATACTCCCGAGTTCAATAATAAGTGGCCTTGTAGAGGTTGGGGGGCCGCCTCTTGTACCCTAGAGCCTTGTGTTCGTGTGTACCAGAGCTCCATAGATGCTGGAGTGCTCTCAGAAACTGCTCTTGAGAATTCCGTGGGAATCAAATGGGGTACTGGTCAACCTAATAGTACTGTAAATAACCTGCCGGTCATGGGCTTAGTTGATACAAAGTGCATTACGCCTCAAGAAAGGGACGGTTTAGTTAAGGAAGGCTACAAAATCGATCCAGCAACTAGATGGTTGGGTTACAACACAACCACCGAAGTAACCTTGACAATGCCAGCAGAAGACGCTTTCCCGGCATCACTGTCTGCTCATAACTGCCTCTACAACCTTGATTATTACACCAACACTGGCCTTTTCAGGAATTATCTCGGGGACTTCTTCACCGGCACCATAACCGGGCAGTGGGCCGAAGGTGGCTGCTGTGTGGGCTTCGACGGGCCTCAAGCTCTACTCTCATTTTTTAATTTCACTGACGTCGACTTCGAGGATGTCGACCGAAAGTTTGGCGACGTTGCCGACTCGCTAACGAGATTCGCCCGGGAAAACGGAAATCCTAATCGTAGCAACTTCGCCACTGGCCAAGTCCTACACTACGAGACATGCCTGAATGTCCGATGGGGCTGGATAGCGATGCCCGCCGCCCTGGCAGCTTTGACACTCATCTTCTTCATTCTCACAATCATCACTACTGAGAGGTATCAACTGCCGATTTGGAAGTCAAACCCGCTAGCGTTCGTGTTCCATGGACCAGGCGGCCCGGGCCTTTTGTCTACGGGTAAGCCGTGGACCAGCCAGGACCAGGTAGCGACGTTGAACACAACGCAAGGGATGGAGTTGGCCTCAAAGGATATCGTGATAAAGCTAGAAGATGTTGATGGGCAAGCCCATTTGACGGAAGTTCAAAGGCACTCGGAACCGTTGCAAGCCTATAACAGTGGTGCTCAAACAACGGGAAATGATCGTGTCAGTTCTCAGGAGACTCTTTAAGTCGCAATAGGCATCATAAAGCCATATAATCGGTTCTAGTTTAGCAAATACGAATGCCTTTGCGAGGTGTTACTCTAGTCCAAAAGCCCGAATCTCGTCCCCTTCATCTTGTTTCTTTTTGCTTGTGTCTGGGAGGAGGACCTCAAATATTTCAAGTAGTCGCCTTGAAACCAGCCAGCCATCACACCGGTGCTACTAACGATTATGTCGCAATTTGGGGTTTCCTCCGAAGCCCCTATTGGGTAGCATAGCCTTACATAGGCGTGTAGATTAACTGTTTTGACACCTACCATGCTCCCAACATAGCTCCTTCTAAGCCCTTTATAGACCTAGCTCATTAGCTCCTCTCCTCCCTACGACTAACGCCTGGCATCCCTGACTGATCCATTAACATCAACTGATAGGGGTTTAGGGGGATGGAAGAGTTGTTGCACTCGTTAAAAATTGCTATTGAATCCGATCTCACTGATAAGCGAATATTCAAACATTAGCTTCGAATAAATGTTCAAGTTTCCACAAATCATTGTCTATATGTCTCATTTTACTCAAGTCATATCTCATAAATATCTTGCCCCCATGTTCCTCACGCCCTAGAAAACAAAAGCGCACCTCCGCCATTCACCGCCCGCGCCGTCATCTCCGAAGCGCGCTTCTTCACGTCCTGGGGATTCCTCGCCTCCCTCTCCGCCTCGTCCCAGCCCTCCAGATTGTGAAACAGCAGCGCCAAGCTCGAGCTCTTCCAGATAGCGACGCCGCGCGCGTTGTTTCGGACGACGACGACGAGCAACATGACGAACGTCAGCACTACCAGCGCGATGGGCAGCGACAGCCACGCCCACGTGATCGCGATGTACGTCACCGTGTTCCTGCCGATGCCGTTGATGCTGCTGCTGTTGACGGAGTTGCGGAAGGCTTCTGTCATGCTATCTGCAATTTCCTGCATCAGTGCGGGTACGTCGCCGGCTTGGCTGAGTGCAAGCCCGATGTTTGGCGTGATTAGGGGCTGAGTGTTGATGTACCCGCTTGATGTGGGGACGTCGGACATGCCGGCGCTCCAGTACTCGACTGTGAATAGGTCCATTAGGTACTCTGAGAGGTCTCTGTAGTCGCATTCGTTGATAGTGAAAGTGGCGTTCATAGGCGGGTGGTTAGGTGAGGATGGCGCTAGGTCGAGGAGCACGACGGCGGATGTGAATTGCTCAGGGTTTGACTCTATGAGGAGTGATGTCTGGGGCCCGGTGAGCGGGCCTGAGCTGAAATTTGCGTAGTAAGGTGAGTCGAAGGTGCGGGCACAGAAGGAGAACGAGCACTGCATAGCCTGCTGTATCGGTGGATCTGAGGATAGGTGTGGTGATTGTAAAGGAGGGACAATAAGGTTCTGCCATTCCAGATCTGCGGCGAGTTTGATGAAAGAGAAGTGACTGATCAGAGCGTCCCCCGACTCTGTTAGATTAGCGAGTTTCGCAGAGGAGTGCCAGAGTGTATGGTATGGAGTTCTTTCAGCAGCACCCCCTGTGACAGCAAATTCGGCGGAGAGATTGCCAGCATTAGGTAAAGTGTAATTGCATTGGATCTGGTCTTTATTCTGTCCGGTAATATTGCAATTCTGGGAAACATGGTCCGTTACGTCGACGCAGCTGCTACAAATGCCTAGCGTTGTTATTGACGGCCACTCGCAGCGCTCAAAGTTGCAAGATAAAGACGGCGCGCGGGTAGCATTCCATACGGGTGACAGAATGGCAGCCTGCATGACAGAATCAACTTGAGGGGCGCCGTAGCACTGTGAATACCTCGACGGAAGGGCAAACGGATCGTACACTTGGCTCGTTCGTATGGTTGGGGAGGCACCATCCACGGGCGTCAATTGCTGGGGAAAAGTGAAGACTAACTGTAAAAAGGGGTCGACTAGTAATGCAGCCAGCACAAGGGCTGAAGCACACATGGCCAGGAGCGTCTTCCTGTTTTTGACGACCAGCAATTGAAGAGCTCCCAGAGGACCGCGGCTAGCATCGTCAAAAACCTGTAGGTCATTTAACCTCTGAGGGCCTGCACTGAAGTGTATCCATTTCAGTTGCGAAATGATCTCTGCAAGAGCGAGAAGGCAGGCGGATTTGCCCATGGTACCGAGAAATGACACGACGGCCGTGGGCGAGATTTGCTCACCCCAGCCTCTCTGCCATTGATCCAGGGGCTTTCCTTGCTCGTACAACAGCACGCCAATGACGGCGCCAATACAGGCAAGACTGAATACGGAAGCCATGATTTCCCAGATCCACAGACGATGGATAAACGAGAGCCTCCGACGAGGTTTGTCGGAAATGCTTGGAGGTGAGACAACTTCAGCGTTATTATAGACGTAATGACCGTTTTTATCATATTCTTGTCCATACGAGTATCCCTGACCGCTAGCATACTGCTGTTCAGCTGGATACAACTGTCCAACATACTCCTGATCATTCGTGTAATCTGCGACGGCGGCATGGTTTTGATTTTGTGACTGAGTCACTGGGTAGTTAAATATCTCTGTTTGAGAGTATTGGGGGTGTGCGAACATGGATGTGTTTTGTGACGATGTAGTGGGAATATAATCCACATCCTCATTTATGGTTGCAGTTTCGGTTGCCTGATGTCCATGTCCATCGCCGTATTCATATCTAGCCTCGTAGAGTTGATTCGCGCCATGTTCTCGACCATAGCTCTGTTCATGCGGAGACAAGTGCCTCAAAGCCTCCGCATCTAACACGGAGTCTGAGGAGTACGTAAGAGTATCGAGAGGTTGGGTTTGCGCGTTGATAGGAGTGTAGTGAGCCATAGAGCACGTACTACATGTTTGCGAAATAATGATATACGGAAGGATCGCGGTATTCTAGGCTGATGTAATTCTTGGGATGGAAAACTCGAGAGGGGTCTAGCGAAGGGAATTCAAGGTTGATAGGGATGATGGATAACCTTCTTGATGGTGAGGCTGAGCGATGGGTTACATTGACATGCTGATCCCCGTAGTCCTAGGCATGGGTAATGTAACATTGTACTGGGATGCCAGCCCTACTCGAGATATAATAGGCTAGCTTAGACACCTGAGGCTACACAGTCTTGGCAATTAATATCAACTCGCGCAACGATTGGTCCTGTGCTAGATGCGTGCATCCCATGATCGCGGGATACACGCAGGCGTCGACCTTTGGCCTACCTGTCCTGTATGAAATACATGCCTCCATTGGCGCTCAAGTGGGTTGACTTTGTAAACGATTAGGAAAGATTTTAATATGTACATATGTGTATATTCAAGCTGTTGTTAGCCCAATAGGTACTTTGTAAATACGGCGGCGCTGAGATGGAGCGTGCGTCGTCCCTTGACAGCAGCCACAAGTAACACGATTATTACGCTGGTTATGCGGTTATTCGGCGCGTATCATTCCACAACAAATTTGCCCTCAGGATCAAAGTCATTCACGTGTAACCATCTATCTCTGCCTCTGATTCTCATGCACCAGATTTAATCTTTGCATTAATTTCTTCCCTTTAACCGCTACCCTTTCTCCAACCTATATGAATGCTTGAGGACATGCCGCGAGGAAAACAACAAAGCAATATAACGTAGTGCCATGATGGCGCATAAGGAGAGAAAGATCCCTCGCTCCTGCAACAGAGGATGGTGTTACAACGGCGAAATATTCTAAGGGCTCACTGCTTGAAAAGCGCGCAGTGTCTCTGTCCAACTCAAGGGTCTATTCAAAGCAAGATGGCTTACCTATCGCTGGTACGTATGTCTACTTACTTCTCGTCTACGTCGCGTCTAATACAGTTGAGTTATATATGGAGTGCGCGTGTTTACTAACAAGCATGTCATAGGTATTCACAAATAAGGTATTTTCATGGCGCCTGATTTCATCACATCGTGATTTCATAAGTACTGATGTTAAGTATCAGACTCTACCATAGAGAAGACTCAAGCTGGAAATAGCAGGTCCAGCAATTGAGGCCATCGCAATTATTAATGAAGGTATCTATCTAGGTAGGGATCATTCTTCACTAAGAATCTCATCATCAACTTCTCGCTAACATCACTATTCAGGAAGCTAGAGTACCTAGTTGACTCTGATTGAGGCATCGCTTGTCCCAAGATGCAAAATACCGAAGTCTAGTTACCCTCACATTTTTGACCATGCGACTGAACCCCACTCTCTTTACGCCCCCTTTTGTCGTTGGCTCTAGAAGCATCGGGAGAGGCTCTTCCCCAACAAAATGATGTCCCTGTGTTCCACGCAGCCAAGATGAGGCAGGGATGGCTGGTGAGGAGGATTCTACCCTTTCGGACTCATTCAAGGAGATCCATAAGCCTGTGACCAATGACCACAGCGCTCAATCTATACATCACCAGAGACTTCAAGTCGTCTCTTACATGAATGTCGACAATGCCCCCACGGGACGGGAGAGCGAATTCTTCAACCTCGAGGAATTCGCTCCTCAAAGTGACCAGGGCCACTTCACAGACGTGGCATATATGGTCACTCCCAGTCTCATCTACTCTGAGTACAGCACCACTCTACCATCAAGGAGCGGTTTTACATACATCATCTTCATCTCTTGTGCCTGTCCCGAGGGGGAACACGTTACCATTGAGCGACTTACCCGCAAGATGGTAACCCTTCGGCCATCAATCACGATTCATCCATATATCCCTATAGCGAACACTGTGGAGCCTGACTCACAGATACCGGTGTTAAAGAAAGGGAAGTCTCTGTTTTTGTTCGACGCATGCATTGCGGCCAGCAAGGTTTCCGGTTAAAATATTTCCACAGACCTTAGTTTTCAAGGAATGGGGCTGGCGTCATGTATCTCCATTATCAAGATGATAAGGGAGCATCTTGATAATGGAGAGACAAAGGTAACTAGGATCCTGAACAGCACATTTTGGAAGGAGGAAGCCAGCGATATCAACAAAAGAAAGACCTAACCTCTTCATCGAGAAGGCAGATCATGACAACTACAAGAAGGTTGAATATAAACCCCGAAGCCATGACCCGAGACGGAACCAAGCGGTCGGAGGACATTACCAAGGGCGATGTTGACCAGAAGCCACCCATGCCCACTGGTAAACAACACTATTACTGGACATGAAAGAGACTACTGATTGGAAGGGAAAGCAACAGCTTCCAGAACTCAGCTCCTCTTCTCAACATTATGAACATCGCGAAGGAGTCTTATCGGGACGTCACCGTCTGTACCTACCTACATCAGGTACGGAGGTATCATGGCAGCTTTTCAGGCGCCAAGATGACACTCGCTCTAGTCCACAGGCCTCTACCTTTTGATTGGTTATTCTTGCTACCATAGTGTCTCCTGTACTAGGTAGAGAGTACGGTACGAGCCACTCAGGTGCAATAACATTGAAGATGGCGCAGAGGAAGAAAGCTTTGCCGGCTGAACCACTCGCCGGGCATTCCCTAATCTAGTGTATTCCCACTAGTGTAGTACAGGCTAGCAGCGTCGGCCCTGCACTTAGTCGCGCTCGCGACCTCGCCTATATGGCGTCGTGTTGGTGCCTGGCTCAACGTCACATCAGTATCCCAAGTCGCAATCGCACTTACCAGGAGATTGAATTGTTAGAAGCTTGACTCGGGAGGTTCTTGAAGTTGAATATTTCCGGGTTGGAACTAGGTGCATTGAGAGGTTCAGACCTGAGACAGCTTAGACAAAGACTTGGGCAATAACCGTGGGCGGGGGATCTCTGACTTCGGTGGAATCTCGCCGAAGCGCGCCACCGAATCGAGGTGGTCCGACGAGTCGTTGGGTTCCAAGCGTGTATTGTAATTGCTTCCTTAGCTAGGTAGATAATGCCACTGATTATCTAGTGATTACCCCGTGGGTAGCAGCTTGCGTCTACCAATGACTATTGGGAAGTTAAGGCTACCACCACTACGAGTTACATCGACTAGGGCCTTGGGTTAAATTCATGCTAAGACAAGTTATAGTTAGCTTTATTAAAATTTAAATAATCAAAATATTTAATCAATAAACCTGTATTAGATAAACTAAAGGATGGGGAGGGGATCGCAGTGCCATTCGAGAGGCGGTCTATGAAGGTCGAAGAAGGGAAAAGAGAAGGAATCATTCACACTGCCATCAAAGGTAATTATGGATACTCCGCTGTGACTATTTACTATTTATGTTGGTCTATAAGGAGGAGAGGTTGATACAAGTCACTTTATCTAATTGCGGTTGTTACCCCTATCCAGACTTAAAAGGGGGGACTTTTCAGGGGTTAAAAGTGGAGCTACATCAAAAGGACGTATATAAGGGGTGCAGTGCACCCCTCCATTGTTATAAAAGCCTGCTCTGGATTTTATATAAGTACCTAATACTTCATTTTAAATACGCCTGAATGTAATTAAAGTTAGAAAAATCCTACTTTAACGCCTCCCTTACATCTCGTACGATACCGCCGAGTCCCAAGTTATCGAAAGATGGGGGGGGTCCCTCATGACACGCAATCTCATTGCCGTGCCCCTTATTCCTCAGACTCTGTGATCTCCTCACGCTTTCCAAACAACCTGAGATAGTCAGCCCGGTCCTCAAGCCGCTTAAGCTTGTCGTACTCCCGGCCTTCAGGTGAGTCGCGCTTGATAGTGTACCGGAACAGTCCTTCTTCCATGAACGCCTCATCAGGCTCAACCCTCTTAACAGGGCCGGCATTATTCTCGTCGCCGTCACCAATAATTATGAAAACCTGAGCGCTCTTGACATCTTTTTTTCCGCGGCTCACGCAGCCCGTGCCAATGTGTTGCTCAATGGGCGGGCCGCCACAATTAGAATCCGTGTACAGCTTGAGCTGGTCCGTTGAGTGGGGTTTGTCGCCAGTCTCCTCAAATCTGGCCGACTTGAACTTCTTATCATCATAGGTACAACACGACCTCGCTCTCTTGTTGCTGCATGTCTTGCCGATCTTGCGTCGGCAGTTCCGGTGCTCGTACAGCTGGATGTTGTAGTTCGCCATGGCAACGCTAGAGGCGAGGGCGGCGAGTAATAGGGCTCTAAACTGCATTTTCAAGTATTTATGAGATTGATATGATGCGTTAACAGAAATAATATAAGTCTAGACTGTAAAGATGTTATGTTGTCCTGCCTGAAAATAGATTTTGCCATTTTGATTTTGCCTGTCATGGAAATTATATACGATGCTTCGTGTTATGAAGTGGCAATAACTTCATGGGTACATATTCTGCTGGTTGTTTTACGATGTCAATTTCTTTGAATCGGCGATGGTGGCCACGTCACAAGGATATATGTTACTTTGAGGTTGAGTGGAACCCATATATTCAATCACTCCAGTGAGCTGGCCAATCTACCCCAAAGTGGTTCTCTTGAAACTTGTCCCAAACCATCTGGAGATATTAAAGTAAATCCGTAATTGCGAGTTAATAAAACCACTTGGCAGATCACGAGACTCGATGCCATCTCAGCAGGTGTTCAGAATACCTAACAGCTATACCAGTTCACAACCATATAAAGCGCCTCCAACAAGATCCTTGAACGTAATGGGCGCACCATTATTTTCTTTGCCTATGTGCTTTATACATCGATGTAATACAACCTGGAAGACCCCAAGTAACCGTATGTGATACGCCATAGTTCGCTAGATCATGTGGCTTCTAATGATAGTCGTAGTACTTAATAGCCAGGTACATATTGCACAGTTTGTTTCCTCGCAAACAACTATTTCCATAGAGTCGTATGAATACGTCCACACCTATCTAGAGAGCCAACTTTGAAAGCAGCATTGGTTTGAGCTTAGTAAAGGCTGAGATACTGCAAACGCTGCTGCCAGATTCAGCCAACACACAGAGGTGAGTCACTGAACTGATCGATATGTCACGAGGGTTGATGAAATGGTCTTGCTACGTGGCTTTGTGTATCGGCTGACCATACATTCCTAGTATATTTAAACCTGGGACATAAACATCGACTTAACGACGATTCTGAGCTGTGGCGGCTGATACCAGAAGCGACGGTGAGGTTGACGATAGGGAGAGATTCAGGGACCGATTCTACCCCTGTAACGCCGGTGGGGCTCGCTGACTAAGCTCAAATCAAGTTGCGAATATCCTCAAATCAGTCAGGATTGTGATATGATTGACTTGATTTGGGTCGTTGGAAGCCCTGCTCTCGATCGCGCTAATGACAGCCTGGCAATTATATCAGCATCGATGTACGAAACGCTATACGACAAGTAAGAAGCTACCCATATACTTCATTTCCCCATCCTACCTACCTATGTATTAGAGAAGCTATACGTTGGCTATGATTTTTTCAGATCCTACCTTACAGGATGGAGGAGAGCTAAGTTACGTTCGTCACAGAAGACTCTGACGACGAACATCATTACGGATAGTTGGCATTAAGACAAAGTCGAACCTATTAATGTTGATCTCGGACGATAGAATGTTAGCGCGTGGTGAGGCTGCATGGTGTTGCCAGATCGTGCAACAGTCTATGAGGCGCGACTGGAAGATTATCCTATGCTCTAGGCACGCTGACGTTTTGGGAAGAGCGTAATGTGACGTTACTATGAGAGCCCAAACCTATTTGCTAGGGATTGCCGTATACATATACGCTGTCTCAAGCTCTAAATCTCCAACTGGTCGAGCCATTCACAGTCTGCTTTTCTCTGAGACAGCTTGTTGCCCCACTCAATGCAATACTTTGCACTTCCCATTATATTAGATATCACCCCTACCCTCGTTCGAATAATATCGTCCCTATTTAGGATTGTTTGTCGGTGGGGGTTTCGGTTTTACGGGACGGATAGTGCCTATATCTTTTCCACCACGAGTTGGTGGTTCGTCTGTTGTATAGGAAGTGTCCCAATACATCTGTTCGTCCCTGTAGAATTGGTGGGCGTGGGCCGCTTCATAGTCTGCTTCATCTAACCCATCATGGCCCGAATCCGCCTTACCATGTGTTTTGGCATTATCGGGGGCGATAGGCTTGTCGCTATTTTCATTGGTGTTGGGCGTGTTGTTGGTATCGGTCTTGCAGTCGGATTCCAAATGGGACATTGTAGGCTGAACGTTGCACTTCTCAGTGTATCGCCCGGTAAGGTTCTATCATTTATTACTTACACTTGAAAACATTCAGAATTAGTCAGAGTATACCGCAACTTTGTCTGAAGGGCTCATCGGCTTCATAGGTATTGAACAGTATTGATTGTGTGTATCGTCATCCCCGAATCAGAGCCTGACCTGTGAAGATAAAAAAAAGGCCGCAGCCAAGTTACGAGCGGGGTACATAACGGCGTCTCAGCCTGCTTATAGATTGCATACCTCCTAATAAGACTTCGGAAATCCGCCCAACCGCCCAGCTTGTGAGCAAATGTGCAATATGGTCGTGGCCGTGCGGTATATAAAACAATTTCCTCGTAAGCCATGGCCACCTGGGAAGCATATTTCTATTACCACGATAGATCAAAAAGCCCAAGAAGACAAGTCCCATGTCTGAATTGACTGAAATTTCCATAGGAATATTAGATTCCCCTAGTCCGACAGAACAGGAGATTGATGATTATCCTTGGTATGATGTGCATCTCAGGATGGTGCGTTATGGTCGCTGATAGGCTTTCGATGACTAGGAAATACATAGGCTACAAAGACTTTACTTCATACGTTGCCGCAGATCCGGACTTCTTCGCTGTTCGAAGGTTTGGGAGACTTCACACGCGAGCAATATTGACACTCCAAGGTCACCTAACTCAACTTGAAGAGAGACTTGACGAAATGGACAAGCGCTTTAGTTTGAAGACAACGAAAATCATTGGGTCGAGCCCACTCTACCCACCAGTGGTTATCGACGCCACGATCCCCGACAAAAGCCCGCCAAATCGAGATGCTTGTGTTAGTGCAGAAAATGAACTCTTGGGGGCTCGGGATATCAACAATGGCACTATTAGGGATGATATGCCAGAAAGAGCAGAGCTTCTCTCAGAAATAACAGTCAAATTGGCAGAGTATGGTATGCCCTACTATTTAGATAGTTGACATAACCATTACGCTGCGGTCTCTAATCTTCAAACTCCAATTCTGCCTATCTAGATAATCTGTTATTGAACCACTGTTCGCTGAGGAACTTGGCAGCAGCTCCGAAGAGAAACGTCAAGAATATCGAGTCATGGTTTCTTCGCAATAGCGGCGCAATCGTGGAAGAAGAGAGCCGTTTCATTAAACATTACGCTGATCTTGTGTCTGGCAACAAAGAAAAGTCTTCCCTTCGAGATTTCTTCGAGAACCAAATAATATTGCGAACAACAGCTTTACTCGGTCTCTTCAAGAGACAGGCGCCGCCAAGTATGAGCTCGCGCGACCAAAAGGAAGTATATCACTTTAGCGACCAGGCCATAGATACCTTCGGATCAATTACAGTTCTCGTCTCAGCGATACTAATGCTAATTGTCCCACTATGGGTTCTCCAAGCAATTGAAAACATCCAATGGAAATTGGCTATTATCACATTCTTTGTGGTAACTTGCTTATTGTTTCTCACCTTGGCTACCCTTGGAAGACCATTTGAGAGGCTAGCCGCTACCGCAGGGTAAGACGCCCCCTCCGCAAAGCTGAATGACAAGTCCTAAAAAACCTCCTCTAGTTATTCCGCCGTTCTCATTGTCTTTCTGCAGTTGGGAGGATAATTCTATACCTGGTCCGAACCAAGAGGTTCGTGGAGATGCTTGAGGTTACATTCTAAACAGAATCGCACTTCCACAATTCATTATGATGCTCCCTATTATCTCGCGAATGCATCACCAAGTGACTCGGGACCGGTAGGGCAGCCGGGTACATATGTACCTATGTATGAAGCAACATGTGGCGTTTGGCGCTCTCTGAGTACCGGGGTACAGGTCGGTAAGCGATAAGCGCTTGTTAAGTATTATTGGCTAGTCGCCTAGCCTACTTGCGTAAATCTAGATGCTCCCAGTTCCTTGCAAGCAGAATATGCCTTGATGCCCTTTTTGTGCAAACCTACAACCTTTCTATTTACCGTAGTTTCTTTCTAGTCATTAATACGACATAGGGATTTCGTTACACGAAAACTCGCTTAGGTGGAACCGAACAGGCTCTCGTATATACTCTATTCCAATTCAACCCAGTAGGGAGAAAGGGGCACTTTTACGAGAAAGTAATCATTAGGTAGACACCCGCGATCCTAGTATTCCCCGCATGATGAAGGCTCGCATGCCATTACACCTTCAAAGGGCTAACTGTTTCTTTCGTTACGATAGTGAGTCCAATATGAGGATTGAATTGATCATCCCAAGCGAAAAGACATATGGCCCAGAGGATCCCGGCGCAATATGGAACAGGATGGATTATTGATAAACGGTTCCAATTCCGAAGAAAATGTCTCATCAAACCCCATGCCAGCAATTCAGAAGGGCAGCCTTGTCACAGATGGGCATGTCTGCCGATGCTTCAGCAGTGTCGACGACGTTATTTCCCATGACTTATTTAGTTCCCGCTATCATACATCGTACCTGGGCTGGTTCGGCACTCTCACGAAAGCTATAGAGGCTGCGTGGCCTACACGAGATGTTACCTCATATTCTGACGTCCATGTACTCATGTTCAGTTGGGCGGAGAATGATATACCTAACTTAGGAAGGGAAATCACACGACTAGAAAGCATATTTAGAGATTGCTATGGGTATAATACTAGTCAGGTCACGATTCCTGTCTCGAAGGCGGACTTTCGAGTACGAAAGGTTGTTGATAGCTTCATCGAGGAGAATGATAAGCCAGACAACCTGTTGATTGTATATTACGCAGGGCACGCCAGACTTGGCACATATAAAGACTCTCCTCCAATATGGTATTCAAAGTATGTACCATCAAACCTCCATTTCCTACCCATGCGCGCTGCATAGATACCGCGGAAATATCATGCTAAATGCCAATCCAGAAACCCTGTCGACAAGGAGACCGTACCTAGCTTCGATACTGCCAACATCCAACCCGTCCTTACCCGTGCCCAAGACGATTCTCCGGACGTCTTACTTATTTATGACTGTTGCCATGCAGCTCACTCTCCCCCGAGAAAAGACAAACCAAGCAGAGCGGTCGTCGAATGTCTTTTCGCCGGAGGTTCCGAATCCAGAGTTCCCACTGCCGGTCCCGATTCTTTCACTGCTGCTCTTACCAACGAGCTCGCCATAGCCGCTGAATCTCGCACTCCAATATCGGTGGTTAACCTCCATCAAAGAATAATGAGAAGGCTTCAGTTATGGACGCCTACTCCCCTCTTTTACGAAAACGGCACGGTTCGCAGGGATAACAACGGGAACATTATTTTGACTAAAGACAATCGGGCAACCCCTGTATATATGGTCCTATCTACCAATGAAGAGCCAAGAACGATATTCCTTGCGCCGAAAAAGAAACAAGTGTCTTACCAGGCGGCCACGCAAGATACCCAGATCACAGGAAGAAGCGAGGCAGAGGAATCGGAGTTGCCAAGGGTCTTGTTGGCCATAAGACTACTTGACGATAACGAAATACATGCGAAAGAGCTTGAACGTTGGGTCCTTAAAGCACCAGGGTGTGTTGTCAAGTTCGAAAGAATTTATCAAAGTTACTCAAAACTACTCCTAGTCGAGTTGTCGCTTCCAATATGGGACTTACTTCCGCGGAATCCCGCGGTTACTTTCGTCGGTTTCACCAGGGGTACAGACCCCGTTGGCAGTGAAGAAAAATTATCGACCACAGAGAGTGATTCAGTTGAGGACACGCGTCAGCTAACACAGTCGTCAAGTGGCTCAATCGTGAATCAGGCGCTACGAAATACTTCCACTGATGACCCTATGGCTCATATTACACTTAATATGCGTAATCTTGATGAAAGGGAAGACCGAAGGCTTGTTGCTTTGCTCAACGCTGTTGATCGAGTTTTGCCTGTAATATTCAACAATACCGAAGGAAATCAGGACGAAGTTGGGCTAGAATGGGTCTTTAGCAGAGTCTTGGGACAGTTAAATGACTTCCAAGAGCCTGGCGGAGTGAAGGTAGTCTCCAATGATGTTATCTTGCAGTACAAGGTAGGATTCATTTAACCTTTATCCATACAGTTCGGGTCTAACATGTATAGTCTTTTCTTCTTCGATATATAATTTCAAGACATCTCGTTACGTATGACCAACCTTGGCTAGGTGTTTCAAACCGGTTAACTGGACCACTGGCTCGTCTATTTGAGCCATACGACGACGAAAAACGAGCAGATGCCACATCTATTCCAGAGATATCCCACTCTGTCTCTGAGCCTTCCACTTACTGCAGCAAGATCTGGAGTGTTCAAAGCTCCAGCATGACCAGTTCAATGATTGGTAAGTGAATCCCAAGAGAACCGTGCATTCTTACTTACCTATTTGACTTGGACCCAGCTTCGTCAATGCTAGATGCCATAGATACGCCTATCGAAGTCGTATCTCAGAAGAAAGCGCTTGATCTCAAAGAGGATGATCCCACTCGCAATGCTTCATCGGAAGAAGCAAGGGGTCGGCTAGACCTTATCAGAAACGAGATACCAGCCTCAAACGTAAGTTATGATTCAAATATCAGCCATCCATATACCACAGAAAGTAGTGCTCCAAAGCTTCAAATGAAACGCGACGATACGAAAGGTACAGTAAGAGATGCCCTTGAAACTCAAAAGCCGACGCAAGGCGAACCACATAATTCCCAGAGTAATTCGACAAGGCAGGATGCACCTACGATAGTATCTATCACTCAGTCCCGTTCATCCGAATCTTTAAACACACACCACAACGTATCCTTTTCAAGAAATATCGAAAATGAGAAAAAGTCCAGTCAGTTACGCAGAGAACCAATAGGCGCATCTTTCGCAATGGAGTCGAGCGAACACCCCGAAGAACTCGATTATCCTAGTAATAAGCAAAAATTAGTTGAGGTCGAGTCGCTCGTACCCGGAAAGGAGGTTAGTACCCCCAAAGCGGTATGGTTTTGATCAGAATTATTCAAACCAAGTTTGTACTTACGGGATATCGCATTCTAGATCCAACAAAGGGGCTCGGAGGTGTTTTCAGAGAACCCGTCAGTGGAGTCAACGAAGAGCGAACATTTACTAGAAATAGCAACTCGAACAACATCGCCGCCTTTCAATCAACAAGTCGACTGCATATCAGATAAGTCAGAATCAGATTTTTCAGGTACATCCTATCCAATCTCGCCCATTTCCTAGCCCCCGGCTTATGTGAACTCTGGGGCAGAAATTGATGACGCTGAGTTCGGTTCCTCGACGATCAAATCCAGGCAACCCAAGTCAATTGATGGTATGCGTAAACTGTCTCGTGTGCCATAAGTAGCTAACATAAACATAATCAGATTCCGTTGAAACCGCATCCTTATTATCCTACGTATATCCGTCCGAGCCAGCCGATGAGTATAGACTTGGAGGCATTTCCCCTGAAACAAAGGATGTCGAGGAGATACTTGATACTCGTAGGTTCAATTAACTAGTTATACAGTCTACCTAATTATATACTATTACTGATATACTACTTTCGCAGAGTATCATGTGCACCGTGATACTGATTTCCAACCTGGACGAGTAAGGCTGCCTTCTCAACACTGCGGATTATGTTAATAAATATAGGTCTTCAAGATCCTATGGTCGGAGCCGACATCCGCGAGATCTTCCGAGGCCAAAGATGGGAGAAGTAGCAAGTTCTATGTCGGCTTCAGGCGGTTCATAATCGTCGCTACGGATGAGGAGGCTGGTCATTCTACTTGCGTGTAAGTATGAACATGGTACTCGACCTAAGTCTGGCTAACTTGTCGTAGCCCGATCCTTACTTATGAAAGAAGAGGCTGCACAAAAAGCGGTGTTAATCCGAACACGCATGGGATAATATACAGCCTATCCAATCATTCAGAGAAGAGGGAGCCCAGTTTATTAGAAGGCGAGCCGGAACTCGGATTCCCCCCAATTCGCGTGGACGGTTACATAGACGAAAAAGTCCTTCCCAAGGAAAGCAGAGTCAACTATGCGAAACTCGTTACGATCGAGCATAACGTGAAAGTCTTTTTCATAGGGTTCATTCCACTGGAAGATTTTCCGAAGATGGTACATGCCGTCAACGAGTGTTGGGAGGAAGGTCTTCGGAAAGCGAAACAAAAGACAAAAAGACTTACTTCCAGCATTACCGGTAGATCCTAGAATGTTAAAGCACTTACAAACATTAGGTACATACATTACACGGCCATGAATAGAGGCCTAAGGGGAGGGATAAAGCATACTCGGGCTATTATCTTATGAACTCCTTTATTATATCATTATTCTTATGCCATCACTAGTATTCTTCATTGTCGATAATTCTCTCTTGGGTAGCCTATCCTAGGGTTTGCTTCCCTCAGTTGAGTACCTACCATAGGTCATCAATCTCCACGATGTCCTCATACCCGTCGCTCCCAGGATCAGAAAGACCAAATTGCGCCCAGGTTCTCGGCTCTGACCTACAACGCCTTAATGTTACGAGCTAATATGGAATTATCCACTTTACGAGAAATAGACCAACGGTGCCCACCACCAGATAAGCCATTTTGAGTAAGAATTATGTCAAATGCCCTCTACTACTATCAATCCACTCGATTTTTAACCCATCAGAATCTGATGTAAGTTCAGATTGAAGGTCATTCTCATGCGCCACTCTGCTTTCTTTCCTACTTCCCCTACACGCCAAATTCTTGCCTCATGTTCTCTCTGTTCATGAATTCGCACCCTTTTCTCCACCTCTGTCATGATGGCCGGGCCTCCTTTTCTTAGTTAAAGGAAACCGGCAAGCTCCCATACGTTCCTCCGCATATCTTCAGAAAAACCTTACTTGAGAGTTCATCCTTTAGTTCCTCTTCTGCCACACCAGCGAAAGCCGCAGACTAGCTCTCATTAGAATTACCGTGGTCCACGTTTAGGGGCTCCAGAAGTAACAAACTTGACAAATGCTTCAGCTTATGTTGAGATGTAAAGTTACATGATGAGTCAGCGGGACCACTTATATTTGTCACTTCGATCACCTGGCGACGGCCGGTGCCGCTTCTCATTCATTTCTCATAGTTCTTATTCGAACCTTCATGTCGACCTAAGGTAGAGCGGCCAGTATTAACAACTAAATATGTTGGCTTAACCATAATCTATAACTCGTCTGAAGCAACATCCATTAAGAAATAAAACAATGTTCGAGGAACTCCTCAAAGCCTGCAAGAGGCTAGAGAAGTGCCAAACGTCATCATGCGAGATACCCGAAGATATCCTGCGGCGTGAGTCCTCCTCCCTCATCGCTTATCTCCAACCTCGTAAGCTAACCAGCTAATTGCCATTTCCAGAGGTTCCTGATGGAGCAACTCTGCAGGATTTGAAGAGCTTCTTGTCGGGCGATAGAGATGAATTGGTATGCAGGCATTTTTAGCGACCTCGGATTATTTTCTCGCTTGTAAACTAAGCGAACACCTGCAGGGATCCATCACCGGGCTCTGGGTCGCATACGCCACAATCACAAAGATAGGCAGAGACATACAGGACGATGAGTCCGGCGATAAAAATGAGTTACTTACAGCACTTATTGAAATCGCCGACCGCATCAGCTCCATCATCCTGCCTCTTTGTTCCGGCGCCTCACTAGATGAAGGTGCGGGTTCTTCCCAAACGTTAGGCACTATGGCGGGCAGTCATTTAACAATATAAGCAGACACGACAGACTACGAAGTCCTCCAACGCAAAGGCGAGCTAGGCCTCCGGACCATCTCGCAGCTCACTAAAGCTCCTCTCAGAGCGCCCCTTCAGCTCCAGCGCTCGACGCTGCTCCGCTTAACCGCATTTACAGATGCAGCAGACCCCTGGGGGACAGCGGAATCATCCGCGCTAGCCCGAAACCTCCTCGAAGCGCAACTACTACAGACCCTGGGTGAATCTCAGACGAGGTCGTTTATCGTCGAGGAGATCCTAACCGGATTCCTACGGCCCCTATTCTCCAAGTCCCGACCAGCCGCGATTACGGCGTCGGGGCGCAAGGCCGAATACGTCGAGCCGTCACGCTACGAGAGCATCGACCGGGAGACCCCCGAGACGAAGCCGTGGAAGTATACCCACCGATACGCGGTCACGGTGTTCGCGTGGGCGGTACGGTATTCAGACGTAAGTAGAGATTTTCTAGCTTAATTGTCTTAGACACCTAGCGTTACTTTCGCATACCGGAATATATATCGCATATTATACGTTACCATATATACGCAAGATACCTACACTCTTCTTTCACACTAACACCCCACCCTAGGCTCCTCTCCTACAGTCTCACTGGCCGCTCTTCACCCCCGTGCTCCTAACCCTACTCGACGAGCCGCAGCACACGGGCCTCAAAGTCCGAGCCCTCGGCATCTTCCGCGTCTTCTGGGCGCGATGCCCGGCTGGCCTCATGCAGAACACGGGGCTCGCCGAGGTGTTCGAGCAAGCCGTGTTCCCCGCCGTCCTGTACCTGCCTAGCCTGACGCCCGAGGACGAGTCTCTGCAAATCCTCAGCGCCGCGTACCCCGCGCTGATCGAAATGGCTGGTCTCACTTACCAAGGCGCGGGGACAGAGCAAGAGCTGGAAGGGGACTCGCAGCCGAAGCAAACCACGGATGCCCAGCGGCAGTTATTGGATAAGATAATCCGGGAGGGTATCATGGTCGGGTATCACCACGCCAAAGAGCACGTCCGGCTCGTGGGTTTACTATGCGAAACTCTGGTCTGTATTATAAACGGGATGGGTATACTAGCCGTGAAACACCTCAAGGTACGATGCCTCCCGCCCAAGATCCCCGAACCACCTAAACTCCGATTTTCTACATATGCTAAAATGATATTATGCACAGGATTTCATACCCATGATTACAGAGATCATGACAGATCCCTTTGGAACCAAATACCCACCAACTCTCATCTCCGCCACAAAACTCCTACAAACTATCCTACGCACGTGTTGGCCTAGGATCCCTTATTACTGCAACGAGATCATCAGGATTTTGATGCTCTGTTGGCTTAACATCGAAGACGAGGAGTCGTTCTCGGACAACAGCTCAATTGCAAACGACCTGAAAGCAGGATTAACCAAGATCGCCGACATGCTAACTGCAGTAATGAAAGCCGCAAAAGTCGATTTAAGGGAGCGCGTGGGGCCATTAATCGAGAAGGAGCCACAACTAAGCAAGCTCTTCAGAAATACGACATCAACATGATGCCGCTTCGTGGTCCATTCACGTAGAAGTAGAGCTTAAGGGGATACCAGCTCTTCACAGGTGTGTTTCACCGGCGTCTGCGCCGACGATCCCTAATCGACCGGCTGCTGTTTGAAGAGAGATTTTCCTCTAAGCCACTTCCTGTACGCCTTGTATCGTTTCTTAGGCAAGTCGTCCTCCGTCACAGTCAACGGGTTTTCGTTGATTCGGAGCAAATCGTTGTACACTTCGATTTCCTCTTCAGTGCCGCTAGGAACGAGGCCTTCTGTGTGCCAGCTTCCATTAAGGTACTCTTGGTATTCGGAGGAGTCGACATCTGGCGGCGCTTCGTTGGAAATAACCAGCGGCAGGCTCTGAGGATGGGTGATGTACCGCGTGTAATCGTCCGTCTCTTGCGCGCTGACAGATGGGTTGAGCGATTCCTGGACGATATTCGCGAAGGTCCATTGCGCAGATTTAGTTTTCTCCTGAGCTGTCTGCTTAAGTTTGATGTTGTCGCGATTTTCGGCCGAGTCTTTCATGATGCTGTGAGGAATTGTAGGGCCTTTTTCCGGTTGCATTGGCTGGAGCCAACGGTGAATGGATATCCCCCTAGCGCTAGCCTTCTCCGTCATAACAGACTCGGAGTCGTCATCTGCCGTCGATCTGCGAGATTCTTGGGGGTCGACAATAGTCACTTCCTTCTTTGCCGTGGATTTCTTCTTCTCCTGCGTCTCCACATCGCCCTCTGTGCGAACGCGAAAGGGACTCAAGTCATATTTGCCTTCCTGCGTTGATTTGAAGGGTATGTACTTGATAGTCGAGTTCATCTTATACGGGAACATCTTTGGGAATGAAGACAATGTTGATGGGCGATAATATTCGAGCCAGTAGTCGTCGAAGAATGAAACCGGCTTTGTGGCCATCTCTCCTTTCGGTGGCACAAAAGCTGGTATGGTCCGTTTCTCGAGGTGCGCCGGCGTGTACCAATGAATGTAGTCATGCTTCTCTTTCTGCGACCACGTTCGTGGATCGGCATGATGCAGGTAATAATCAGTAGAGAGGTCCCATAGCATAGGCTGCCCCTGAGCAAAGATATAATTCCCTAGGAAGAGATTGTATGCCTCTTGTCTTTGACTATCCAGGAACGAATTGTTATAATATCGCTTGAAGCTTTCGATCATATCGCGGGAATGGCTTGTCCATTGATTAATCTTACGATACGTCTCCATAGTGTTCACCAGTTGAGACCCGCCATATTGAACCGCGATTGTATCGCCATGATCATGGTACATATGGGTAAAGAGGTTTACCGCATCCGTGTCATACTCGATAGTAGTATCCTCAAGAATGCCTAGCGCATGAAGTTGGTGTCCGAGGGCTCGTTTTCCAATGACGAATTGAGCTGCATTCGTACGGTCCAAGCAGTCAATACAGTTCGTTCTCGCGACGCCATTCTGGACTGTTGTTGGATTAATGTCCCCGTCACCATTGTGGAAGATGCCAGTTGTAGTGACAACAGTCTCCGCAATATTCTCAAGCGTCCCAATGACATCTTGATCCTTGCTCTTTGCAGCCCTACTCATATCCCAGGCCTTGTGGATGATCTTATGGCCTTCGGGTAGAAACTGATTAAGGTAGTTGATGGCATTTGTATACTCGTCCAGCAGCTTCGATTCCCGTGGAGTCCTCTCTCTAGCTTTAATGAGGTTCAGCGCATAGACGGGAGATCCGTAACGTTCGAATAAATTATCAAAATGTAGGGCAGCCGCCGTGTAAAATGGATCGATGAGATTCAATTCAATTGGTGGCTTTGGGGTGACACCCATATTATCCTGCGTCCAATGAAGAGGAATACTTCCTCGATGTTGGACGTAAGAGGTGTACTGAGGATTAGCAAAGAGTTTAGGGCCGGGGGAATGGAATGAAGTTGTTAGAGCTTCAGCGACAATCTGCTCTGTTTCCACATCATTTGCGACGTAGCCTAAATCATTGGCGCCGCGCTTCAAGAACCTAGCACCAGCGAAATATCGAGATCGCCGCGCGATTATGGTGATGTGTGCTGTCCTGCCATATATAGATATAGCAGCTTGATCGATATATCCATGTATGATCGGACGGCACCAATCGAAAGGATCATGAAGAGCTTCCTCGGCGGGTCGCAAAAGGTGACTATTCCAAATAAACATCGAGTTATAATCATCGTATGTCGTACCTGGCATCCCGTGGAGCAAAGCAATCCTCTCTCTAGTAATATTGTGTTGCAAAGTCCTAGTAATATCATAGGAATAGCTATAGTAGAAGGATCTTGTCAGGTCGAGATTCTTCAGAATGTTCAAAAAGCGCTGTTCCTCGACATGACGAGCATCCGTCTTGTACTTGGCTGGGGTCAAAGGGATGAGCTCGGTGCCGTCGATCTGGTACACATAGTGGCCTCCAATCATTGCGACTGTACTCTTCTTGGTGATCAACAACATATAATACGGCCCAGTGAACTTGATAAAACCCAGAATACCCCAGGTTGTACACCTCTGCTTGATGCCACCGGTGCCCTTGTTTCCATCGTCAATAGTATTCAACAATGAATTCATTTCTTTCTGACTATATATAATTTTGTCATCGGTGATGCTCAAATCCGAGTCGTGCGTATTCCGATCGATCTTCAGAATGCGATAGCGCTTTTCGGTGACATCTCCTCCCACAATATAGTACCTGCTGGCCGTCTCGTATAATGTGAACTTGTGCATCTTGTAGGCTGATCGAATCGGCGCACGCTCTTCCTCGAGCGGGGTCGGCGCCCTGGAAGATAAATTGGGGCTGTTCGTTCGAACAAAAGGTCTCGCTACCGCGGGCTCCTCATCGTTGTCGTCCTCGACCGTCCGTTTCTGCGCTTGAACGGTCTGTAATAGTGTTTCGCTACTGGCGTTGTTCTGCAGAAGAGGGAATGCGGGCTCCAGAGGCTTCACGTCCTGGGACTCGTCGCCAGCTGTGTCGCGACCGGCATCATGTGAGGTTTGGCTTAGTGGTCGAGACGGTTGGCCGTTACTGGCCTTTACTCCGTCCTGATCAGTCGCGTCGGCCATTGGAGCAGACAAAGATCGGACAGTGAAGCATACTCCCAAAGTATACAGAAGACCCCTCGTACAAGAAAACGGAATTAACAAGGACCTGTAAATCCACAGTCCCGGATAGCCACCAGAGACCGTTGAACGTTTAATTGTTGAGTTCTGGAAACTCTATATTTCAACGTTCCAGCGGACTAAAATGTCGAGTGAGGTAATGTGCCACCCTAGATGTCTATCGATTGGATAAGCAGATAACGAAATATGGCACACATGGAACTCAGAGTGGATCTGGACCACTTTATAAGGTTTGAGGCGCAAGGCGAAATAGGCTTAGCGGCTCGAGCATTCTGATATGCATCTTCATAATTCTATGCATCAGATATGCAGCTCAAATTTCAAGTGTACCTAGCTACCTTGTGGTAAATTGTAGAAATATCGCTATTTTGATATCGAATAGTTGAATCCACATGATACTAGCTGGTTCATATAAAACACTTCTTTATTGTTGCATGGATTAAGCAAAAACAGGCAATGTTAAGGGGTAAGATGTCTCGACTAGAATCGGAGTCTTGACACTACCTAGGTAGGTAGGCAGGTTATATGCACCATCAATTTCAACGAACACTTAGAGAAAATGTGGGTGTATGTCTAGATACGTATACTCGCTTAGGTCCTTTCCTCTTAGTAAATCTCCAAACTACTAGTTCCTCTTAGCATCAATCCACTGATTGCCGATAGCTGGTGGTGTAGGCTCGGGTCCGAAATGGGCTCAACTAGGTAGATTGAATATCAACTGCGCGAACTGAAGTTCTAGATCCATACCAAAGTCGGTTGTACATCCAAAAGGGTATTAGTGGGATCTCTTAAACTTTAGTCGTACGAGTTCCCATAACAGCTTTCAAAAAGTCAGTCCACTAGTTACTCTATTTGATGCCTTAAATGTTAGAATGAGTTCAGGGTTCACCCGATGTGACTACCTATTTCTCTCTTGATGATTATTTATTAGAGCTTAAAATTCCACGTTCCTACAGGGAACTGCTCTCGTGCAGATCAAGATTAGAAAGATGACGGGTTCCAAGTTTATTGACTTAAAGCTATATGAGAATTGTGAACGGTTCAAGGCATTTAGAAATGCTCTTAGGAGATAGTGATCATGCTTGTCAATTGGGCATAAAATCTGTCTCTATGCGTATGTATGTGTCCATGTATACGCGAGTGACAGGTAGTCATGATGATTCAAAAAGGGGGTCATGTGACACGATTGTTACTTACTATAACACCGGATTCTTTCCTATACACAGCCCTACATGTCTAAATAAGTCTCTAGAATCTTAATTAGACCATGCTGTTATCAAGAAGACACGCAGACCACCCATCCATCAACCACGTTGCGACATGTCAAGGACTAGAACCAACTAAGGTCATCATTTACACAAGCTTCACACGTGGCTTTGCCACCAGTATTAGTTAACTCTAGAGATAGCCCTCGGTTACCAACCGAGGAACTCACATGAGATTCTCCACATAGTCCGATATCAGCTTTGCTGTTCCCCTCAAGGAATTCAACCTATATAGCGTACGCCGAGATCGACCCAGAAGCTAGTTCCAGCCTCAGGAAAACCGAATTAGTCCCCCGAAGCCTAGTGGCTTTAGCTCATCCCAAAGCGATGGCACTGGATGCGGGACCAACCGTCCTAACTCCATATAGGGAGGGTTGCCGAGCATTCGGCGACGATTTTGCAATTGCCACCGCCGGTACATCTCACCTTGGTTAGTCTCTTCATCACTTAATTGACCATCTGGTTCCCCGTAGGGCGAATGCAAAAGCGTACATTACACGAATAAGCGCCATGCATGTTAATCTACCGAGACACTTCGTTACGTACCTAAGGTATAGCAACGTAGAATAGATGCTGCCCCTGAAAGCGATGCACGAGGTCATGTTAGCTAACTAGGTACCTAAGGTACCTAAGGTATCAACCGTTCCGAGCCAATTACCCCGACACTTAACATATGGTAATCCATAATACCAATAGAATTCAATAAATGATAGCGTTCAGATCTGAAAGGTCCTGCAGTTGGGCAGCGGGCTAAGCTCAGAGGCAACCAGCTTCGTACAATCCGTAATTCTCCAGCTTTGGATCTACTGGAACAAGCATTATTGCCTTGACCTCGAGTTAGGCACCTGCACACGTTGCTTCAGTTCATTGGTAACTAACGACATGGCCTTAAAAAAGAAGAGCTGACTCTCTAGAAACTATCGTTGTGACGAGAATTGCTATTGTTGGGCTAACAGCAGTTTTGCGGAGATTTTCAAAAATCAAGATATCACCTGGGCCGCGTTGCATCAGGAGATTACCGTCGCTAGCATCAACAAACGATCTGTGAACCAGAACGATGGTTATAGTCTAGTATTATTAGCGTGGTGAATTTCGCCTATTTCTTTCTGGCCGCAACCCACTATAACCTATAGTGTAGATCTTCGCGCGGCGCTTGCACTCAGCTGGATTGGAACAAGCCACACGGAGCAATCTAGATGTACTTAGTACGCACCGATTGAAGCTGAAGAGAGTCTAGAACGACTAAGAAGCTATCGCGACCGTCCGACAACTAGAGGTTCGCCAGAATCGCTTCCTATGCTAGGTGGCTAGAATCACGATATGGCGGGAGGTCATTGTATTCAAAAAGCAACATGTTTCCCGTTAGATGCCCGGAAATGTTACACAGGCGAGCAAAGAGAAACCCTGCGGCAACTAATATTCTCTTTGATACAAGATGCGTCTTCAACATATCGTGGCGCTGACAGCGTCCCTCGGTGTAGCCTCTGGCAGCGAGGTTTTGGACGAACGAGGAGCAAACTGTGGGATCAAGGGCAACCGCATCCTCCCAGCCTATTTCAGCACGCAGCAGCCAAGCTTCTCCGTTCCAGCTCAATGCGGTGCCTTGTGCGCGTCACAGCTCCTATGCCAGAGCTATGCAGTGGAAAATGGCAACTGTCGTCTATACCTGTTACCCGTGTAAGTATCTAATTCATACTCGAAATAGGAGGCAATAGGACTGACCATGCAATAGTAACAAGATCCTGACGAAAGCCATGGCTGGCACTAACACCTTTTACGACAAGGCCTGTGCGACTAGCACTGATATGTGTCAGGTCAATGGCTCCAGATCGCCGCGCAATCAAGCGTTCTTCAGCTCTGCGGCCCTTGCCGACAACAACTTCAAGGGATGCGCTGCACACTGCCAGAATACAATTGGCTGCAAAGCTTTCTCCATTGAACTCGCAACCGGCGGCAAGTGCCGTCTGTATAAGAATGCTCTTGTCAAAGACTTTACCCCTGACCCGAACAATGTGAACATCTACTGGGATGTCAACTGCCCGCGATCAGTCGCAGACTCGGTAAGCATCTAACTTCATTGACCTCCAGGCAATCTTTGGCAAGTTGAGCTGACAGATCATTACCAATATAGGGTCCGAGTCTGGGTTCATACACGCCAACTGTAGCCGTTCCATCAATCGCTACCGACCCACCCGCAGCGGTAACATTCACACCGTATACAGCACCAACAGCCGTGATATCAACCGACAGCCCGGACTACACTCCATCGGGCCCTCAAGTAACGCCGGACGACGATGATGTGTTCATATCGACCTACACATATGAGGAGTACCAGCTGCCCACCGTCGTTGCCCAGGGATCGCCGCCAGTCACGACTGGTATTTCTCAACCAACTGCTATACCGACTGCGCCATGCATGGTACAGGCCGGTTCGCAGGCACAGTTTGTATGCCGACTCATGACTCCTCCTTCAAAAGTTCCCTAAAACTAACTTGCCACAGACTGTTCTCAACGAAAACTTTATACCGATGGTCAGCAGAGCCTCTGACTCGATTGGACCTATGCTGCAGCCCACAAAGGCCCCAGCCGCGGGCGATCCCATTCTCACCCCTGAGACCTATACCCTACCTGGCTTCTACCTTCAACAGCCAGCGGGCGTCTCGGGTGTGTATGACATGGTATATGCTGGATCGTCAACACCTAAATACGTTGCCATGACCAATACCGGAAACATTGTTCTCGTTGGTGCCTCTACCGGAACCACTTTCAAGAATAACCGCGTCACATCTATCTTCAACGTTGACTGCTATGGCCGTATCACCATCACTCAAGGCGGTTCCAAGTATACCTGGAGTACCAATGGGGCATCAAGCACATTGGTCAAGGCAGCGAACCCAGCGAACAATATGAAGGCCCTTCCCAAGGACATCCCAGCAGTACAGGAAGCCCTCAAGCACCGTAAGCGTAACAAGGAGCTTGGGGAGAGGCTCTTGAAGCGATCATACTCTGACGGCCCTGCCCCGAAGTGTCCCGCCTCGCCTCCCGGCCTAGTCGCCAAGACGAAGTATGGCTACGAGATGGGTCAAGGTAACTTCTGCGACAACCTCAGCGACTACTGGTCGCTCAGTCCCTTCAGCTTTGATGGATCCTGCGCAGTCCAGAGTCTTTGCTACGATCAGTGCCAGGACTTCGGCTGGCAGAGCTGCAACGGTATCTTCGGCACCATGATGATTCTCTCGTGTCTGGATGCCTTTGACAGTTGGTGGGAGGTCATCCCCGCCATCGCGTGTGCCGCGCAAGCAAGCTATTTCACCGGTGTCGCCGCCACCAAGACTGGTCGCGACCTCTTCTACAAGGCTCAGGGCGCTATGTGCCGCTGCTTCTGCTCCAGCCCTCCCGATACCTGCGTCTACAACAACGGCGACTTCTACTGCGCTGATATCCACGGCAACGACGATTCCAACTGCGGCAACTGTGGAAGGCAGTGCGGCCCGAAATCGAAGTGTCACGGCGGAAACTGCGGATGCCCTCTGGACCAGTGTGGCTCCACGTGCTTAGACTTCCGAAACAACCCCAACAACTGCGGCAAGTGTGGCAACGTCTGCAACCCGTCCTACTGTCTCGATGGCCGATGCTACGCACCACAGCCGGGCGACTGCACGCCTGAGCAGAGCGTTACCAACAAGGACTTCAGCCTTTGGTACCCCAGCTTCGTCAACTGGACAATGGCTGCCTACCCGGGCTGCACCTTGGGAGACAACATCCAGTTCTCGGCCACCAACTACCAAGCGAACGGAAAGAGCGACCCGGCCGTCTTGGTGCAGATGACTAACTTGCCCGGCCAAGGCTGCCAGGCGGCCATGGTTCAGAAGCAGGTCAAGATGTGCCCGGGCATCCAGTACGAGCTCACCTTCGCCATGGGCTACGTCAACATGGTTGGAAACAGCCAGGTTCAGAGCAACGCCGACTGTACCGTACGCTGGTTGACTGGAACTCCCTCCTCCTGGAACAGCAACGACAATTACCAATCCTCGAGCACCTACTCGATCGGACTTAACAACAACGTCTACAAGACATTCGGACCGTGGAGTCTCCACGTCACGGCGGGCGACCCGGGAGTGACTAAGCAGAAGAAGAACCTTTTCGTTGATTTGACCGCCGTCATCCAGTGTGGTAACGCCAATGGCGGCGCCGGCAGATTCGTTATCAGAGACGTCGAGCTGAACCCCGTCGGTCAAGTCACCCGATCTATCGGTGAGGAGAAGGCAAATGTCGTCTTGGAGCGCGACGACGCTGCTTCCAATGTCACTGCCGAGTTGGCCCCCTATTATCCGGACCAGAAGAAGGGCGCGGTGCTCATTACCAGCTTCACCGCGAACGTCACCAAGAGGGAGGAGGAGTTGTTCTGATTCCAATTTCAAAAGAAAACGTGAATTGGGGAATACGGAGGTGCAGGAGACGTAATGAATAATTTTATGTACATACATCGTATTTATGCATCAGCGTCAAGCGTCAGATATCCAATTAAATTGTAGATAGGAATTCTGCATAATTCAAGGGGTTCGACTTAATCGGGTATAACGCATCCGCCGCTTTTATTAGCTTGGTTCATCCAATTAGTATATCAGCCGCACATTGCACTTACGATTGTCAGAACGTAAATGAACCAGTTGCTATCATTTAATGCGATTATGCGATTGACTATCTCCTCATAAGTTGTTGGAAGACGTTAAGTGATGCCATAAAAGAAGCCAGTATAGACAAATTTCAAAGTTCGTAAGAACGAAGTTGAATAGCATACGTGTAATCTGGGAGCTATTAGTTGTACCTGGCTGGTAGCTATGAACAGGCTCCCCCACTTTCACCAGCTTTCTTGTACGCCCTCACATCCCTCAAGGTCCTTTACTACCTCCTAATGTACTGCCTTTACATCTTCTACAGTTGGCGCGCAAAACGCCTTCTCCGCCGCACTTGTAACAACGATGCGTCACTATTACTGAAGACACCGCGTTCGAGAACCTAGACGGGTTGTCGTTGGCATCCAGCCATTTGGCCCCATAGCAAACTAAACATGTGAATATCGCGTTTCCAGAGCCTTTACACGTATCACAGCCTCCGCTCTTAGGTTCGCCTGGCTCAATCGATTCGTAGCTACGGCAGTCTGAGCAACGAGTGGTATTGCATGCAGAACATTTGTTATGATAATTGATGCTATACCATCCCTCCAAGAGGCACTTACACTGGAGACCTTGTTAGTGATATTTGGCGTTGATATGATATTGGGCGACTTATTCCATACGCATTGCCAGCATGGGTCAGGTGGGTCCCGGTTCCCGGATGAAGATGACGACATGTTGCCTAGGCGCTTTTTCTTTTCTTTTCCTTCGCGCTCAAGGAGAGCGCCCTCTTGGGTATATTGTCAATTATCGTTTCTAGGACTAGGAAGTCATCCGATGTTGAAAACTCAGCTGTAAGAATGGTCCTTGAGATACCGGAAGCCAGCTTTTAAGGGCGACATAATTGTCTGGTATTTGAGCAGAACGCAAAAAGCTATTTCCCAAACAAAGCACAACCTTGCTTTCCTAAGTATTTACCAAGCAATCAGCTTTTGCGAAATTTTGAGGTAGCCATCCTCTTTTCAACATCAAAATGCGATTCGCATTAACGTGATTTAGTACTCTACAAATTAAATCATGATTTTAATGTCAACCATTCCAGTATCAGGAGTCTTTGTGAACAATGTACATTTTTTGCTAGGTTAGTGCCAGTTACACAAAGTTTAGAGGTGTAGGTCGGATCTTCCGCGGGAAAACGAGAGAGGTGGAACATCTACCAAGAAGCAACTTTCTCCATCGGGATGGCAACATGATGGATCTCGGATCTGATCGGTCGAGAATCACGACCCATTACTTACTGTATGTAATACCTAGAATGAAGTTTATTTCTCAGCGAAGCCGCATTAGGCACCCCACCTGGATGTGAAGCACACTTCGTTTAGGCACCAGGCTCTGCAATTCATCAACTCACCTAAGCGTTCCTAGATGACGGGATCGTGCTTTCACACGAATCCCAACGCTTCGGAGGAAACGCCGCCAATCTAGACGTGCCGTGGACTTTCACAGCGTTTTAAGTCTTGCCAAGCATCATCGAAGGACAAATCGCATAATAGAGCCTAACCTAAGGACTAAATCGTACAATCTCGATGAAGTTCATGCCTAAACCGACCATATGCATTACATCCATAAGTCTGGCAAAATAATGTGGACTTGTGTAAGTTCGTTAGGGGCCAACACCGGTACGGGGTTTCACAGCTTTAATAATAACGCCATTTATGTCAGGGCATCTTTCAATAGTGTGCTGTCGTGATCAGACACAGCATGACATTGAATTAAGACAGACCTGCCGCGGGCAAGAATTTGAAAGCGCAATACACGGCTGATGTTCAGATACGGCCGGATGCGCCATACACATTATACGGTTAACCTAGCCACGGATAATTAATACTAGCATCGGAAGCAACGTGGTTTGATCTCACTAGGCCTCTTTTCCGGACCGATACAGCGGCATTATCCAATTTTGAAAGCCAGCCTGGCGATGGATAAAACAAGTTGGAGTACAGATACTAATATCCGTTGACGATTACGCCACAAGCCAGCGTTAGCGGTATGCAGACGGTCAGCTGAGGAGATTTAGTCAGCGTTCAAGTACGTTTAGGAGTCTGGCAAATCGGGGATCTATGTAGTGAGACGGGAAGCCACAGGATCGGCCACTTTCATGTGCAGCTTATCTGCAGCGTATCCGCAGCGTATCTGCCGCAAAATGAGACCTGGAGTTCATCCCGCCTTTTCTGACTCGGCATGTATCCAACACTCGGCCGAACATGTGACGCAGACTCGAAATCACCAGAATCTGCACCAGAAATGGGAATACCGATGAAGAGCGAAGTAGCGGTCGAGTGGAAGCATGCAATGTTGATGCCCAATTCTGCAACCACCCGCTCTTGTTGTGGGAAATATGTTCACCGAACTACCTTGTTGGCTAGACTGTTCTACTGGAGAGGACGGGCTCCGGACCAAGCGCCGCTGGGTTACACATCCGTAGGTATTACGCTCAGATTGGGTACGTATGTGGGGCGAAGGATCAGCCCTACAATAGAAGAGCCGCACAAACTCACGGGGTTTGGTATCGTGAAGGATGCTTATCAAAAGCATCCTTCATACGCCAAAGATGGACCCATGTTCTAGACCTAAGTCAGTTGCCACCCAACCTTGAAGTCAAGGTACCTCCAATCCGTCAAAGCGGTGAACGTATATCAGACTGATACACATTTATATCCACGAATGGAAGCTCACATGAATCTGTTGAACTGACGAATAATATAAGCCACGAGGCTAACACAACATGAATCTCGCGGAGAATTTGAGCTCTCTAATGTACTAAATATCGAATCCTGGCAGACGGGATTGTAGGGCTTCGCTAAGATGTATGACTATCTACCGAGGTGAGCCACGTCGAGACAAATACCCTATTTTCACCAAAGACGCTTGAAAGATATTCTAAGTAAACTCTGGGACAGGTTCTAAGGGACTTGAAAGTCCCCTATGCGAGAAATTGGCAATATATGGCATTAGAAGGGGAGTTCTATCAGAGAATCTCGCTTCGAAGGTACGTACAAACACCGGTGAAGAAGCTTGATGTCTTGGACCTCAATATGTACCGAAGTTCCACCCCAAAGCTTCAGTATTATTCGTCAATAACAGACCGCTCTTTAGTTACCCGGTTCTATGTTCGCAATCCAATCATGCACGGAATCTATCACACCGGCAATTGGGCGCACCCCAGAGAATACGGGCTCTGTCCTAGATCAATCCCACTTCATTGCAACCCTGCCAACGAACGATATACGCAGTACCCGAGAATCCGGAACGAAGTCTGATAGGTTGCGGATTAAAACATGGATATCTGTTTATTAAAGGCTTGACGTGTCGGCTTTATTACTGATATAATGACGATGTTTTGTGACAAGCGATACACACCTTACTTGTCCGCGGAGTTGGTAGTGTACATCCACCTACCTAAACTCATCCGACTTGACAGCTGCAATCGTTTCCTCATTCGGATACTCTTCCGTACGACTAGAGCAATAATAGCTTCGTGAACGCCGCGGGATGGGTTGGAACACAAGATTTCAGGCAGGATGTACGTGGGGGTCCGTATTGCTTTCGGCGAAGAAAAGTTGGCATTAATTCTGAGGAGTCTGAAGATGTGACAGACAAGACGGGATCAACACCATGCTTCTGTATGGCTAGCTGAAAGCGGGGTTGCTATTATTTGTAATGCTCGTCGGGAGGAGTATAGGTAGATAAATATCATTCCCTGACGGGGAGGCCGAGTTCGATATAAAAGTCCATAGGAAACCCCATCCCAATATAAATCCGAGTAACAAATACCGTAACTGTCGTACTATCGTCACTGCCCTGGGCGCATTATGCGCACGCTTTCAATCCCAACCTGGTAGAGCGTCCAATACGAGAAGCAGTATACACCCCAAGGTTACTAGTAAAGTACTTCGATACCCCTATCCAAGCTACCAAGTAGCTAGTTCCTAGTTGTCACATTATGGAACAGAAGGTAATCGATATAATATTAACCGAGAAATTGATGACTTACGAGTTAGCAGAATGAACAGGGGCAAGTCCCCAAAAATCGTAACGGAGGTAAACTGGCCCCACGAGCGGATGGCCTTCCGTCAACAAGTCAAACACCTTCGGGAAGCCTTGGCGTCGTGGCCTTGGATCGTCCGTTTGCAAACCGTCAACAGTCTATCAACCATGATCTTCAGCAACACTGTTTGAGAACAACAGGCCGTGGTACGAACGCTTTCGAACGTTGGACCGAGCAACCAATGACGGATGACCCGTATCACAACATGAAGTCTATCATCATAGATCAACCCAAGTCCACCGACAACCAGTTGCCAAAGCACGTGCCGCCTCCAAGTCAGACGGCAGCCACAGCTGGGTCGGGGTAGATGAAGTTAGAGGCGAGAGAGGGAGGGAAGCGACAGAAAGAACCCAACTTAATGAAGAGAGCTAGGAGACAACGGTTAATTGTGGGTTATATTGGGAGTTGTTTTCTTAAGTCTATAAAGCAGGAACTGCAAGTTCTAACGGATCTCGTTGAGCTTCCCAAGCCAGCCAGTCCGATCTCGTGGTCCTGTATCTAGTTAGCAAACCCTAGTCGCGCTTGAATAAGAATAAACTTACGGTAATAAGCCCATCGCATTGACTTTCCATATCCCAACCGCCAGAGCCACCAACTGCATCGCGATGTAGGCCAGCTTGGCTTGTATTATCTTCGCCTTATTGGTCTCACTCTCGAACCTCTCAAACGCTTGATTCGTCGCGATAATGCCCATGATAGGGTTCTTGAATGCCATGAAAACCATCATTATGCTGAAAATCTGCAGCGAGTTCCCCGACATGTACATCATGATAGCCGTCATGGGCAAGCTCTTGACGGGCGCGAGCGCAACTTCCCAAGCTTTCTTTAGCTTCAAGGTATCCATCTCCTCAGGGGTCGGTTGTTTTCGAGGTTGGGTCTTGGCTTCTTTCGACGCTTGCTTCTGTACATAAGTTGCGAAGTCAGCATCAGCCCTATCTATAGGAAAATTCATTCAGAAGATTACATACCTTAGACAATGTGGTTGACTGCGACGGGTAACCGGGCGGATCCGGTATGCTGCCTGTTTTTGACTTGGGTACAGGTGGATGTTGCAGATCCGCAACCCATTTGGGAACAGAATCATTGCTCAGTGACATTTTGTAAGAATTATTCTAATCGCCTCTATATGCGCGTTGCCGATTAGTGATGTTGTGTACTCTATGTTCTCTGGTGAAGTTATAAGCATTGAAGTCAAGAGGTCCAATTGCTGGCCCACAGCAAGCCGTCATGGCGGGTCGGATGACAAAGCCTCGTTAAATGAACGTTGCTCTGCGTGCTAAGTTCAAAACGTGAAGGTACCTGAGGTACGATCCACATAACCCGCGTGTACCGAAAGCCAATCCCTGCAAGCGCAACGCAACGGAAGCTCCAAACTTTCCTCCCTTTCAGGGGTTTCCATTATTTGTCGTCTTCAATTGTTGCGGAGGGGCCGAACAACCTTTCCTCCAAATGCGATATCTTTAAAACTTAGCTTTGATCATGTCGTCGCATGAGTCTTGCTCGACTTTTCAATCTCCCGTGTATACAACGACGGTGAATTGATCACACGCTACGCCACGCCACGACAAGCCGGGGCCAAGATCCTGTGCCCATCGCAATACACTTCCCGTCCAATACCGACTGTCGTCTCCCGCCACCGTCACCCCTTGCGATTGGATGGTTGCATTTATATGCGTCTCGAGGGATATAGGGTACTCTTTAGTTCATCCAAGTCCTGTTCCCAGCTCAACGTGAGGGGTAGCCACAGGTGTTTGTTTTCTTGCTTACACCCTGTTGCTGCTTTTGCTAGGCGCTATCGACTGAACTCAAGCTCCTGTTCAGCCAACCAGCCAGCACCGTCGAGAGACACCAAAGAGGCAATTCCGACAGAGAGCAGAAAGCCAACATTAAACCACCATGTCGAGCTCCCAAGGCGGAGGGGATTCGAAGCTATTCGCTCGAGTAAGCGCATTGTTATTTCTTTTCTTATGACATTGTTTCATCTTGCTATTGCGCCCATCACCATCTGCCCATCTATTCCAATCCATATGTCGCTTTCATCTCCAATTCTATAAATTGGGGAGAAATATCATACATATATTCATCATAGCTCACCCAAGCATCTCCGTCTTGACGACCATCATAGACAGGCACCCGTCTCGAGTCGCCCTACTACCCAATGCCCCTTCGGGGTCACCAAGACACATTATGATCCCACCTACCTCCCCCGTACCGTGTAATGGCAATGTTTCTCGCATACATACCTCCGGACTATGGCTTACGACCGATGACTATGCAGGGGAAAGTGGCCGAGCTGCGACTAGAGCTGAACAGTGGCGGAAAGAAGGATAAGAACTTCACGCAGAAGAAGATTGCTCTAAAGAAGATTGTCGCCAACATGACCATGAGCAACAACGAAATGGTCTCTCTTTTTCCCGATATAATAGGTTGCATGCACATTCAGAGCTTGGAAATCAAGAAGATGTATGTCTATGCGAACCTTCGAGCTTGCGCAACCTAAGGTCAAGGCTAATGAGGATGATATAGGTGCTTCTTGTTCCTTGTCAACTATGCAAGGATGCGTCCTGAGATTGCGGTAAAAGCAATCCCATTCCTACAGCATGTGGGTATCGCGACGGACATAGCTTGTTATATTGCGTTATTAATACCTGCATAGGACATGGACGATCCAAACCCGCTAGTCAGAGCTCTAGCTCTCCGAACTATATCCTACGTCCATGTTAAGGAATTCGTCGAAGCTACCGTGCCGCTTGTCAAACGCCTCCTCCGAGATTCCGATCCCTATGTACGAAAGACGGCTGCCTTCTGTGTTGCAAAACTCTATGATCACGATAAATACATGGTCGAACAGTCGGACCTAATAGATAGGCTCAATCAGCTTCTAAGAGACGACAACCCTACGGTCGTGGCCAGTGCATTGGCTGGGTTGATGGATATTTGGGAACGTAGTGACTCCATCAAACTTACTATCGACTACAGCAATGCTTCTAAGATGGTAGCCATCCTGCCAGACTGCTCTGAGTTCGTGATTACTCCTCCGAAGAATGATTACTCGATGGCTAACGTGAAATAGGTGGGGACAAACTTATATCCTCGAGGCCTTGATGTCCTATGTGCCTCAGGAATCAGGAGAAGCTACCTTATTAGCGGAACGTATAGCTCCGCGATTATCACACTCGAATTCCGCCGTGGTATTGACATGCATTCGAGTAATTCTCTACCTAATGAACTACATCGCGGATGAGAAACAAATCTCGGCATTATGTCGAAAATTATCTCCTCCGCTTGTGACGTTGCTAGCAAAGGGCCCGGAGGTGCAATATCTCGCTCTTAGGAATGCGTTACTCATACTCCAAAGGAGACCCGACGTGCTACGCAACGACATCCGCGTATTTTTCTGCAAATACAATGACCCGATCTATGTTAAGGTCACGAAGCTCGAGCTAATATTCATGCTCGCCAATGAAAAGAACATCGATGAAGTACTAACAGAGCTGAGGGAGTATGCGACAGAGGTCGATGTACATTTCGTTCGTAAGGCTGTGCGCGCTATTGGTAAGCTGGCCATTAAGATTGAGCCGGCTGCAAGGCGCTGCATAAATCTGCTCCTCGAACTCGTCGCGACCAAGGTTCCGTATATCGTCCAAGAAGCGACCGTGGTGATTCGCAACATTTTCCGGAAATACCCTAACCAATATGAATCTATTATCGGCACCCTTTGTGAGCACCTCGACTCGCTCGATGAACCGGAGGCGAAGGCCGCAATGGTTTGGGTAATTGGACAGTACGCAGCGCGCATTGAGAACAGCGATGTTCTACTCGAAGACTTCCTGTATTCATTCGCGGAAGAGCCCGTAGAGGTGCAGCTAGCGCTTCTTACGGCAACGGTCAAGCTCTTCATACAGCGCCCCACCAAAGGCCAGGACCTCGTGCCGAAAGTCCTAAAGTGGGCCACGGAAGAGACCGACAACCCGGATCTGCGGGACCGCGCTTACATGTACTGGCGATTACTCAGCACCGACATGAACGTCGCGAAGCAGATGGTCATGGGCGAGAAGCCCCCCATAACAGCCGAGTCGGAGAAACTCGACCCCCAAACCCTTGAGGAAATGTGCCTCAACGTCGGCACGCTAGCCACCATCTACCTAAAGCCTGTCCAAACCGTCTTCCGCAGCGCCCGACCTCGTCGTCTACCTGACTCCCCAGCTCTCCAGAAACACGCCCTCCCCACTTCCAGCAATCTACCCGCCTTCGATGCCCAAAAGAGTCTAAGCATGTTTGGCATGGGCGGACAACCCGCCGTCCTACGTCCCGGAGAGAATAACGCGCAGGACCAAAACCATGCCCAGGGCAACAATGGCAGCGAGGACATGGCCCACGCCGTCAACGACGCCGATGCATACTTTGCAGGCATAGGGAGCCAGCAAATGGCCGCGATGGGCATCCACGACGCGGGAGAGGGCTCGTTCGGTGGTGCTGGGACTGAGGCCTCGTATGTGGTGAATCAGTACGCGCCGCAGCAGGTGTTCCAGCCCGCGCAGGGGGTCGGGAGTAATGGCGATTTGTTGATTTTGTAGATACCTATCCGCCTACATACCTACCTCCTAACCTACCCATTTATTGGGGGTATAGAGGTGTATATTTGGCATTTTTTTCTCCGTGTAAGGCTGAACACGAGAATGAGGATGAGGATGAGGCTGGGGACGAGCAGAGAGGCGAGGGAGGTATAAACAGATACGATAGCATAGTCCAGATAGCACCAGACGGGGAATGAGCTGGAATGCGGAAAAATTGCTGTACATGCAAGTAAATATCCATGGGATGACAATTGTCAGAGTAGAAAAGGGAAAAGATAAGTGACGGATACTAATGATACGAAAATTGTACATCGACTATCACATAATTCATTCACCCTTAGTCGCTCATCTAGGTCGGATGAGTTGAATGATACGTCCCTTCCACCTACTCCTTTACGATTACTCAGTTCTCATATTATTGCGTAATTGCTTTGATTGCATGCATGCATATGCAGATCATAAAGATCTTGCATGAACTACCTAGGTTCCTAGTCTATCTAGCTAACTGGAGAATTAAACCTCATCTCAGCGAGTGACAAGTGAAAAGCGAATTAATGTTGCGTCGCAGGCGAAGCTGCATACAATGTGTGGACCAGCTTCCAAGAAATCTCGAGTCATCATAGCTTCTTTGTTTTTTTTTCCTTCCACCCCTTAGACCTCACCACTTAGTTCCCTTCCGAAATCAAATACCGTTCATTACCCCCTATTGGTGCTTAACCTGCCTCATGAGTGGGTTGTAAGACTCAAGAGCCCCGTAAGTATCCCGGCAATTGAGCTTAGACATGCCGAGCAGAGTCCTTAATTTGTAATAACACCGGAGACTGGGGCAGTAGCTTTTCATTCCTTAAACATCTAACCCCGGCTCCATTTGCAACACGATTTCAGTCTTGTCGTTAGCACACCCGCAGTAACAAGACTTCGAGCCTTCGCATTGATCAAAATTGCCGTCAGTCGCTGGATCCATGGCCGCTTCACGCTGCATGTTGTCTTCAGAAGCATTCCCCTTCGTATATACAGGAAGAATATAGGCTTGCCATTGACGCTCAGTTTCCACGAGAATCGCCAATGCGGTACACGCGAATGACATGAAAGGATCGATAGCGAAGGCCGCTGCAACCAACAGGACTAGCCAGTTGAACTTGGCACAAGATTCGGATGCATTTGTGTTCGTAAATGGCTTTGGGGGTGGGAGTCCCGTTGGCGTGTACACAATCGAGCTGGTGCTGGACGCAGTGTGCGACGACGAGGACGATGCAGTAACTGTTGTGTAAACGTAGCCTTGAGTGCTCAGAGTAGTACCGGTTGAAACTGTCACAGTGGTTGACAAGGAATGGGTCGATGTCGACTTGGATGCAGTGACAGTTACCGTGACATTCTGCACAGTTGAATGTAGAGCTGGTGTGTCTGTGACAGTCTCGGTGACGATAATTGGAGCAGCAATCGCGGGTGTGCTCTGGGTAGCAGTCGAAGTGTACAGTTCCAGAGAGACAGTCACGGTTACCGGGTCTGACACCGTAACCACGCTCGACTTTTCCACTGTGAAAGGTGGATGATTGCCATAACCACCAGGAGGCAGGTCTGTTACCTCAGGGGGACTACCATAACCACCATTGACAGCTTCTGTTGTACTAGAGTCGGATCCGTAACCGTAGCCATCATCGTAATCTCGTGGAAACAACTCGGCATCATCATACTCATCACTGAATGAATCCTGCTGCAGCGACCATAGGCTGCCCGGGCCCTCTGCATACTCAAACTCCTCAGGGTTGAGAGGAGCCTCGTAACCTCGAGGGATTTCAGTCATGACAGGGCTATGACTGTACGGAGTGACATGGCTGGTAGTACGAGTTGAATGAAGAGATGAGTGGGAAGAGCTCGTTGTGGCGTGTTTGGTGCTTCGCGTGCTTCGGGTTGAGAGAGGTGAATGATGGTAAACCGTGGTAGAAGCGGATAGGGCCTGAAGTGACATGGACGGGAGGTTAACGGTCTCGGAGGCAGTAATGACGGTGCTGATAGGAGCATGTTTGGCCTGGATCGATGTATCCTTAGCCAGTTCTTGCGATTTGGCAATTGGGATAACTGCACCATTGGCAATGTGGCATAGTGCCATAAGGCCGACCACGACAATTCGCGTGAAGACACCCATGGTTACTGTTCGCATTGATGAGACACCGTCTGAAATTAGTGATGATTTCAAATGGGCTTGTTTGTTGATTCAAATCGCCACTTGAGAACGAGCGAAGTGGGCGATGGAGAAATGAGAGTGCTGGGAGGTTTGCGGAAGAGTGGTAACAAGAGCGCGACGTGTCGAGTAAAAAGTTGAATCTTGAATTTAGGAAGAAAGTGTCCAGAAAACCTTGCTCTAAGTGATATCACTTTTTGGAAAATCAGGAAGGAGCTGATTTCTAACACTGAGGAGGTCGCGAGGGAAAGCACGGTGAATGTAAGTCGCAGTGCACACGCGACCCAAGAATTAACACCGAACACTCGACGCGACAAAACCTGGAGGAAACTACAAACGATCAGAACTTTTTTGATTAGATGGTACCAGTGGTGAGTTTAGGCAGGTACCCAGATAAATGGAATGAATTTGGTGTTTTAGGTACTTATAACCTAAGCATGGAAGTAACCGCCCAGAGAGTCTCAACTCTAAGCTTCTCAGTTTCCAGGCTACTGCGATAGGACTTCACCACAGATACACACTTCCCTATTAGACATATATAGCCTCGAAATTGTACCTACATAGGCTATGAAAAGATGTATACGGTACTCACAAATGGCCTTCACGGCATTTGATGTCACCAAAATTAAGGGGCAGCTTGAGTGTTCTCTGCAAAGCCCATAAGGCCAATGTTTATTTGTAACTTTGATACGTTGCAAGAGCACTCAATTTTCCGCACATCACATTTGAGTGGTCCATGCTGGCGGAATCAGGCTGGATGGAGAGATCCTTAATATACATCCATTTCTCATGTATGCACTGAGAGGTATATAGGAAGATTTGACTTACCTTACACAGGGCAGTTATAGCTTAGTAGATATTTAAACTAATAAGGAATAATTTAGGTGAATTCTAGCAAGTCGTTAAGTTGACCTATTCTATTATTAAATGGCCTCTTTCTTAAGTGATGAGCAGGAAGCAATATTGGATGGTAGAGTAGTTACATTCAAATGCTTCCATGATTAGGGTCCACGTTGGTAGGTATTTGACTCGCTGAGGGTGATCTAACTGCCTAAGTGTATAATATTGATTGAGATTACGGGACATCGGCGTTACGACATAGTTGCGGTGATGCTTCAAGTCTCAAAAGAAAATCAGAAAACCTCGAAAATATTGCGCCGGAAACGTATCTTGTCCGGCGTTGATGGGAGGTAGAAAACTTGACGTCATACGCTAATATTAGGAACCAGGCTTTCGGATAATCCAGTGGGAGTAGTGCGGAATCGGCCTCGCCAGCCCAACCGACGGTTTGCGGGGATGACGGGCTGGCTAATGCAAGCGCCCCCGGATGATGGCCTGATTACATGTCATGAAATTATCTCGTGTGTAGGAGAAATACTAATTTCAAGTCTACCTGGTAATTGCGTCAAAACTAGCAAGTTTAAGATACAGTAGCATAGTCTATTCTGCATCCTATAAGATGTTTGCTTGTTAGAACTAACCAAAATGCACCATACATTAGGAAAGTATCTATGGGCATGTGATTATAGGAAACATAAGTGAAGAAATTCAAGTTTGGTTTGCTGTAAATTGAAACGTGCTGAATGGCATATGTTCCGAGGGAGTTTTGAGTATATGAGCGGTTTACGGAAGATGCCACCTCGGCGATTATTAGCCTGGGTTAGGGGAGACGCTTCGCTAGTCGTTTGGATATGAAGAAGCGGTGTAATGTGGAAGGGTAGCTAGAATATTCGGTTGGTAGTGGTAAACACCAAGGGCTTTAGTGATAGCTCATATTTTGTATTCCGCATCGGATGCCCAAAATTGGAAGAGGTGGTATAGTTGTTGATTAAATTTAGATGACATCTTTCAAGTCAGATCGTCGATCTTATTGAGGATATGTCGAAGTCCCCCCATGTATCTCGTCATGACAAGGAGAACACGAGAAATAAATTAAGCTTTCGGAAAATTACCATCACTGTTAAAAGGTAGACACCAATAATAACGGGGACGTTCACCTGGAGTCGAACTCGGAAGGTGACTACACGTGCATACATGTAGGTATGTTGCCGGCTAGGCGCGCGGGAGAGGAGAAGGTGGAGTGTGGGGAAAAGAGAACGCTGGGTTCTGCCAAGGCGGGGGAGGTTACCGTGCCGAGCAGACGAGATCCAATCCCTCTCCAGCTCTTCTGACCATTTATAGATAATGATCATACGTAAAAACTTAAAACTCAAATACTTGATGTAACTCTTCAATTGTGATAATGGTGTTTTTTTTTCTCTCACGGGTTGTTGAAACAAGCAAGCCGCAATGCATCTATGTATCTTAACTCATGTGTGGCTGCGAACTTGGAATACGACCCTAATGTAACTCGGCGTTCGAGACGTAAGGTTAGAACCTTACATGTATTGTAGCGTCTGGACCTTTCCTCTTGCCTTGGTGGGTAGTAAGGTCCGACCCTTTGTTATCTCCATATTATTACCATTCCCACTACCCGGGGTCGGTAGTTTGCTAGATATTTTCTCGCCCCGTCAGTCTTAAACGCTTGTAATAGCAAAAAGAAAAAGAAACGGGTTGGTCTTGGGGAAACTCAGATATCTGATGTAGAAATGGTGTCGAGTTGTAACTCCTACATAAGACAAGTGTACCTGAAAGGTACACACATCTCTCTATTTTTACCATTGAAGGTTCAATACCTAGGGGCTTGGCCCCGCACGCGCCACTAAGGGGCCGGTGTTACCAGTAAAAAGTTAATAACAACCCGAAATAAGGGGCATCTCAAACCACCTAAACTTGTAAGAACAACCCCAGCTGGCGACAGCCCAGTTAGCCAGACCGGAAACTGATCTATCCATTTCATTCGTGGCTTTCTGTCAAAAGGCAAATTAATCGAGGAAGTTGTCATGTTGTCTTGTCTTCCGTGAGATTCAAACTCGAAACTCGATTTAGTTTGTCCTTGAACAATTGTTCCTTTTATTTCTTTTCCCTTTTCCCCCCTGGTCAAATCTGCCAATCCTATCCGTCAAACCCGAGCCATAACATCACCATCATTATCTCTACTAGCGGCGAGTGGCTGCACTGCATTTCCTGCATTATCTTGCAATTTGGTCACTCGTCATCGTTTCTCACTTTCGCAAAAAAATTAATTCGGCAATCTCTTCAAATAATTAACTGCACTCGTTTTATCTGCGTGCTTTTCCATGGCAGGAATAGACGAAGGCGACAAGCAATAATCAGGTGTTTCAATTGCACGCCCGTGTCGTGTTTAATATTTCGGCAATCCTTCTAAACCGGCTACAACTTTTGCGCCCACGAAACACGCCCCCCCGAACGCTGCTGACGTCCACTCATTTTCCGGTTATTCTACCCCAGTTAATTGCGCGCAGCCGTTAACGTCCGCTCGACTCGACGTATCGCTATCGCGATTGATTAACCTTCGTTCCGTTCCAATTAATCATGACGGATGCGACACCCCCTTCTGCCGGTGGAGATCAAGGTGCTAAGGAAGAAGTGTCGATAAGCCAGCCTGTCGGCGACGTGGAGATGGAGGACCTATCGAAAGTTCAACCAAAACCTGCCAATTCGGATGCCAGCCCTGAACCGTCGAATTCTCAAGACCACGGTGCCGAGTCTACACCGGCTCCAGTACCCGTACCCGATAAGGATCCGCCGGCCGGAGAGTCGTCTTTGCCAAAAGCACGCGGCAAGGCCCTGGCCGGTGGCGAGGATCATGATTTAACGATAGACCCAGTCGAACCTGCGGCTAACTCACCAGGAAATAACGATCTAGCAGTCGACATCATGCTTCTCCTTACCTCCGGTGCGCGCCATCCTTTTCGGATCGATGAAAAATATCTGTCGAAGCGAAACGTAACCGTAACGGGCAAGACAGAGGACGGCAAGGTGGATCCATTCAGCATCACGGTCTATACGCTGAAAGAGCTGATACTGAGGGATTGGAGAAAGGAGTGGGACCAGCCTCCACGAGAACCAAGTGCAATAAGGCTCATTTACTTTGGCAAATTGCTTGAGGATCGTAATCAACTCAGTCGTATGTTTACACTTACTGTTATTACGTGATTCAAGGTGACTTGATGCTGACTATTGCAGACTACCGTTTCAGCATGTCTAGGAACGTCGTTCATATGACAGTCAAGCCCCAAGACTTGATAGACGAAGAGGAAGCAGCCAAGAAGGTCAAGGATTCCGCAAGCCATCGCGGCCGCAGTGGATGCTGTGTAATCTTATGATGTGGTCTTCCAAGCAGCCACTGCTATTTGACGAATGAACCATTGTTTCGATGCGGCGACATCATCCTCTGTTCTAGAACCGGCCAGACGGCTGGGGGCGGCAATATAGGCAATTGGCATCTTGTGGAAATGATTGTGGACTTTTGGGCATAGGGCGGCGTGATAAAGGGTTTGATTTTTTCCAGCAGCAGAAATTGAAGCAGGCGACCAGGAACCAAGCTTTTCCTTTTACTATGTAAGTTACGGAAGAATTAAGGGCCTCTCTTCAAGTATACCTAGAGCATACATCGACGGCTCGAAAGGAAATCAGGGTTGGGAGAGACCTTGACTGTTCATGTGCTCTTTTTATAGAGCACCGGAGAACTAGGCCGATATCAGGCGTATTTTTACTGTGTTTATAGTACTTGCACTCTGCCGGTTTTACTGACCATATAAACGAATAATGTGGTATCCTGGCCACTGTCCATACGTTGTTACTGCCATATCACCTGATAAGATCGTGAAAGCTCTGGTAATTATTATGATTGCCATCTAGGGCCAAACGCCCATTGTCTATTCCATGTTGCACGTCTGTATCGCACACATACGAAAGGACGTCCTCAATCCATGTCTACCGAGCTCATTAATGTGACCGGATTCGGCTTAGGAGTCTATCATTCAACACCCTGCTGCCCACCACTAAACTGCACGGGTTGAACTAGCTTAACCTAGATCTTCAGCTTCCGCTCCATCTCCTCGTGCACACTAACAACAGCCCGCTGCTCCTCGCCCGTAAACACATCCTCCCAATCCAGCATAGCCTCGCGGCCACGCAGGATGTCCTCATGCACACTTCTCGCGCCGCCGCCCAGAGCAAGAGGTCTCCACTCGCCCTCCCGCGTGATCTTCAGCTCCATGCCCCGCCGGATCGGCTCCGCGATGCCGAAGGCGCGCCGCAGCGACACCATCCGCAGGTTCTCCTGCGTCGACTCCCAGGCCTTGAGACGTGCTTCGAGCGGGTGTCGGGACACGGGCGCGGGTGCGCCGGATGAGGTGTCGAGGACGGAGGGGCCGATCCCGTGGCGTAGGGTGTCGTGGACTCCCGGGGCGGAGGGCGCCGAGGTGTTGGTGGATGTGAAGGTGCTGCTGTGGTTGGCGGGGGGGACTATGCGCATCGACTGGAGGGAGGGATGGTTAGCTTGCTGGACTTGATAAGAGGCAGGTAGAGTTGAAGCTTACCATTTTGGCGGTTGGGAGAGTATTGGTATTGTTCTTAATTGCGTATTTGTAATTTTAGATTGTCTTCCGTTGTCGGTTTTCTTTGGCCGAGATGTCAGAATGGATTGGTACGTTGTTGTCGGTGTGACAAACGACGATGGATGAGAGAGCCTTGGTTGATACTGGGTGGAGCTTCGATTGAAGTAGGCTGCCAGGAGCTTTCGTGTTTGGAAGCCTTGCCAAGACTAGAGGTGCAGGTTGCCCCAGGTGGTCCCTGCACCTAGCAACTTCTGAGTTACGTAAGACTGACAGGGATTATTTAGGCGGATCAATTCAACCCTCGTTAACGCCGAAACGTCGGATATGTTCAAGTTCAAAATCTGTATAGCTTAAGCTCAAGCTGTCAGATATAAATTTTGACTCATCACCTTTGAGATGGGATATTTGATTTGTATAGCTGTTTAGAAGCTCTGTCATGGTTCAATTGGCATCATGCGGTTCCCTTCAGTCCGCCCCCCCGTGATCAATATTACCAATGGCACTTTTTACCGCCATCATCCTGGTGCCAACTCCATACATCCGAACCCGGCCCTCTTCCAAAATTTAGATTTCACGTTACCGTCTACTACGGATCCGCCAACCCACTGGTATGTCGTTGGTCCATCCCTAAGTGGGAAGACAACTTTCTTAGAGATTCTTAGAGGAGGCCACCTTTGTTTTCCACCGACTGCACGAAGTTATCCTTATTTGGCTACTGATGCGGTACCTCACCGACTAAAGGTACCTCATAAAGCTATCCAGTATGTAGGGTTTAACAATGATGGGTTCGGCTCCAATGTAACGACCTCAGCATATCTCTCAGCCCGCTATGAGTCCAAGCGTGAGAATACAGATTTCTCTCTTAGAGACTTTCTACTGGGCAACACGGAGCTCAACCCGCTCAAGCCTTCGCCCGAGGACGAAACAGATCCAGCCTTACTAGACCGAGTGGTAAGAGACTTGAAACTCTCCCAACTGCTAGATCTACCTGTAGCATTCTTGAGCAATGGCCAAGGGCGAAGAGCTAGGATTGCGAGAGCTCTCCTCACTGCACCAGAGGCACTGTTACTGGATGAGCCATTCATGGGTCTTGATCCGCCTACGGTAGCTGGACTGAGCCCCCTCTTACATGGCCTTGCAAGTAAGGCGAGCCCAAGATTAGTATTGAGTGCAAGGCCACAGGATCCAATCCCCGATTGGATAACGCATTTAGTCTACCTGAGAGGAGATTGCCAGGTGGGGGCGATAGGCGAGAAGCAAGCGGTATTAGATGAATTGAGGCAGTATGTTCGGCATGTATGGAACGGGGTAACAAAAGAAGATGAAAACTTGCCAGTGCATAGTATAGTGCAGACGGGTAGGACACTGACTGCCAAAGGAATAGAAGGGGAACCCATAATGGGTGAAGAGGCTCTGAAAGCTGGTGAGACCGCAACTACTAGAGATACTGGTGTATCGAGAAATATCGGTGAACCCATTGTGGAGATGGATGGTGCCAAGGTGCAATATCGTGGCAAGATTGCACTTGGAAACTGGAAGCAACAAATCGACGGGGAAGAACGGGAAGGTCTCGTGTGGACCGTCCGACGAGGAGAGCGGTGGGGGATCTTTGGACCCAATGGCTCAGGCAAGACCACAATCGTTTCTCTCCTTTGCTCGGATCATCCTCAGACTTATTCATTACCTATAAAGCTCTTTGGTAGAAGTAGATTGCCAGAGCCCGGGTCGGGTCAGCTACCCCTTACCTTCTGGGACATTCAGTCCCGAATTGGGCATTCCAGTCCTGAAATTCACCAACACATGCCGCGGAATCTTACGGTTAGAGAAGTTGTCGAGAATGCTTGGGCGGATACCTTTCGATCGAAGGCAAAACTTGATGATCAATCGAAGGAGAAGGTGGAGGCTGCCTTGAGATGGTTCGAGGCTGAACTAAACCCAGCTTACGATAAAAGTTCGAAATCTACATCTCGTGTACGAGGCAACTCTGATCTGCAGTGGGCGGATCACTACATGTTCGGAGAATTATCCTTCTCAGCGCAGCGAGTAGCACTGTTCTTGCGAGCAATCATCAAGAACCCGGATATCGTTGTGTTAGACGAGGCTTGTAGCGGCATGGATGATGGTGTTCGAAATCGCTGCCTACTATTCCTCGAGCACGGCGAGACAAAAACGTACGCGAAACACGAAGACGGCTCGGAAACTATTGTTGAGAGCGACGCGTCAAAATCAGGTACCGTCAAAATCGGAGGTCTGAATGACAATCAAGCTCTGATTTGCATCAGTCACATTAGAGAAGAGATACCGGACTGTGTTAGAGAGTGGATTTGTCTGCCGGAAGCTAACTCAGGGGAGCCCGCTAGATTTGGAGTGTCTGAAGCACCTCTTGGCCGCGATGAAAAGAGCTGGAGACAGATATGGGGTATGTAAGTGATCTTGATCTACGGCCCTACAAAACACTGTGTGTATTTGGACCCGAACCACAACAATGGCCCCGCATGCGGGCAATATTGCAAGATCTAGGCCTAGCCTCCATTGGCGAATCATTTACGACCCGACTCTATCTAAAATTACTCGCATCTTTGGAGTAGTTTCAGTAAGAATTCGTGCTTCTGTGCGATCAATCAATTCCCCGAAATCTGGATTATTTTAGGGGATATGTAGACGTCGTACTGCATTAACAAAAAAAATATTGCGGATCGAGAAGGCTTGCATAAGCACGCGTTGCCAAGGCTGCACTGCCGCTTAATGTGGGGGATAGGGCACGGTTGCTGGGCAACGATCGAGAACTACGCACGCTCAAATACTCTACAACAAAGCTCTTGTTAGCTTTTATCGAGGCTTCGAGCTAGCTCCCCACTGAGGATCAACTTTACAGATCTTACAATTTTGTGTTACCGTTGAAAGTCAATTCGCGACCGTCGGCGACGCTTTATTTCATTGCCCATTATTATTTTCCCCAGAATTGATACCCAACTTGTAGCATTCAAACGGGCGCGCGACTTGCGTTGGTAAATCGACGATAATAGGAAACATTTGGTTTCCCGCATTCCAGCTAGACAACAATAACTGCGATTGTCTTACAACGAGTTCTTCGGCATCTTGGCCGACAATAATTCGCCATGGACGGCACACCCTCGCGACCACCTGGATACGCTCTCCCAGGCTACGACGACGAAAATGACCATTTTATGTCTGGTTCAGGAGGAAATCCGGCAGCAGTAAGATTATTGACGTCTATGGAAGAGCCACTAGAAGGACCTCGACCGTATGTACTCCCACAGATTCCAAGCGAAGCATTATCATCCCCAGGCCTCGTTCCCGCTCCTCTAGTTATTAGGAAGGAAGGAAAGCAAGAGATCAAAACGGTCAAGATCTCAACACCAGAGCATTTGGAGACGCTTAAGAAGCAACAGGAAGCGCAACCGCCGAGTGTGTCTCCTGACAAAGGTTAGTCGCCTTCGTCAGCAGGACACACGTCACCTAAGCGGAAGCCAATCCTGAAACGTAGCAACACTGTAAAGTTACAGAAGAAGTCAAAACCTCCCCACGTACTCCAAGAACAGCTCAGGCAGAATCTACCCACTATACCTGAGGGGATGTCACCAAGGAAGAGATCCCTTCGCGAAAATAAGACAAACCAAGTCGCCAACAAAACCCCAACCAAACCTATCAGCTCTGATAGCAGTAGCTCACCAGACAAACCTGATAGTATCCGACCGTCACCCCGACGAACCTATCAACCATCAATTAGGTCGACACATTCGCGAACATCTTCTATCCTCGACCCGCCACATATCGCACCAATAGATTCGGCATATGAGCACTACCGATCGCGAGATACTGGCTCCCCTCGACCTTGGACTCCATCATCGAGGATGTCTACAGCATCTGACTACACCCGGCCGCCGCCTGCTAACGCGCAGTACGAACCCGCAGATCTTAATGGCAGCCCTAGACCGGGCACTCCGTCATCTAGATATGGCGGAAGCCCTCGCAGACCATTACCTTCTGCACCTTTATACCACACAGCGACGCGAAATTCACAATACACGGCCGACGACGCGACCGTAAGCATCCCGCTAGATGATGATGTTAACGATGATGTGTTCGGGCCTGAGGAGTCAGATATTAGTGGCGCGCATCCATACAGAGACTCATACGCGGGGCATTCACAAGTCACCCTTAGTGAAGAAGACTCGCATGTGCCCTTTGGAGAGAAGGTGGAGCACTACGGCGCCGCGCCAGAAGGCAAGCAAGAGCGTCGAGGTGTCCGCGCTCCGCTCACTTCCAAAAAGGAAGTGCAGCTGATTAACGGTGAGCTGATTCTCGAGTGTAAGATCCCTACTATTCTGTACAGTTTCCTGCCACGTCGCAACGAGGTTGAGTTCACGCATATGCGGTACACGGCCGTGACATGCGACCCAGATGATTTCGTGGAAAAGGGCTATAAGCTCCGACAGAATATTGGCCGTACGGCTCGTGAGACAGAGCTCTTCATTTGCGTCACCATGTACAATGAGGATGAGATTGACTTCACCCGCACAATGCACGCCATTATGAAGAACGTGAGCCACTTCTGCGGTCGCAACAAGTCCCGCACGTGGGGTGAGAACGGGTGGCAGAAGATCGTCGTCTGCATAGTGTCCGACGGACGAGAAAAAGTGCATCCGAGAACACTCGACGCGCTGGCTGCGATGGGCGTGTACCAACACGGTATCGCGAAAAACTTTGTCAACCACAAGGCGGTCCAAGCCCACGTTTACGAGTACACGACGCAGGTATCGCTTGACGCAGACCTCAAGTTCAAGGGTGCCGAGAAGGGCATTGTCCCTTGCCAGATGATCTTCTGTCTCAAGGAGCGGAACCAACGGAAGCTCAACTCTCACCGATGGTTCTTCAACGCTTTCGGAAAGGCTCTAAACCCTAACGTCTGTATCTTACTGGATGTGGGTACGAAGCCTGGCACAAACTCTCTATACCACCTCTGGAAGGCCTTCGATACGGACTCCAACGTCGCGGGGGCTTGTGGTGAAATTAAGGCTATGAAGGGAAAGCTCGGAAGCAATCTCCTCAACCCGCTCGTCGCATCGCAGAACTTCGAGTATAAAATGTCGAACATTCTAGATAAGCCTCTAGAGTCCGTGTTCGGTTACATAACGGTGTTGCCCGGCGCTTTGAGCGCTTACCGGTACCACGCTCTGCAGAATGACGAGACGGGCCACGGTCCCCTTAGCCAGTACTTCAAGGGAGAGACCTTGCATGGCCAGCATGCTGATGTGTTTACCGCGAATATGTACTTGGCGGAAGATCGTATCTTGTGTTGGGAGTTGGTCGCTAAGAGAAATGAGAGATGGGTGTTGAAATACGTGAAGGGTTGCACCGGTGAAACCGACGTGCCTGGTAAGTTTTTCTCAATTCCCTCAAAGCTTAAGGTAGAGCGTACTGACATATATCTTAGATTCCGTCCCTGAATTTATCTCTCAGCGACGTCGATGGCTTAACGGTGCGTTTTTCGCTGCAGTATACTCGCTTGTGCACTTCAAGCAGATCTGGACGACGGACCACACCGTTGCCAGAAAGGTGCTACTACACATCGAATTCGTCTACCAGTTCCTACAACTCCTATTTACCTACTTCTCCCTCGCGAACTTTTATCTGGCCTTTTACTTCATCGGTGGTGGGCTTACTGATCCCGCCGTCGACCCCTTTGGCCACAATATCGCGTTATATATCTTCACAGTTCTCCGATACACATGCGTGCTCTTGATTAGCATGCAATTCATCATCTCGCTAGGCAATCGGCCGCAGGGTGCCAAGAAGATCTACTTGGCTAGCATGATCATATATGGTGTTATCATGGTGTACAATACCTTCGCGACTGTCTTCATCGTCGTCCACACCGTGAAGGGAGACCAATTAGCACTTGGCAACAACGTATTCACAAACCTAATCGTATCAACAGCTTCAACGGTGGGACTCTATTTCCTTATGAGCTTCCTGTACCTGGACCCGTGGCACATGATCACAAGTTCAGCGCAGTATTTCGCGCTATTACCGAGTTATATCTGCACGCTACAGGTGTACGCCTTCTGCAATACACACGACGTCACGTGGGGTACCAAGGGCGACAACGTCATGAAGACAGATCTAGGAGGAGCTACGGGTAAGGGCAACATCGTCGAGCTGGAGATGCCGAGCGAGCAGTTGGATATTGACAGCGGATATGATGAGGCACTACGCAATCTTAGAGATCGCGTTGAGGTTCCCCAACAACCTGTCTCGGAAGCGCAGATGCAGGAGGACTACTACAAGAGCGTGCGCACGTACATGGTGGTCATTTGGATGATTGCTAACGCTATCTTGGCTATGGCTGTGAGTGAGGCGTATGGCTACAAGGAGGTCGGTAACAACTTCTATCTTACATTCATCCTATGGTCAGTCGCGGCGCTAGCGCTGTTCAGAGCGTTGGGCAGCACTACGTTCGCGATACTCAACGCGATCAACATGGTTGTTGAGGGACGTGTGCGCCTGAGTCTGAAGGTGCCAGAGTGGTTGAGGGAGAGAATAGGGGGTATCGGCAGCAAGATTAGCGATACTATGAGTAGTATCGGGAGCAGCGTCAGGTCGTGAGACCGCGTTGGGTTGGCGTTCAAGGCGGGTTGAAGGTAAGGACGTGTGTTCCGATTAACGACGGTTTTTTGAAATTCTTGCGTCATACTTCGGAGGGACGGATTGGATGACGGATGAGATTTGGGGGTTCATGTGATGCCCGCTCGGAGTTGGCTCTCGATTGACGAAAGGAAAGGAAGGGAAAGGTAACGCGATGAACCCAACATGTACTCTAGTTTCTAATTCCTGCGGCGTCTGAGATTACCCTTAATTAGACCTCGGACTCTTTCATGAGCTATGCAGAGAAGGTAAAAATGGGAATGATACCTCAATTTCTTCAAATTTTATATGTGCCTGCAGTCCTGAGTGTGGTTCAATAGATGATGAAGTTTGAAAAGATCCGATTCTCACATTACGTAAATTTCCGCCGTCTTGGAGCACCTTTATAGGGCGCAATCCGTCTTAGTATTCTATAAGCGAAGTCGTGATGAAAAATAGAGCGCCCAATGACTATATCCGACGGCCAATCGCTATTTTGCATTCATATCCACTTTGGGTCTCAGGTCATTTGTTAACATCGTGTAAACCGAATCACCTTTAATTTGACCATTCCCCAGTCTTCTAACACCCGTGGCACCCACGCCCGTCATCATGGCAGATCAGGCAGAGCAGAAACCGACAGCTAGCACCTTGGCTACCAAGTACCCTGAAGCCATCAAGGGGAAGACCATCTTGGTAACTGGTGTCGCGCCCGGCGGATTAGGCGCCGCCTTCGTCACGGCGATCGCTCCAATGCAGCCCGCCGTGCTCATCCTAGCCGACTGCAATCCCACCAAGACGCAACAGACCGCCGACGAGCTGTTAAAATTGTCCCCGGACACCAAGGTACGCAGGCTTAACGTGGACCTCAGCTCGCTCGCAGCCGTTCGGCGCGCTGCCGAGATGGTCATCGGGTGGGCCGATGTCCCGCACATCGACGTGGTTGTCAATAACGCCGGTATCACCGCCGTGCCCCGGACTATCACCGACGAGGGATTCGAGAGGCATTTTGCGACGAATTATCTAGGCCACTTTCTCCTTACGAATCTTCTTATGCCTAAGATCCTATCGTCTGATGCCCCGAGGGTCGTCAATGTTGGTAGTGACGGGCATATTTTCAGTCCTATTCGTTTCGATGATCCTGGTTTTCGTGTAAGCTCTCCTTGTTATTAAATTGTGTGCGCATCATGGGCCTTTTTGGCTAGGAGAAATTGCTAAGGGAAATGATGACTTAGGATGAAGCACTCTACAGGACGTGGATGGCATACGGGCAATCTAAGACGGCGATGATGCTTATGGCCATCTCGCTGGCTGAGAAACTGGGTGCGAGGAACAATTTTCTTGCTTTTAGCGTGCATCCGGGCGCCGTGACTACGAATCTTACGGCGCATCTCGACTGGGAAGAGGCGTATGTTGAGATGTGTAGGTCTCTCCTTTCCATGCATCTGAGTCTAGTCCAAGAATAGTCTCCTGACCTATGGAATAGCGAGTACTTATCGGCTTCTGGGGTATGCTCAGGGTTGGAAAAAGGACTTTGATTTCTTGACCCCTGATCAGGGCGCGGCGACTTACGTTTATGCCGCGTTAGATCCCGATATAAGAAGTAAGTGCTTGCCTCTGCATGTGACAGGTCCTTTGCCATGTTTCTTATGAGGCTTGCAGTAGTGCTGACTGGCACACACACGTATAGATGTAGCCCATAATGGTGCCTACCTCCTGAAATGCCGTCTGGGCGACCCCTGGAAGGACGATCTTAGAGCCTGGGCGACAAGCTCTGTTGAGGCCGAGATGCTCTGGAAGCTCACGGAGGAATTGCTGGGACAGGAGTTCAAATATTAGACATTCGCAACGGTATGCCCAGAAACGGGAAATCCGGTCGTCAGGGGGATAGCCATGTATAGTCGTACAAATGCGGAGGTTCCTCCAATCACCGTCTAATGAAATTTTATGAGAGCTCTATAAGCTCAACAGTAGGTACCTAACCTACCTACCTAGGTAGGTACCTAGTTGAAGTAGCGATTGGACAGATATGCTTTAAGACACGGAACGTTGGTTTGACTTCGACTCTGCCATTACGACAAAAGTCTATTCGGCTTGGAATAGTCCATGAGATTATAAAAAATAACTACCTATTAACCACATAGACGTCATCGTCCATTTCTTTTTCGCGTTTCTCTTACGTACATTCCTCTGCGTGGGTTTCATGTGTCAAGGGTCCAGATCACCATTCAACTGTCTCGGAAAAGAAATCAGCCGTATCGAGGGAGTTCCAAGGTTCCCTGTATTTCTTATCGTGAAGTTCCCTCAGAGATACGTCTTTCGTTACACTGCATTTGTTTGTGATTCGGGAGCCAATGGCGTCGTCTTATTGACCGTGTACTAAAACTGACAACATGTGGCGTTTACCCCATGTCTCTTATCCATAAGTACTAACCCTATCCTCTAGATCTCTCTGACAGGAGTACCTGGCTCTTCCTGGGGAGAGATAAGAATTGTATCATAGTGTAAGTTTTCAGTTTAATATTGACTAAGAGGCCCTGTAGGAATATTAATTTTGAAGTGTGAGGTATAATGTTTAGAGTCTGCAATATAACGGGATGGGATTTCTACAACTTTGCGTTCCCCAGTTAATATCTCGTGGGTGCTCAATAGTGCTTTTTAAACTATTGAGTTCAAGTCTCGACCGGAAATTCTCTTATCGATCTGTAATGTAGTGGACTGGATCACAGAATCGTAGATCTAAGATTTGCCAGGGACCCCAGGGTCCAAGGCAGTAAGGGAGCCGTGGTGCCTCTTTTGCTTCTCAAACACCCATTTAGGGTCTAGACGAGAAACGGGGGAAGACGCCGCTGCTTTCTTGTGCAGGGACCAGCCAACACATGTCTCGGTCGGCTCTTTTTGCCACCATAAATCGAAAATGAATTGACAATAGTTGGATGATCAACACGAATCAACGCCAACACGGGCGTAAACTCTAGGTCGATGTGTACTTGGCCGGTGAAAAGAAGCTTAACTTTTTCTCCCTTGGCATTCTTGTCTAGATGTTAAGAGCTACGAGGTTGCTGGACCCTTGATCACATAACTTCAAGAGCTATGGACCTCCTCGTCGTGTCCCGCGTTCCTGGATTCAATGTTTCTCTGTCCAAGCTAGTCAGGGAGCGTCCACACACAACACCATGGCAGACCAGATGAAGCCATCTCTATATACGCTTCCCCAGAGCCCGCCTAACTGGGACGCCGTTGGCAAGTTCTACATTTCGTTCTGCGCATCATGGACGTTTCTCCTGCTCCTCGGCGTGGTGTTCCTGGTTATCAACCGCAAAAACCCGATTCTCAAGATCCGTGGTATTGGCCTGTCCCTTGCCGCCATCCTATTTCTTCATGTGTACTGGATCCTTGCTCAGATCACATACCCCATTGGATTAACCCTTCCTGTCATCGCGGCGTACGATGTCCAGTATTTCTTCATGGGCATTTGGTTTCCGCTGGGTGTTGCTCTATTCCACGCCTCCAACACCCGCTTTCTACACGTTGCCAAACTGCAGAAGCAGTACACACAGTCCCCGAATATCCCAAGAAAGAAGTCGGGATGCAATGGAGCCGATAGTTCGTGGCTTTGCCGCCTGAGAAACATGGATTATTCAAAGAGGATCTTGATTTATATCGGACTCGGCATTATAGTTCAGGTACACCTTTTTATTGCGCTGTCCCAGGGTTGGATATTCTCTAAATACTTCCTAGATTCTCCTCACCGTCGGCATGTGGCTCATGTGCCTCAAATACCACCCCTCATTCGGTATTCCTGGCACGGAGCTAGCTGGTGACACGATTGCCGAGCAAATGGTTGAACTGAGTCGTGGGTGGGAGTGGTGGCCGTCGGCCTTGTGGCAAGTGATTTGGACATGGATAGTAAGTTCTCCCGATAAGGGATCAAGAAAAGTAAAGGGGTATTTGATATTGACTTTTGCAGATAGCGCCCGTGATGATCTGGAAAGCCTGGGGTATTCGCGATACCCTAGGTTGGCGTTTCCAAACCATTGGCTGTTGCCTTTCGAAGTTGGTCATCTCCATTGCTGGAACAAGTACTTTGACACTAACAATTCTCATAGTCTCCATGCGACGCCGTTATGGTTGATATCCATGTACGTGCCTGCCTTCGCGCCGGTCAATAAATACTTCTCCTCAAGTGAATGGTAAGTAGTCTGAGAACTTAAGACACGGCAAAAACGAGATATAGAAAACTGACAGAAACAGGATTCATCTTTCTGTTATGATGTTCGAAATATTTACTGTTTTTGTCCCATGTTGGCTGGTAGTGAGGCAACACCGCATGCGCAAAAGAGCAGCGGACACGAACGCTAAGTGGGATGCGGCCTCACAGTCGACCCTGAGGGCATCAGGTTCTTTGGAGTGGAAGTCTGCCTCTGTTCTTGAGAAAGGTCTTACGATAGACTTGCTCGACAGGGAATTAGGCGATCGTCTGTTCACAATGAGCGCGCTTGATCACGTGCTGAACGAGAACCCAGGACCGCTGCAGAAATTCTCCGCGTTGAGGGACTTCTCAGGAGAGAATATTGCCTTCTTAACTAGTGTTGCCTCTTGGAAATCATCATTCCCAGGGGACGGAAATGAAGATCAGATCCGTGACTCGTTCACTCGTGCGCTAGTGATCTATACAAGCTTCATTAGCCCTCGGGACGCCGAGTTCCCTATCAACTTGGCTTCAAAGGATCTCAAGTCCCTTGAAGAAGTATTCGAAAGGCCTGCACGGATAGTATGCGGGGAAGCTCGTGTGGACCCCGCTACGCCATTTGCAGCCGATGGGACTCAAGGTAACGGAGGTGAGACGGATTCCTCGGACGCCTGGATGGAGCTTGGGGAAGTTGCTGGTAGAATCCAGTACGTCGGGGAGATATCCGATGCTTTCGATGCTGCCGTGTTCGACCGTGCGCAGGCTCACATCAAGTACCTAGTCTTGACGAACACATGGCCGAAATTCGTAACTGAGATACAAGAACAACGGCGTTCAGGCGAGACTCAGCGGAGTGGTGGTACCGGAAACTCATCTTCGTCACTTGCGAGCCGAGTTTTGAAATTGATACATTCCGTTATTTGATATATGGGAATGTTTTGGTAGATAGTAGGTGGCGTAAGGGATTGGTATTCGTTTATTTAAGTATACCCAAAAAGTTGAATGCATAGCGCAGATGGAATCATTGACCGTGGATGGAGAGTCATGCGTTCCAGAGCGACATGGCCGTGTATAATTCTTCCTTATGTTGATACCACTTAATTGACTCAATAAATACAACTTATAGGGTTCTTATCTTACTCATTCGATGACCTACGGTTTAACTTTTTACCTTGAGATTAGATCTATTACGAGTAGTCGATATGGCTGAGAGTAGTTTCACTTGATACTAGGTTAGGAGATTACTAGTATTATGCTAAGAAGCCTTGTCTTTAACGAGCGCTACTGATGTACTCTTTATATAGTCTTTTCCCAACTAATTAATACCCAAATCTCTGCGAAAAGCTTCGACATAATGAAAAGGTCCGCAGGGGTTAGAGATTATGATATAGATAGGTATTATCGGGGATACGGAATAACCTCATTCCGTATCCACCTCTATATATAGACAGCTATCCCAGCTATCTTCAGCTATAGCACTTAGATCTCTAATACACACGATTCCTTAGAATCTATCAGATATCTTGTTTGGTACAGCGTTTGACGCTATTCTGCGTCCGCCAGAGCGGTATTAATACCCAAAGCACGTAAGAGGGGCATGGAGTAATTAACAAATTAATAATTCGCGGGCATTGCTCTACTTCTCTCCTTAACACCTAGAGACAGGTCATTTCCTGTTCCATAGTCCGATGCCCTTCTACTAGTCAATCGAATTTTTCCATATATGAATCGATGGCATCTTAGTGCTACCTATGTATTTCATACAAATAAGGGTACCATCGTGAACGTAGTATTCGACGAAATAGAAGCGACAATGAGTTTTGCCAGGTTGATCCAGTCTCATGACAGGACGCTTGATCTCACCACACTTGGAAAAATGCTCTTTTGACGCTCGTGTATACCCGATGGAGAATTGATAGAATGATGTTTTGCGGACCGCCAGAAGCTCTTAGAAATGAAACAATGCGTGTCCGGGTATCAACGAGATACCTTGCCTGTTGAAACACTACCCAAGGACTTTGCTTCTGTTCAACACCGCCACTCAAGAAACCCCATATCACATATCCTAACACCTTAACCTTTCTCAGTAGATATAGACATTGACAGCGTGGTTCGTTGGTATCGATTAAGGATCGCGTGAAATGAGGCGCTAAGAAGTAAACTTAACGATATTAACAACGGTAGAATTGTAACTACTTCGGCTTCTCTTTCAGTCCATGTGACATCGGATTCGAAGACAGGCGAGTAGACAGCCAGTCCAAGTAACAGTACGATGCCCGACAACGTCTTTCTTCCACGACTATTCCCTCTTATCTTGTATAGCGACAAGGTCGTCAAGCAATAGTAATGAAGCGTAAGGACGAGTTGGGCTGTTTTTGGCATTGATACAACGACGGGAATCGAGTTCGAGATTCGGTCTAATAATGCCTTGCTTGAGATTAGCTCAGTTCCTGGTACGACGGGCTTCCTCTTGTACATGAACATACAGGGAGCCAGCATATTGGTGAAGGGAGTCCTAGGGAAGAGACAAGCTGGGGCCCAAGAAAGGCGCTGCTCGACAGCGAAGAAAGCGTAGATATAGTAGAAATGGCTAATTGCGAAGTACTAGTCCGGGGGAGAGATGCCTCGCATCGTGGCAAATATTCATTACTTCCAGGCGGTGTCCGGGGGACTATCCAGCGCCGGAGCTTTGAAAAGCCTTCGGTACCGTCTTGATATCGGAGGCCCTTTTCAATTCCGTGATTCCTTGGGGACCAAGGCATAGTGATACCTTATTGTCTGCACTTTATAGAAACCTTCTAGTTTGGATTATTCGAATTTGAAATGGATCACTACTCGGTTGGTCCTCAGCTGAATAGATGACCGAAAACTTGGACCCTAGGACCGACAACTCATCTTATCGATGTAAGAGAGAGGAGCGGGGTAATTCGCTCCGCCTCACTTGTGCAACCCTCCGCCCTACCTCCTCCGACCTGGCCGCGAACCACAATTATCTCCTTGATCGTAAATGTTTAAATACCTAGGTAGGTACGTAGCGTATTTTCCCCAGGGTTGTCAGTATCATAACCGCCTACTATTAAGTACCCGATATAGATGACTATTGCGACGCAGCTGATAGTCTTTTAGTTTCCAATAGTTCTCCAATTTGTTCAAGCCGAATTCTCCATGTTTATTTATCGATCGTGATAGCTAGGTACCTGTGGTAGCCATGCCTCCGAAAAGCATTGCAACGAGCTTTACCAACTATCTGCGAAAAGCACCGAAATTACGCTGTACTATCTCCGGCTGTGGTGACGAATTCCCAGACATCGACGAACGTGTCAAGGCTCATCTACAATTGAGCCACCCAGACCTTCTAGAAAGCGAATCGATTGACCTAGTCGTTCAAGATATCAAACGCGGAAATATCCCTAAGTCAGGTACTATCACCGCTATGGGAATCGCCCCAGATACTCCTCTAGAACACGCCATACCAGAGGGTGACGGCATATCACCATATGAAAGACGAAAGTCACTGAGCTCCAGCTTCATCAGATGCCCTTGGTCGTCATCGCCTTTGAGACGTTCCCGAGCGAGGGTCCAAAAGGCCACTGCGAATGATGATCCGGATTTTCGGCGGTCACCGCAATTAGGCGAACTTTGGAGTCCAGATGCTACAACCTCTCTGTCCTCGGGGACAAAACGGCCGTCCCAACCCTCGCGGAAGCCTACTCGGCTTATTAGACAGCCTGAAACGCGGCCAATCAGTCAGGAACAACTAATTGCCGAAGTCAAAGGTATTTATGCAGGGCTCGTCATGGTCGAGTCAAAGTGTATCGAAGTCGACAAAGATCAGTTGAGGCAAAATGAAACACAGCAACTAAGTAACGAGCAATGGCAGGCACTTATAGCGCTGCACAGGACGCTGCTCCATGAGCATCATGATTTCTTTTTGGCTTCGCAGCACCCTTCGGCGAGTGCCGCACTACGGCGGCTAGCATCTAAGTATGCTATGCCAGCTCGAATGTGGAGACATGGCATTTATTCATTTCTCGAATTACTCCGCCACCGTCTACCCCATTCCCTAGAACACATGATCGCATTCATTTATTCAGCATATTCGATGATGGCTCTCCTATACGAAACTGTACCGGCCTTCGAAGATACATGGATAGAATGCCTGGGAGATCTGGGAAGATATAGAATGGCCATCGAGGACGACGACATTAGAGATAGAGAGGTTTGGACCTCTGTATCTCAGCATTGGTACTCGAATGCGTCTGATAAATCCCCCTCCACTGGACGGTTATATCACCATCTTGCGATCCTTGCGAAACCCAACCCCCTCCAACAGCTCTATTATTACACGAAGTCTCTTTGCGTCCCCTTCAGCTCCGCCCGAGAGTCTGTTATGACTTTGTTTGACCCTATTCTTGATCCGACTGGGACCCAGTCCTCTCCTCTAACCCCCATCGATATATATTTCGTAAAGGCACATGGTATTCTATTTGATACGTCCCCGGACCACCTTCCCTCGATAGTCGACCCACCGGCAGAATGGCCTACATCTACTGTTGATGGGTACGCGATAGGAACGGCTTGGATAGACCGTTGCGTTCGATTGACTCGACAATGGCTTACCCACGACTGGATCTTGAGGGATTTCCGTACCAAACCCGAATCCCTCGTTCGGTCTCTGCATCCGCTCCTGTTGACATCTATGTTCTCACACCTTCCTATGGTTTCAGCATCTCCGACCCAACAAAGCCCAAATATTCAAGAAGTAAAGCCGCATGACCCACTAGCTTTCATCATAGCTTGGTATACCTGCTTACTCGGAGTGGTTGGGGGATATATCATTCTCGCTATTCATCACCGGGACAAGTGGAGTTTTCTAGGGCTCGGGATGGGAGTATCCGCCTGGGCATATCTGGTCATGGTTCTTGTAGGCGATGTGCCTCTCGATGTGATTGTGAGGTAAGCAATCCTGTTATTATCATAGAGAGTTTACATGCTCCCAGTCTCGTCTTATTTCGCCCTATTCTAACGGCGACTAGTGCCGGCATCGTGTGCGCCGTCTTCACCTCCATGTGGACGTCTTACGACCTTGATGAAAGCGGGATGAGGAAAAGCCGGCAGCAGCTGTGAGTATCCCGCTTCGGCTTCCTGTTATAGGACCATAAACTATGTGCTTATAATTGGATTAGGGCGAAGTACTGTATAGTTATTGGTGCCGTTATTCTTGACGTTACTATTAGCTTTTTCCTCGCACCTACAAGTAACCCCTTACTCGGGGCACAGAAACCGCCATCACCGGGTCTCATGATGGCTGTGCTCGCCGTGCCATGTGCAACGCTCTCAGTTGTCTTATGCAAGACTGTCCGTACGGTTGGGGATATTCTTGCGGAGCCAGAAGCTCAGCCTCCTGAATATCCTGCTCCAAATCAGTAGATATGTCCACTGAAAAGTCATATCGTTATAAATAATCGACAAGGAAGGGTATGAGGCTCATTTTCCGCGCATTTGCGTTTGATCTTGCACGATAAACCTTCTAGAGGTGGTACATATGGCTAAATTTATTGGCCTTAGGGCTCCAGTGGGTTTAGGAAAAGATTTTCGCGTTGAAAAGGATGGGTTTATGGATACCTAACGCGGAGAGTCCGTATTTCCTAAATACTTTAGGCATAGAAATGAGATAAATAACCTTGGAGTCTATCATGACTTTTCTTAACCCTATCCTTGGTGTGGCTAGTCCATCCTCGGAGTATTGTGTGGCTCTGTTTTACTCTGTTTACTAGCAGCAAGCAGCGTACACCGTCGATTTTCAAAAAAAGCCTATGTTGTTACGAACCGGTAGTAGGCACTAGTGCGGTGGTTGATATCCAGCAATTAATGTTTCATCATTGGATACATTTGTAGTGCAGACGCTAACCCCTTTTGCATGACCACTTCAAAAGCACGTTTCGCCATATGTTACCTACATTCTAGGGTGGTGGAATTCATGGGTCAAATCAATTGATAAACTTTACATTTTTAACTCTTTTATTTTAATTAATTATATATGTACCATTTTTGCGATTTTGTATGGGAAATCGGTGGTGCGTACTAGTGTGGGGGGTGAGAGACGGTGGTTTGACTTATATAAAAGGTGATACCAGCTTCTTAGTTAATTGCTCATTGTCTTTTAACAGACTAACTCACTACCTCCAGGCATGTATTCATGATCTGCCTTACAAACACCAGCACCCGTCAAGGAAAACAGAAATAAAGCATGCAAGCGTTTCCAAGCATCTTTCCAACCTTATTATACCATATTTTCGCGCTTCCGTTTAGTTCCATCTTACACCTTATGTCCATGAGGGCTAGTATCGGTTTTCCCAGCTCCTGGGATGCCTCTCGTCATAAACCCCCTCCAGCAATTTCGAAGGCACATGGTTCCTGAGGTCGACGCCGTGAGGGTGGTTCGGGTTGACCAAAGTCATAGTGCCGTTCTGGGCGCGCTTGAGAATGAAGCCGAGTCGACGGCGCAAAAACATGCTCCAGAGAGGGTTACAGTTGTTCTGGAATACGATTTGGTGCACGCCGCTGAACTTTGACATCCCCTTGAGGAGTTCCAGTTCGTTGTAAATCCGGCATTTTCGGTACTTGTGGTAGTGAGAGGCGAAGAGCAGGCCGTTGGAGCCCCTAGGCCAGTATTCGCCACAGTCCCCCATGCACATTGTTATCTTCTTTAGGCGCAGGTTTGGCTGGGCTCGGTGAAAGGCTTCGAGGATGCCGAGCCATTTGTTGGTTATCATCATTTTGCCTTTTTTAGACGTGTAGCCGCGGCACTCTTGCCAATACTCGATCGGAGAGCAAGTGTAATAAATTGTCAAGTCTTGGATCAGTGAGATATTTTGAGGGCCAATTCTGTTAAGGAAGTGATCCCAGCGGTGTAGGGAGTAGCTGACAGTCATCTTTCGGTAGATTAGTGGCCGAGCTTCGTTGTATATTTGTTTGCAAGTAAGAAGCAACGCAGTTGAATCAGAATCGTTGCCCCTCGAGCACATGGTGTGCTCATTGATTTCTCCGTCGTATGAAGAATAGAGACATGTCTTATATATATCATATCGTAATTCGAAAGGCAGACATAGCAAACGGCTGCGACCCGTGGGGCCCAAGGGTTGGGTGAGGGTAAGCGAAGTAGATGACATCTTGACGGTTGTGGTCGTTTCCCCGAATATTGGAGTAACTCGGAGTAATGTGTGTTGGAAAATAGTATCTAATCAGGCGTCGTAGAAGGTATGCCGATAGATAGCGAAGGTAATTCCAAAGATTCGATATGTCCTAGTGAACTTAGGTTGCTCCAGTTGTAGATGACTAGGTAATGCCTCCTTCGTGGATATATAGAGGTAAATGCTTGGGTATTTATAAGGAATCAATGAGTGATCGGAGAAACCAAAAGACTAGATAAATATGTTCTGGTGGCGGACGTCTAGGTTTGGCTGTGTTGTGAATTAAGCCTCGGCCAAGGGCGCCGCGAAGGATGAATTCTTGGAAAGACCTAGGATCCCTTAGTTATTAAGATGCAGACTTTATTTTTTTCTGACCAAAGTTTTTTCACCTCAAATGACGATGTGGGCTTTTGATTACATTCATAGAGCTTTCTTCGTGGCCCTCAAATACTGTTGCCGAGGGGACTTTACGCGACTGGCCATGCACTGGCCATATAAACTCGGGTTCTTGCTGTGGAGGCCTGGCCCTTGCAAAAATCTCTTATTGCTGGATTGTGAGCCGTATTACAAATTGATTATGGCAAGAGAATCTTTCTATTGCAAATATAATGTGGTTTTGTTACATGAATAGGAATCAGAAAGCAATATTTGAGGCCCTAATCACCTTAGCAACGCCATAGCCTTAGCATTGTAGCCTCTTATCTGTAAGTCACCTACCTAGGTAGTTAACCTTTTCTTACCCTTCGATACCTTTCCCATGCTAGGTAGTTAGTGGCGCTTACCTATAAGCTTCTTTGAAATATACATTTATATATACGAAAGTCTTTCATTAGACTCATTCTAAGTTTACCCCGTCAAACTCAGCTAATTGCCAACGTAGAGTGATTAGAATCTTCTGCCGAGTGGGCATATATCAGAGGGTACTCGTATTTGTCCCAGGCTGGACCTTAGTCTCGTCGTTCTTACTCTCTGTATAGCCACAAGAAGTTAAGAAACGTGAGCCAAACAGAGTAAGATGTAACGGGACGAACGGGATTGTCAAATTCAACGCGCCGCCTTAAATGCTCTTTGTATTATCCGGTATCAATAAGCACTCTCTATCTTTACCTTACGGAACCATTATGCGAAGGACACCCGCGCGAGAAGTGCCAAGCGTCAAAGTGGATTATCAGTTCAAGCTCCCCAATGCTATCATCGCCTTACGTATCAAATTAATCCTAGATATTAAAGAATACCAGATAGCTAAGGTTTGTTGACATATTCTAAGGTTCGCTGACTCATGTAGAGGTGTGAGTTAACATCATTGGCTAATTCTATTGCGCTGGTGCTTAGTCATGAAGTTTCCGTCTTGGGTTATGCCACGACTCCTGATTGGCTCTTATCACGCCCCATAAATTCTCCCCTTTCCTCCTTGAATCGTTTCTCTCTCCTGTTAGAGATGCTTCGATGTAAATATTTCATCTCCCTACATGTCTAATGTCTAATTATCAAACACAAGCTTATTCCAGCCATTTAAAGACCCTAACTGAAAGTTTCACCGTAGCCAATAATAAAGATATCCTAGCATCTACGAAAGAACCACGCATACCTTAAAACCTTGAAGATAAATTTCAATTTTATCTCATTTGGGGAATGTTTGTACATCAAGTTACAATATATACACAGCTCCTTAAACACCGATCCCTTATGCAACGCCCAAATGATCCATGCTCTAATTCTCTAAAAGGTATTCAATAGATCATTCGTCGTCAAGTTCCTCTTCGCCAGTCTGGTACTTCGTTAGCAATCATAGTCTTTTCACTGAAATGTGGAAATGATTCAACTTACGTTTTCGTGGAAGTCTTGTCCTCCCTTAGTTGCCGCAATGATTCCTGCTCGGATGCAGAAATCACCAAAGTGTTCACCCTCCTCACGTTCTAAAGCATATCGCTTTAGCAGCGGCTTCATGATTGCTAGAATCTCGTCCTCCTTGATGCTAGCTCGGTACAACTTGTTTAATCGTTGGCCGTGGTAACCGCCACCCAGGTACATATTGTAAGCACCGTAAGCCTTGCCAACAAAGGCAACCTCTGCCAGCCAAGGTCGAGCACAACCATTAGGGCATCCAGTCATGCGCATAACGATCGATTCTTTGCCAAGACCGTTTTCCTCAAGGCAACCCTCAAGTTTGGTGATGAGTTGGGGCAGATACCTCTCGCTCTCAGCCATAGCTAAGCCACATGTGGGGAAAGCCACACAAGCCGAGGAGCTGAGGCGCAAACCAGAGAACTGAACATTGTCAAGCTTGTACTTTTTGAGCAGCTCCTTCATCCGCGGGAGATCTTCATCCGCAACGTTACTGAGGATCAAGTGCTGGTTACCCGTTAATCTGAACTCGCCCTTGTGGACCTTGGCGATTTCGCGCAGACCGGTCTTCATCTGGAAATCGGCCGTGTTTTCGATTCGGCCGTTTTCAATGAAAAAGGTAAAGTGATTCATACCAGTTTCGTCCTTTTGCCAGCCGAATGTATCAACGTTGCTCTTGAAATGGAATGGACGCTCCGGCTCGAACGTCTTACCCCACAGGGCCTCGACTTTAGAACGGAAGACGTCAACACCCATGTCGTCAATAGTGTACTTTAGTCGAGCGTGCTTTCGGTTCTTGCGGTCACCATGATCTCGCTGCACGAGCATGATTTTCTCGCAAGCGATATGGATTTCATCGGCCTTGACGAAGCCCATCATACGACCAGTCTGAGGATACGTCTTCTTGTTGTTATGGGTCGCACCCATTCCTCCTCCAGCAAGAACATTGAAACCTTCTAATTGACCATCCTCACCCTTAATAGCAATAAGACCAATATCGTGGGCGTAAACATCGGTATCATTGTGTGGTGGAATGGCAATCGTGATCTTAAACTTTCGAGGGAGATAAGTGGGTCCATAAAGGGGTTCGAAGTCTTGCACGGCATTTCCAGCAACCTGAGTCTTCTCATTGTTGTCATCTGTGAGCCAGATCTCGTGATAAGCGGTGGTAGATGGCAAAAGATGGTCGCTAATCTTCTTAGAGCAAGCCCATACTTGCTTGTGGTACTGAGATTGGGTGGGAAGAGAACTGCACATGACGTTTCGGTTGACATCACCGCAAGCGGCAATGGTGGTCATCAGAGCCCTGTTGATAGCTTGCATGGCTGGCTTAAGCTTTCCTTTGACGACACCATGGAATTGGAAGGTTTGTCTAGTAGTGAGTTTCATGGTCTCATTGCCAAGACTTGTGCTGATGTCGTCCATCTGAATCCATTGCTGCGGTGTAGAAACACCACCAGGTAATCTGCAACGTATCATGAACGAATAAGCAGGCTCAAGACCCTGGGCCTTGCGCTCATCACGAACATCTCGGTCATCCTGCATGTATGTACCGTGGAACTTCGTGAGTTGCTGATCAGAAGCGGAGATAGCGCCAGTGGACGTATCTTTCAGCCCCTCAAGAATGGTACCTCGAAGGTAGTTCGAAGCCAACTTGATGTCTTCATTCGTAAGCGGCGGGGGTTCCTCCGGTAGTCCCTCAACATTCGCGACACCGAGTGCCTGCCAGATCTGAGGTTCCCAAAGGGTATACCCGGTCTGATATCCATCGGGATCCTGGTCATCGCCCAATCCAACTTCAGCCAGTCGCTTGCCGCCGAAATTAGCGAGTAATCTGTCAAGGTCTTTAGCGGGCTTGTTGTAATAAATCCGGTCCTCCTTTCGTGGCCAGTAGTGCTTGTCTCCAAGACCGAAAACCGAGTAGTTGACGGATGCGAGATCCAGGTCGGTATTGTCTTTGATGGCATCCCAGAAAGGCTTGCCGTTCTGGGGGAATTCTCCCTGGCCGGCAGTCGAGGTAATGAACACGATATTCTCTTCCTTCGGGAGATCTTCAACCGGGTAATCTTCCATAGCCATAACAATTGTCTTGAGACCCCGAGCACGACCTCTGGTTCCAAGCCGCTTCGCCAATGACTGCGCATTTCCGTTGTCGGAGGCGAATAGGATCGTAAGCGGTGCGCCGAAGAGGCCTTCTAAAAGCTGGTTGTAAGCGTCTCGAGCCTTTCGCTTCTGCTGCGCGCGAACCTCCGTGCCGAAATCTTGAGAAAGGCTTGCTGCGAATTTTGGCTCGCGTCGCATCAGCTGGGTCAACTTGTTGTCTCGCGCCAAAAATTCCTTAAGCTCATTCTTAACTCTCTCGGAATCCAATGAGAAATTGGGCTCTCCCTTGTTCTCTTTTTCGGGGTTCCACCTGTAGAGCGGCCAGTAGCCAAGGTCCACCGCCTTCTTAGTCTCTTGCAAAACAGTCAATGGAGAATCCTGCTCGCCGAAGTATGGTAGATATGCAAGGACAACTGAAGGCCCATTGAATTGATCAGCTTCTAGCATAGCCTGGAGAACCTGTGTGTATGAGCTGTAGACTGCGGTTGAGGCAACATAGGCATTGCCGAAATTCATGGCATAGAGACCGATGTCCTTCTTCCGCCTCTCAGCATCCGCTGCAGTTCGCTCCGAGTAGGGCGTCGAGTCGATAATAAGCATGTTGACATTTTCACCGGAAGCTAGAACATGGTGTACACCAGAATTGCCGAGGTCATATGCCCAAGCATCAGATCCAACAAGCCACAACGATTCTTTTCGGAATAGACCCTTGCTTGACAGGAGTTCCCGCGCAATCGAAGATCCATCAGTCTCAAGCCGTGCAATTACATCGTCCGCAATCTCTCCGGCTTTCTGGGCGTCTTCAGCACTCGCTGCCCATTTGGCTAGCCAATTGATGGGTGATTCAGTAACGAAAGACCCGGTGCTAGCGGCTTGCTTGACCTGCTTGACGAATCTTTGGCGGTGTTCCTTTCGAGCTAAAAGTGACCCAAACCCGAATTCGGGACTCGCCGCTATCGTAGGCGAAATACCGGCGTTGTTCGAGTTAAGGGCATTTGCAATATAGACACGATTGCCAAATAGTTGATCTAGAATTTTCGTATAGGCGGTCTCAAGCTTCGGTTGCTCTAACCTTAAGCTTTTGACATCTCTCGGTCCGCTTGTCTTCCCAACTTCCAAGTTTTGGAGAGGCTTCTCAGAAGCGAGATTTTGGAAGATACCTCTCAACGCTTGGTGGATGGTATCAGGCGTGATGTACCCTAATTGATGGCCGACGACGGTCTCAACACCACCGAAGCCGCTCTTTACTGAGGTGAGAACGTCAATTAGTAGAGGGCCCCATTTGGTAGTTTTTCGCGAGATTTGTTCGAGAACAGCGATACGCTTCACGGATTTTGGAATGGCTTCTACAAGTTTGGAGCCCAACCACGGTCGGTACAATCTAACTGTGATCAATCCAGCCTTTGCATAAATGTCGTCCGGCTTAGCTGCATCAAGCGCCTCAGCGAATAGGCCTGCATCAGAGCCAAAGACGAAGATGGCCTTCTCGGCGGTTGTTGGGCCAGACCATTCGAATGCATTGTAGCTACGGCTAGTCGTTGCCTTAAGCTGGGCCCAAATCGCCGTCACATACTTGTAGATATCCTCAGACGTAACTAGAGCTGGAGCGGCTTCGACTGTCGTGGCTGAAGAAACACTTGGTGGGGCGCTGAAGTTGCTTTGCTGACTGGACTTCTCCGAACCTTCTGAAGACGATACCTTTGAAGCCGCACCGAGTATGGTCGAGTCCGTTAGGCCGTTTCCGGCAGCGCTTGGGCGTCTTTCAGGTCGATCCGAAGCAACAGCGACTCTACCATCATCGGCATAAATCCCTGATTCCGAAATTGAGCTAGCTTGGTATCGCCGAACGTCATCCAGATTTAGAAGTTCACGGAAGGATACGGCATCCTCCGCAGCTATTGGCTTGTCATGAGAGCATGAGCTCGGATCAAAGAAGTGGATAACACCCTTTCCAGAACGGACCGCTAGAGCATGGGCCGTCATGGCCATGTCCTGTGCCTCCTGAAGGGACTCGGATTGTATAAAAGTCCATCCTGAATTTCTAATGGCGGTTATGGCAGAGTAGTCGGGGAAATGAGCTGGGTATAGAGAAACATGGATGACTACCGGATAGTTTGCTAGTTTATATAGGTGTGCAATGGAGGGAAGGAGGATGGTTGAGGTGGTAATTACGGTGGTGAGGCGACCGGACCGAATAGGAGCGTAGACAGATAGGAGAGGGTCATTGTTGTATCGGATGGATTGTATCTAAGACTATTGAGTCAATTCAATAATCTTATTGATTATATGATGTAAAGAACGCACCTCCGGTACAGAGTCCTCTGTTCTAGCGACCAGTCCTTGGTCTTTTCTTGCAGCATATCTCTTAAGATGGGATGAGAATGCTGAGTCCTGACCTAGCGAGGGTTGGACCGAGACAATGACATCGCTGGCAAGGTATGCGATTCGTGCCACTACATTGTTACATCGAATTAGCTATCCTGACGTCTTTCTCCAATTTGGAACTTTGAGATTTTCTCTATGCTGATTGGGGTAGAACCAAAGCATATGTTAACGATATGTTGGTTCGCTGTAAGTTGTAAGTTATCAGTTGAAGGATTGGATTTTGGATGGCGGGGCACATGTGAATAGTGAGTTGCGTAATATTTTAGAGCCTGTAAAGTTACTTACCTGCCTCTTCAGGTGTGCGAATCTGGATGTTGTTCTGCGTCGCCATGTCGGACCCTGACCTTAAAGCAGAAGAGTCTGCTTTTCCAAAGAGGAACGACATGATGGAAAACCCCCCCTCTACATATAAATTCAAATATACTAGAAATATTTTTTCCCCGGCATTGAGAAAGGCAAAGTGGGAATTCTAGACAATGGCGACAGTCCAGCTAACATAGTTCAGACCCCGATGTGGAACTTTTTATGGCCCCGCAAATGCAATTAGTCCGTCTCTCACCTCAATCACGCAATCGCTTTAGCCTTGAGGCTTTGGATAACTCTACCAATCGTCATGGACACTTTGTCAGAAAACGCCATCGTTGGCCAACCAGATCCCCGGGCTATACCTTGCATCATCTCAAACCGGTAATCGGGATACCCCATATTCCCTCTTCCAATCAGCATAAGCCTCTTAGCCGTTTAAGCCAAGCGACCGAGAGCCGCTGCCATGTTCAACCTTTTCAAAATTGTTATTGAGAATACACACCGATATCATTATCACGGCCATTGTATTATTAGTCGTATGTTCATTAGGATAGTCATATAATAAGCGGTAGGCCGTCAGATAGTTAATTGCGACTTTGCCGATATGTTGCCGTCTTCTGGTACACCAACTCCGATAGCCGCTCCACTTACACGCAACGGTCTATAATTGTCTCAATACTTAGGCAACGCATGTTATACAAAGCCTCGGTCTGTACCTATAGCAAACATGCTTAGAAATACATATAATCCAATTCGAGGCCTTTGTTTAAGATATGTAGCTTGTACTTTTCATGGGGTACCCTTTTATTTTGTCTCTGCACTATTAAGCATTATGTCTCAAGTCGACATAATTGTGTAACGAGGCAATAGACGGATATTCAAATCAGTACATCACTATGTAGAAAGTAGATTAGCTAAATTCCATTAAACCAACCCCGAAATTTCCCCTGGAGGAGAGAATACGGTCGGCGTTAGTCATGAGTATGCCAATAGGGGAGTAACTAGAATTATACCTACCTAAGGTTAGGTACCCTATGCGTTAGCAAGGTCTGACAAGTACACGTTTGGCCTAGGCATAGGTTTAGAAACCCCAATTAGGAATATGGGAATGTGATTTACAGCCTCCAAGCTATTTCAAGAATAATATCCTAATTAGAACTTGACATTTTAATTGACCTTCTGCTCCGAGCAATTCAAGGCTCTAGAAAAGGTACGCAACGCCACAGGATTTCACCTAGACTACCTAATAAGGCTCCAGCAGAACCGAGCCTCAAATTCTTTATCTGAAGCGCTGAGTCAGCAGCTATCAGATCCGGAGATCGGGCAGGCCCCTCGACGTTCCATAGACCCTGGCTCTCACTCACGTCATGGTTGTAGCACCTGTCAGTGGCACCACCATTTTGACACCACCACAGAAACATCGTGACAAACGTGGGGCTCGAAGGCTTCAATTTTAGAATTTGCGCTATAAAAAGGCTTAAAACTGTCAATTGAGCGACGGAAAGGCACGAAATTTTAAATTAATAGTTTGGAGTGAATTTTGACAATTCACACTATCCATTGGCCCTCGTCTTAACTCGAGTTTCATGACTCCGTCGCTACAGCGGACCGTCGCAAGTGCATCTACCCGATTCTCACTCTCGCTCACCAACCCACGTGCGGCATTTAGAGGTTATCCCGCATTTGGGACCGCGTTCGCTTCTCTCAGCCTTAGTCACAGTCGGAGCAAACGACTTCTTCAAGGGAATACCCGTTTATCACTTGGCCGCTCAGGTACAACAGCAGCTACTTTCTCGACAGCTACCCCACTAGCAAAAGAAAAACGAGAAGCAAACGAGGGCGCAATGGCATCGACACCAGCAACCACAAGCCTCATCGAGTCCGCCAAGCGCGCCGCATGCCGGCAAGCTGTAGCGGACCACTTCAACCCGAATTTCACGTACGTCGGCATCGGCAGCGGCAGCACCGTAGCCTACGTCGTCGAAGCGATAGCGGAGCTCGGGCCGTCCGTAACCAGCAAGATGAAGTTTGTGCCGACGGGCTCCGGGTCGACGTCTCTGATCCGCAACGCGGGGCTCAGCGTCCTGCAGGTGCCCGACCTGCTTCTCGAGGTCGGGTTCCACCCGGAATCCACCGACCACCAGCCCATCGACATCTACTTCGACGGGGCGGACGAGGTGGACGCGGAGCTGAACTGCATCAAGGGCGGCGGGGCCTGCCACTTCCAGGAGAAATTGGTCTCGCGCCTGTCGAAGCAGTTCATCTGCGTCGCGGACAGCCGCAAGAAGGCCGACCGGCTGCTGACTAACTGGGCGTACGTGCCGGTTGAGGTGTCGCCCATGGGCGCCGAGTACGTGCGCCGTGAGCTGCTGCGCCTGGGTAGTAAGGACCCCAAGATCCGGACCTCGGGGCCCACATTCATCCGCACCATTACCGATAACCACAATCACATCATCGACGCGCCGTTCCCGACGCTACTACTGAATAGCGAGGCGGACAAGCTGGACCCGAAGAAGGGGCTCTGGACGCCGGATGCGTTGCTCGCGAAGATCAAGAGCATCTTTGGCGTTCTTGAGGTGGGCATTTTCTCTGGGCTGAACGGTCCCCAGGTTGCGCACTTGGGCACCGATGTAGAAGGGGTGAAGCCTGTGAAGGCGTACTTTGGTAGACCGGATGGACAGGTAGAGACTTTGGGTTAAGTTAGAGGATCGGATGTTCCGATATTACAAAAGTTGGTCTGTTGATTCTAATTTCATATTTACAAGGCTTATACAGTATATATTCGCTATACAAAACTGGGAAGAATCATAGACACTCATAGTTATTGTGTTCATGATGAGGGCAAACAGGGCAATACGAAGAATCAGATCTCATATCAGACTCCGTTTCGACGGCGCTCAAATTCGAATCTAAAAAAAGGGGGTGATTAGATGTACTAAACGTCATACCCGTAATGGTTATACTGGTCCTCTTCTCGTTACTTTGTTTCGTGGATTGACTTGTATTATACAACATCTTTTGGCTGGTTGATTCGCTATGCACGGAAATATCCTGCTTGGCCCTCGCTTCTCGTCACAAGACCGACGCCTCTCCTTCGCCATGAGCAACATAACATCATGTTACTAGCAAGCACATCCTTCTTGTTGAGACTGTTGGGTGTTGGTCTTCACATCGATCACTGCAAAGTTGTTAGTCCAACCATCTCGCTCCACGTTGAAGTATTGCGGGTGTGACCCACTCTGTGATGAAGCTTGTGCTGCGGCATCTGTCCCCTCCATACCGGGCAGGGCTTGCGCTATCCTCCTGAAGAGGTTCTTGACGTTGTGGCCTAGCTTCGCGCTCGTCTCGACAAACATTAGGTTGTTCTTCTTTGCTTCCTCCTCGCCTTGCGCCGTCGTGACTTCTCGCTTGTCGTTTAAATCCGTCTTGTTACCCACCAGTACGATGATCACGTCGTTGCCGCGTTCTGCTCGCACATCGTCGATCCATTTCTTGGTATTTTGGAATGACTTCGCATCTGCCCGCCTGTGTTAGTCCTTCTGTCCAACTCCATAGCTGGGCATAGTGCCGGTTCGTACTTGAAATATCGTAGACCACCACTGCAACGCTTGAGTCTCGGATATAGGATGGAATCAAACTCCTGAATCGTTCTTGGCCAGCAGTGTCCCATAACTGTAGTCGTACTGTTCGGTCCTCGAGGTACATCGTCTAACCCTTGCCAATTAGTCGACCCCCTTCGTGTGTCCGTTGTCTATCACAATGGTTGGTCCAAACTTGCCTTTGAGAGGAAATCGATACCGATCGTGGCTTGGTACATGTTATCGAAGGAGTCGTACATAAATCGCGTTATCAGGGACGTCTTGCCGACTAAGCCGAGGTATAATATTAGCTACTACACAAAGCTATATTCTGTTTCATAAAGCATCGTTGGTTCGCGATGCTTGGGAGACGAGGCTGCGTACCGCTTTGTTCGCCGAGGAATACCAGCCTAGTAAAACGTTAGCAATAGCTTTAGCAACAGTAACGGGTGGCTAGAGCTACTTGAATTTCTTCAACGGGTTGTTGTACCCGCCTGCTCCTCCTGCCTGTGCCATGGTCGCGGTAAAGTCCTTTTTGCTATAATGTATGGTGTTGTTGGTAGTGGTTGATAGTTGTTGATAGCTCGGCTACAGTCTATCAGTCGAGATGCGCGGAACTATAGGACGCTAAGAACAATGAAATCAGGAGTCGAAAGTCGGGTAGTCGGGGATTCAAGAATAGTCGAGTTAAGTCTGGGGAGAGAATAAATGAATTAAATATTTGTCAATATTATTGACTGTATGACTCGTTGACTTCTTCAAAGTGACTCTGAAAGAAATCGACTAGGTATTGAGGAGTTGTTCTTTCCACCGCATCTACAAAAGGAGGCGGTCCCTTTTTCCAATATACGAAAAATGCGCTTGGGCTCTGCAGCCTTGACAGATTGGCGATTTTGAACTGGGACTGGGGTCGATGGGGCAAGCTTAATGGCTATCGTTGGCAATCGATAGGTTGTTGCTTAAAACAGAAAATGGCCGACAATCCCGACCCCAGAAGTCATAACTCAATTTGTTGGCCCTCTTATGGGTTTATTATGTAAGCCAACTATATCGAGTTAGTTAGGCAGACAGACGCCAGACTAGGACACCTCTGGAAATTAAATATTGGGTTTCTTATCTTATCGCGGATGCCAACTCCAACCAAAAATTGACCCTGCATCTGGAAAAATTTCTGGTTTTCAAGAGCCCCACCAAACACTGCGGATTCCTCCAATTCAGTTACCCAGAAATCCAACAACCAATGCAGCTGCGAAAGATTTCTGTATAATTCATTGTATCCCGGATCAATCTCGTTTCAAACTGTCGGTGCCTAAGAATCAACAAAATGCCAGTTATACAGCCCTTAAAGGGCTCGACAGATGCTCCTGCGACCTACAAACAGCCCTCAAGAAAGGGAAAGAAGGCGTGGAGGAAAAACGTCGATGTTACAGAGGTTGAGAAAGGTCTTGAGGAGTTAAATGAGGAAATCATCAAAGGGTTTGTGCACAATTACCTGTTTATGACATTACATCGAGCTAATCAGGTGATCCTGTAGCGGTGTTCTCGCCGAGCGACCTTCCGATGAACTCTTCGTTCTCGATACGGTCGGTGATGTCGCACTACCGAAGAAATTTCCGAAACATACCTCGAAGCGCTTAAAGGCTGATGAAATTATTGCGGCGCGCTCTGCTGTACCCGCTCCCCCTTCGCGCAAGCGCCCAGGAGACAAGACTACCGATGGCATCCTCCCGGAGAAGCGACCAAGGCGGGAGTATGTTACGCACAAAGAGCTAAATCGACTACGCAAAGTAGCAGATGGTGTCCATGAGACGACAGTTGAGGTTGCAGATGCTACGTACGATCCATGGGGAGCAGTAGTCAAACCCGAACCTGAGGTGCCTATAGAAGACAAGAGGAATGAGAAGAAAAAGGCACCCAAGTCCTTCTCGAAAAAGCCTGTCTCGTTATTGGCAAGTGGAAAAGCTCCCAAGGCCGTACCGAAGCCTACAGGTGGATACAGCTACAACCCAGCATTTACTGATTACGAAGCCCGCTACACCGAGGAATCTAATAAAGCTGTTGAAGCTGAACGCAAGCGTCTACAAGAGGAGGAGGCGGAGCGCCTCAAGAAGGAAGCTGCCGCTAGATCAGCTGCCGAGGCGGAGGCTGCAGAAGCCCGGGCAGAACTATCAGAGTGGGATGAGGACTCGGAATGGGAAGGCTTCCAGAGCGGTGGTGAGGAGCTCAAAGTCAGCGCAAAGCGACCGGGACGCAAGAGCATAGCACAGCGGAACAGAATCCAAAGGCGGAAGGAGGAAGAGCGCCGGAAAAAACACGAGGCCAAGACTAAAATCCGAAAAGCCCAGCTGGAAGAAATCAAGCGAATCGCAAAGGAGGTTTCTGAACGTGAACTCGAACGAAAGCTGGCAGTTGCAAATATTGAAGATAGTGAGAGCAGCGCCGACGACAATGATGAAGTTCTCCGGCGCCGTCAATTGGGTAGAATGAAGCTGCCGGAGAAGGACCTAGAGCTGGTTCTACCCGACGAACTACAAGACTCTTTACGCCGGCTGAAGCCTGAAGGCAATTTATTAAAGGACCGCTACCGGAGCTTGCTGGTCAGAGGAAGGGTAGAGGCTCGAAGGAGGATACCTTTCAAGAAGCAGGCGAAGACTAAGCTCACCGAGAAGTGGGCTTACAAGGACTTTAGCATCTAAAGCGGCTCTACGGCAGCTTATGGAGATGATTGATTGACTCAGTGCCAATTAAGGGCGTGAATTATCTGCAGATATTAAAGTTCTTGAGCCGTGTGATATTTTTTCGGTCCTACATCGGAGATCCGACACGCCGGATATGTCAACAAAGGTTGCAACGTTCCAATGCGCAACTCTCACAGAAAGAGCCCCTAATGCGTAGAACATTCGATGCGTTGGTCCCTGAATTTCTAAGCTTGGCGGCACATGTCAAAGGAATTGATACTGGTAAATTAATACATAGGAAATGCAAAATTACGGCTTGTGGACGGCATCAATATTCTGATCAATGCTTATTTAGAAAAGAATCGCAATATGCAAGTTGAGAATTTAGGGGAAAATAAGTCGATGTTTCCACTAACCCAAAGTGGGTCTAACTAAGCTTGAAAAGGCCAGGCTATTCCCAGCGCCAGGGCGGTAGCGACGGCGATCCGTGTCCCACCCTAACGGGTATGACGCACTGCATACAAAGTAGCTCATGTCGGGTAACACAAGTTTGGCCAAGGAAGCGCCGAAAAGGCGAGGGGACAATTCCTTCCTACACAACATTGAAGCCATTCCTCAATTAAACTTCAATTTTCTAATCGTGATCGTTCAAACCATAATATATCTCTTCGAGATGTCACGTTATGCCTTGTCCTTGTTATAGAGTCTTCTTTGTGTACTCTTGAACTGGTGAAAACTAGCGATGATGCCACCACAGCTGGGAGCAGCCAGGACCCTCGCTCTCCGCGTCGGCCGCCAGAGCTCTCCTAGCTATAACTTGGCATCTGCGACTCTGCTAAAGCAACCAAAACGCACAAATACCTGCCAATTCGGTATCCTATCCCGACCAGGTGTCTCCAAACGAAACGTCCCCTCCAAGGCCATTCCATGGCTATTCCCGCCGAAACACGTAGCTCGCGCAATTTCGGGGAAGCCCCTCCCACAACGGCGATCCGTTGTCCTCAACTTCGCGTATCGTACGGCCGCAGTAGTTGGTACTGGAGTTGGATTCATAGGGGCCCTCCTTGTGGCCTTCTTTATATACGATGCAACTACATATAAGGAATCGTCAGTTACCTTTGGTGACTGTCATGTATCTGAGACCGCTCTAGCCCCACGTCGTGGAGGGCCCAAGAATCTTCCCGTCGTAGAATCCCTACTTGACGACGAAGATACTGAGGAGGCCAAGAGGAGGAAGACTAAACCACGACTTGTGATTCTGGGCGGTGGTTGGGGTAGCGTCGCGCTGCTCAAGCAACTCAATCCGGACGATTACCATGTCACAGTTATAAGTCCTAAAAACTACTTCCTGTTTACTCCTATGTTACCCTCTGCGACCGTCGGTACTCTTGAAATGCGAAGTCTAGTCGAACCTATCCGCAGAATCCTATCAAGAATCGGTGGGCACTTCCTCCGAGCGTCTGCTGAGGATGTCGAATTTTCGCATAAGCTGGTTGAAGTGTCACAAATAGATGCACGCGGGGAAGAGGTCAGGTTCTACGTACCGTACGATAAGCTCGTCATTGCTGTTGGGTCTGTCACGAACCCTCACGGAGTCAAGGGGCTTGAGAATTGCTTCTTTCTGAAGGACATCAATGACGCGCGCATGATTCGGAATCAAGTCATGAGGAACTTGGAGCTTGCTTGCCTTCCAACGACGTCTGACGACGAACGTAAGAGACTCCTGTCTTTTGTGATTAGTGGTGGCGGTCCCACGGGTGTCGAATTTGCCGCTGAGCTCTTCGATCTATTGAACGAGGATCTAACTAGGAGATTCCCTCGACTTTTACGAAATGAGATCTCAGTCCACTTGATACAGAGCAGAGGGCACATCTTAAATACTTATGACGAGGCCCTTTCTAAGTACGCCGAAGACCGATTCGCTCGGGACCAGGTTGAAGTTCTAGTTAATTCGAGAGTGAAAGAGGTGCAGAAAGATAAGATCATATTTACGCAAAAGGCAGAGGATGGCAATATTCTGACTAAAGAACTTCCAATGGGGTTTTGTCTGTGGTCTACTGGTGTTTCGCAATCCGAATTATGCAAGCGAATTGCCGCGAAATTGGGACCTGCACAGACCAACCGTCATGCTCTCGAAACCGACGCCCATTTACGACTTAACGGCACGCCCCTTGGCGACGTGTACGCAATTGGAGACTGCTCGACTGTCCAGAACAACATTGCCGACAATGTTGTGACCTTCCTACGCGGACACGCCTTCAGGCAGGGCAAGGACCCCGAAACCATCGAGCTCCACTTCAGCGACTGGCGTGACGTAGCTTCTGATGTTAAGCGGAGGTTCCCGCAGGCCGCCTCGCACTTGAAGCGCGTAGACAAGCTATTCGCTCAGTTCGACAAAGACCAGTCTGGCACCCTCGACTTCGGCGAGCTGAGGGAGTTACTCAAGCAGATCGACAGCAAGCTAACGTCGCTACCGGCCACGGCGCAACGCGCTAACCAGCAGGGCATCTACCTAGCCAAGAAGTTCAACAAGCTGGCGCAGGCCGCGCCGGGGTTAAGGGCTAACGATATCAGGGATGGCGATTTGGACGAGGCCTGCTATAAGGCGTTCGAGTACCATCATCTAGGTAGCCTGGCGTATGTAGGTAATAGTGCCGTGTTTGATCTTGGGGGTGGATGGGGTCTTACGGGTGGACTGTGGGCTGTGTACGCATGGAGGAGCGTGTACTTTGCGCAGAGCGTGGGCGTGAGGACTAGGGTGCTGATGGCGATGGATTGGGCCAAGAGGGGTCTCTTTGGACGAGGTATGGACTTGCTGTCACCCACCCGTAAATGAAAGCTATATACTAATTTTCGACAGATCTTATGAGCTTCTAGACGAATTACAACAAAAGGAACGCGGGGGTCTATGGACTCGCGCAAGATATCAGATTCCCGAGAGCCAGTGGCTCTATACAAGGGTAACCCAAAAGAAAAAGCTAGACCCAGGTCCAATGAGGATGTGATTTGGATTAGAACCATGAATATCATGGGCAATTCCGGCCTCGTTATGAGGTGATATAGAGGTTAGACTATGAGAGAACCATAATCGTCGTAATGAAAATGCGAAGAGAACGAAAGACTCATTTCACCCATCCTCCCATATTATAGACCGTCTGTGCAACTTACGCCGGTGGTAAGTCCGGGTCCTTTCTTGCTTACCTAAGGCACTCGATGCAGTTCTTCAGGATCGCCATGCCAGCATACTACAATGATGAGCGCCGCTATGAGACAGTCTAACGGTTGAAATAAAAACTTTTGCATAAGTCGCATTCTTAAGGAACATTGCTATTAAATATTCTATGGTTTTGAATCTAGCAGTAGCAGATATGGATGAGAAGAGGGACGAGAGAAGGCAAGCGACTTACCTTAGACCCCTCGGGATCACGTGGTCTCCAGCAAGAGCGTTTACATCAGAAGAATCTTACCGTTTGCACACCTCCAGAAGGAGACAACGCGATCAATATAATTTATCTTCCGCCGCGGTGTGCATAAATCAATCTAAGATTGTCTCGTACCACGTCCCTAGATTCAACGGACAATACATGTTGTTTATTGTTTGGCGGTGTATTACATATAAGTTTGCTGACTAAATCAATCGTACATTAACATCCAAATCGCTCACCCATTTGCTACCTTAGGCACATATCCACTCTCAAGTTGATAGGTGTATGTATAGGTAGTTTAAGACTTAGCAAGGGGCAGACCACCAAATTGTGACGAAAATTAAGTCGTTATATGGGTCTGAATAGCCTCAAGAGAAAAGAGGGGACTCAGATATATCCCGAATCGGTTTAGCTCGTTTCGACAGATCATATTAAGGTTTCGTTCGGTAGGTGCGCCCTCAGCAGTGTTACACCATTTAGGCACATACCCGTGATTATTTTCGGCCAGGCGCACCCGTCTATTATTATTGAAAGATTCAGACGCGTTTGGCGATGGCGGAAACTTAATTTCGTAACTCACTGACGCGTTTCCACTCTTCTTCTTTTTCATCTCTGCCTTTCGCGACAACCTCCATTCGTTGGTAAGTCGTCGCAAATTTCTCGGCCAACTAACATTTTCGACAAAGAAGTTTGGACGTTGTAATAATGGAGTTCGAGCCAAACTCGAGTCCCACACTGGTGACCTTGCCCTACGAATTGGTCGTGAAGATCATATCCAACAGTCAATTCTACCGAGAAGACTGGAAAGGCTTTCGCCTCTTATGTCGCGCCTTCGAGCAGCCCGCATCCTCTCTTCTATTTCGCACTGTGACGATTTCTCGTCTCCTGGAAGACCGAGATAAATTCGAGCAGATCGCCACCCACCCGCATCTTGCTCAACACGTGCGCCAGGTCATCTGGCATGAACTCAACCTCGAGGCTTGGCGCTATCCAGAGGAGGACGAGACCTTGAGGTTTGATCAAGGGTATCTTGACAGGCTGGCCAAGTTCGAAGGGTCCGATGGGATGGAATTGGAATCCATCACTCGGCTCATGCTCGATGCCGTCCATGATCCGGAGTTATTCTGGTGGCCGAGAATCTCTCACGACTTAATTGGAGGAGCGGAGAAGCGTCGGTGCATCATCTCGGACTTCTTCTTTCGATTTGTTGCAGCGATAGACCGCATGCCGAAACTTACAGCATTCCGCTCATCCCCCATGCCGGTCGATCGAGTATTCTCCTACAGGGGCTACCCATTACAAGCTGACTTGTACAGGCTTTGGGGCGGCCGAATCTTCTATTCTGGTAATGAAGGTTTTCATAACTTTATGCTGCCTATGATGAGTCGTGTCAAGTCCAAGATTGCTTCTCTACATTGGGCAGACGAGACAATCTGGACGAGCCTCGCTTCGAATATGAAACCCGTGTATTCACAGGCTTTCAGCGCACTGATGTCAATCGACCTATGTGTTAGCGGACTCGATGACGGCGATCGAGTATCTATTCCTGCTCTATTATTGTGCTTGAATGCAGCAACAAAGTTAGAGCACTTTTCGTTGTGTCTCGAAAGAGCAGAACCCTCCACCCAAAGACGTTTGACCGATGCGATATTTTCGGATTGCCACTGGCCCCGATTATCTTCACTTCGACTCGTGAATGTTTGGCTCCGGAATTCTAGACTTAGCCAGTTCTGCAAGAACCATTCCGAAAGACTACGCCATCTCACATTTAATTCGTGCGAAGTGTTGACGACAGACATATTCGCGGCGAATGACGTCTCAGACTTCAACCTGGAATCCATCACGATTAGTTCCCCCTCAAGAGCCTTTATGAATGTATTCAAGGAGAATCTATTTGAATTCATCAATGGCGAATCGTCTAATGAGGTGGACATACGTGGTGACGATGTTCTCAACGACCTGGATGACAGAAGTGTCAGGTCTATATCCGGCTTTGACGAAATATATGTCCGCACAACGTATTCTAAGTACGACTACCATGCATGGTGCATGGCGGGTTACTATGACTTGGATGCTGCATACTGCGAACATACATCCGACGAAGCTGAGAAAATGGAGCTGTGTTTGGAAGATGACGAAGACGGGGGCGAATTCAAGGACAGCCAACCGAAAACATACTGGGCCTGGGACCGCTTTTCTTCCACCCTTTCCGGCGATGTCTTCTACTGGAGAGCAGATGAGAATCCTGATCAAGCTCAAGCTAGGACAACGTATTGGCGATTCACGAGCAGAGATGGCACCACCGCCGTAGGGAAGGACCCGCTAGACTATTTCGCGGAATGGGACAGCGATGAAGGAGATATAGCCACGCCAACGCCTTTCTGCAAGAAGCTTTTCGGATTTGATGCTAGCGGTGACATCATAAGAAAGCCTCCAGCTGGAGCAATGTCGTACAGTCGATTCAGTGACCCGATGAATGGCAGTTACTATGACTACTATGACCCTCCTGATTAGAGCATTGGATAGGCTGGGCCTAGTTGTCGGCTAATGGATGTAGTTGAGAACTACATACGATGTTAAAGATTCGGTGTTTAGGTGCCTTAGGTAGTTAGGTAGCTATGCCTATAGTCAAGGAGCGGACCATGACCTGCTTCGTTTAGTCCCACATTGTATCAGAATCTGGCTTCAGATATCGATACAGTGACGCTGGTAGCTAGAGATAATCAATGTCACATTATATTTGAAATCAGGCCTTTAGCGAATTGTCCTTTGCCTCAACTTAATTGATATTCTTAGCTTAATCTCATGTTCTAGTTTATTCATTGCTATCTTGTTATCTGAGCAATACAGTTTAGCGAAGCGGTCAAGCGTATGTATAACTTAGCCACCGGCTTCCTACTTTTCAGTGGTCCATCTCTTCTCAACTCCAGTTTCCTATAGGCTGATTCACTCGCCCGCCTAAACCTGTTCCTTGGTTCTGGTTGGTGCTACAGGAGCTGGCTACTTCGGGGTATCACCGAGACACCCCTCTCTTACGCCGAACTAAATGATGATCCTCGTTCATGCGAATTACCCTCCATTCCCATGCTCTTGATTCTTGGTCTTCGAAGTGAAGAAGCTCTCTCCCCCCTAAATTAGTAGTCTGCGAGTTGCGTCGAAGGATGGTAATTAAAGAAGGACATAAGTATATATGATTTAAGAGGATGTTACACTTTAACACCTCCTTTGCCGAGGGTCGTCACTTGTCAGCGATCGTGCTTGATTCTTTACCTTCTCAATGGATCTTCATCAAGGTTTCTCCATGTGCTGCTTAAAGCGGATGGGAATTCGGTCTCGAACGATGTTCGCCGCCTCCATTGTTGGCTCATCTTCATCAAGTAAGTCCACGGCCGGGTTGTATTGGCCTTGGACAACCTTGCGATGGAGATGCTCCGACGGCAACTGGATCTCAAGTCCGATGAGATGCATTGAAGAGGGTGGAGTTGGTTGGCGTTAACGCCGGCTGCGATTCCGCGCGCGGCTTTGTGAGTCCTCTGAGACAACCAACTGCATGTTGCAGAAGAAATATGTTCCGTCACATGCGTTCGGTAAGATAGTATTCATCCCCTGGCCTTGTCTCCCAGATCCTGCGGCGCCGGCATTCGCAGCCTTCTGTTCCTTCTCCACCTATACCTGCACATCGAGTTGCTGGTTCCGATGCTGGCAGTGGCGACTGTTGTGGCCATAGCCGAAGACTAGAAGCTGTAGAGTTCTAGTCTCCTGGGACAGAGATCCAGTGCCCATGGCTGGTTCCGACGGAAGTCGAGGTCATAGCGATATGCGCTAATGTCCTCGTTCATCTGACGGCGAGTGGTCTGTCTTGATGTAGGCCTTCCACGCGTGAGTAATTGACTTCGGATCGGCTGCCTTGGCCTGCTCTTGTTGAACTAGTAGACGAACATAGAATCGGACACGCATATAGTTTATCGGTCTATAGCAGGCTGTTTGTCAGACCCCTAGCAGAGCTCCAATGATGGCGAAGTGTTCCAGCTCAGATGAGTTATGTAGGGAGTCATGTTATGGGAGTGTGCGTAATGTCATAAGTGTAGACGGTGGATGGTGGATGTCATGAAAGTACTCCACCTCTTCTCTTGTTTAACCCCCTAATCATTCACCGCTGAGGTTTGGTGGTATTACTATCGTTCGCCATGTCATAAATCTCTGAACAATGCCCCATCGTGCCACAATTGTTGAAATACAACCTTCTTGTTTGTGATTACTCCATGTAATGACAGGTTTGATGTCTCTCAAGGTGAAGGGAGTACGAAATATGAGGTTTATGTTTTGTTGACATTGAGATGGCTCGAGTATGTCGCTGTGGAGTTGTATCATCCACGAGCCTATCAATGCCTTAGAGTATTACGAGCGCGGATGGTATTCTTGTTCTTTGAATATTCCCACTCTTCCCCTTATAGGATACTGTGCTGGGAGGCATGACTTGCAAGCTGGTGGCAACTGAGCTTACCTAAGTTAACAGCCGGATTGTCTCGGCCAAAAGGACGAAAGGAGCTTTCTCAAGCTTCTACTAGCTGCCACGTAGCAACCTATTAACGATACTTTAGGTTGGTAGAGATCGCTTGGCAATGGTAGCCTTGGCTTCTGTGAGAGTATGGTATTCTCTGGTGCCACAAGTGATCCTGTTCCACGACAATAACCCAAGTCTGTAGGCTTCTGAAAGCACACTGAATACGGGCACGTAGTCTCACATCATCCATAGCTTATGATGGTTCCCAGCGGACCGTGCTCTCCGACATTAGGTGGGACACGAACATCGAGCTAAGGATATATGAAGGGCCTCGACATCATAGAAGTTGGTGATGAGGTAGAGGATAGACCAGCGCTCAAGCTCCCAATAGTCGGTGAGTAAGACTCAGAGAAGCAACTTCTGTGGTTCTAGGCTTCTTCGTCTATCTCTCTTTCTTTCTTTTGTTTTATATATATATCAATGGCAATTTCCTTCGACCGCTCATGAGGCGCCGCAATTGGAGGGCAGCCAACTTTGGTCGATCAGGCTTGCTCGCATAAACGATATGTTTCTCATTAGACTTTGTGGTTTTTCACTCCTCTTCAATCTCAGAGTTAATGTGACCAGACAGAACAATCTCCTCCTCGTTGTTCAGAACTGTAACACCGCTATCGAGTAGGCGTTCAAATCCCTGTAGATTCCCCAAGTCCTGGTGGGAGAAACTGTCCTGGGGGACTCGGTTCTTTCGGATGGTCAGACTGCTCTGGTAGTTCCAAAAACTTGAAAGCTTGCCAGCCATCAATAGATTGAGTGGAAAGAGCCATAGTAGCAGAGCAGAGGAATACGAACAGTCGTACGTACTGGGGCCGCACCTTATCCCCAAGTACCACTACGTCCACTAGAATTCGTCTTTGGTAGTGTTCGGTAGCCTGACTAGAGGTACCTCTAGAAGCTTAATGCCAACGACGAAATCGAGCAGGTTTCCCACTCGGATTCCGAACCGACCGGGCGCCGACCGCAAGAAACTGGTGAGATTAGGGTAGGAGACCCATACGAACCATCTCCTATTCCACGTTATTATCGGATATTATCTAGTGCTAAAATCGCCTGCTCACGCCATTAAGCTGATTATTGGCCCGGCTGGATGATATTCGCCGCTGGAATATCATTGCAAGGGGCATAGCGAAGGTCCTCAAGGGTTTAAGACACCAAAATCATCCGGTCGTATCCATAGACTTGCTACACCTGCTGGAGCCCGGATTTCCGTGCGATGTAGTTCCATGAGCCGCAGTGACATTGTCCCAACCGCTGATACCTCTAGAGTTTCCACATAGAGCTGTTTGGTTAGTCGATATAAATGGCGGTTCTGGTAGGAGATGTGGGCTTAGGGTCGTCGGATATTCCCAACGCGGGTGTGGACGTTAACGAGAACGCGAAATAATCCAATGATCCATCCCCAAAAGCATCTTCTCCGTTACTATCAACATCTCAGTTTCGCACAATAACCTTCACAGTCAGTATACTTGGTGTATAGAGAGTGTGAGCTACCGCTGTATGAATGCATCGTAGGTTCATACGATAAGTAGTTCCTCGAACAATCTGACTAATCCAAACAGGGTGTATTATATGACCGTTCTCGGTGTAAAAGAGTCATGATTTGCCCACACGCCTCTGAAAGTCTCCGCGACGTCTCTAGTTAGGGGATTCGTAGTAGTCCCGTGTGTGGTCCGTCATGGGACGGAGAACAGGAAATAAAGGCTCGCTGGTAAGGCCTAGTTTTTTGTATGTGGACCAGGATATCGTCTAAGCATGGTTCTTTGGTCTGTTAAACTCGGTGTGAGGATAAATTGGCCTTATAAATGCGAACGGGGATGTTGGAAGGCGATTTGGGGCCGAGTAAACGTCCATATTTACTACGTGGGGAGACAATCTCGTTTAGCTAGAGTACTTAGTTCATCGAAGTGATTCGTTGTTATTGTTTCGTTTGACGAGAACAAGGTCGGGGACGTTAACAAGATAGATAGTGGTGTATGTAAGGTGCGGCAATGCTCGGTAGGACTTCATGATTCCTTCAATCTCGTCGAGGTAGTATACTTGTAACGTATCATACTGTTAGAGATAGTTTGGGCGAAGAACGATGGTAGGGCGTATTGTCATTCTCCGAACATTCCCCATCTCAACGGGACTCCCCGAGTCGAATTTCAAGCCATTGGTATGGCAAGTATGCTAGGTGCATACCTCGCTTGAAACAGATTATAGAGTACCCCGGCCGTCCTTGTGTTCCTTGTTGGAGTGTTTCACAGCCAGAGCAACAATAAAAATGGGGTTGAGAGTTGGTCGTCTGAAACCTCCTTCAGCTTCATGCTCCGGCTAAGCGTTGCACTGCTACCAAGGGTATCTATGTTGTCCCAGTCATTGTACCTATTCATGTAGTCAACCAGATCCTTTAGATTGAAAGGGTCTGACAACATTATGATGGATCCGCCGCCAAGCTGACCGCGGCAGAGTGGACAGGATTGAATCTTCCCTATGGGCTCGACGTAGGCGTTGATAAGGAGGTATTTTGGTGACGAGTACCTCACAAAGTTTACAGCAGACAACGACATCGACCTCAGTGCCCACCTTGTTTAAGCCGTCCTTGATGTAGCCCAAGGTAATGTTCTCATCTAACGTTGGGCTGGGACATCCGCTCGTGACCAACCCGACCTTTGTACCGTTCGCGTTAATGACATTTTCAAGGGATATCATCGGGCTAACCGGATTGACGTAGTAGTTAAGTGTCTGGTATAGAAGTTCGGCGGTGACTTGGGGCGTGTCAGATCCTCCACTTTTATCTTTGGGACGTTGACGTGGTATTCAGAGTCTCAAAGCCGGACACATTGGGCTCGTGCGACAGCTGTCGGCTTGCCGCCTTTCAATTACGATGGCTTTGCAACGCGGCATCTTAGGGAAGAGGCACACTGAAACGAATTGGCGAGAGGTCCGAGGGACAAGACGGTGTTGGGTGGAATAGGCTCAATAATTGCATCGTGGCGGCAGTATCTTCCGCTGATGTAGGGCTCTAATGAGTCCAATCCATTAATGAGACACATCTCGATAGACGGTGCGGGACAACTCTTTGATGGAGGCCGGGATCCCATTCCGATTGATAGACAAGCTAGGAGGGAGGACGTAAATCGCCCCATAGCCTGATTCTTCTTGAATTTTAGATTCATGGCTTCTTCAGACTAGTGAGTAATAAACCTCACTTTTTACCCAACGCTAATAAGGATGGGTTGATCAGCTAGAAAGTTATTGTTGGCATGTACAAGTACGTATGGTGGCTAGAACTGAATTTCCAAGGTCGGGCCAATGTCAATGTTACTCGCGGCGGTGGTCAAGGTGTTGGGAAAAGTTTTTTTTTTTTTTTTTTTTTTTTTTTTTTGGGGGGGGGGGGGGGGGGGGGGGGACGAATATAGGGGGGAGAGGTAGTTGAGGAAGTAGGGGGAAAGTATTTAGCTGGGACTGTATATGGCGAACTTAGTCGACAGTGTGAATGATGATAGAAAGTTATCAACTTAGTGTTGTTGAGAAGGTATAAGTCCGCTCCTGAAATGCGTTTACATCGCCGTAGTCCCTTTCTACGGGTCCTTGAATCGGAGCGGCAACAATGAGGAGAGGAAGGTGAGGCTCCTAAGAGATTCGTCAATGAGAAATCCATGCATGATTCCTCACAATGTAGTGATAACAGATTGTAGAGCAACATTGGTTGACGTTGGTGGGATACCTCCAATTTTGTAGGTGACTTAGGTGGGAATCCGATCGTGTAGTGATTTTATCTCATACGACACGGTCATAGCGAGATGCTCAGGATTCGGCGCAATCCAGTATGGGGCAACGGGGAGTCCCTGTTCACTCCGTAGGATCGTGCATGAAGTGAATATGACTATAACATGTTCTAGTAGTTCAGTATATCTTGTTTCTTATAGGAGGGATTACACTGCATCCGTAGCATAGTCGGCGATGGGTTCCGTCCTCTTTATAACCTGTGAGGCGCGCTTCGCCTGCTGGTACAGTATTATTGCAGATGCCGCAAGCGTCGAACTTTGGCGTCGACGCCAACATGAGCGTGTTGTTAGGCGTGACCATGCTGGCGTGCTATGTCTATATTCCAACACAGCTAGGAGGATGATATCATACCCATATTTCCCGTCCCTGGTATTTCCCTAGCAGCGTTTGTGTCCGCAGGAAATGGTGTGCGAATGAGGCATCGGCTCATTCTTTTTGTGCTGGAAGTTTCGTAGGATACCTCCCATATGGGTAGGAGCCATATAGGAAGTGATTCGCGTGATAGCCTATTCCTGGCGAACTCTAGGTTCCCACAAACTTCCTTAAAATATCAGCAGTCATTCTTGGCGATGTAGTGGCGCTTGTGTCTGGCGTATCGGGCGCGCTCTATGGATATACTGTTGATAATCGCCGTGTTGCTGTCATAGGTGTGGTACTTAGACAGCTGGTGCACACACACGAGGAATTCAAACGGATTCGTCAAATCTTTTACCCCTTTTCTAGTATAGCTTCCTCACAACATGATCGTGCTGGCTGCGGCGCCGTAGGTCGACACTTGCGACATCAGTAACATCGATTTCGGAGCGAGTAGCTCAGCTCCTGAAGGGAAGGTCCTCATTCTCGGGCCTTCGTCTCATGCTTTACTAATATTGGGTTTGGCGTATATTTTCTTGTATAGGCGATAGGTCTCTGGTCGGCCGCCTCGGCCTGCTCAATCTCTCTTGAGTAAATGTTTAGTCATACCTTGCGTTCATGGGACTGGATCGTAATCCACCCTTGCTCGAGTAGTGTGAAACAGAGTATGATCGTCCCACTGCAGTCAGCTAACAACTTCCGCACACCGGTTCGCTGAAGTTCACAATGGTATCATGTCCTTAGTGCCAATGATGACATGAATGCTAATGTTTCAAGGACACGGGCCTTGAGGCTCAATTCCTAGCACAAGACTAACTGGAGACTTGCGATACGAGCTAATGATAGCGATATTGTGTCATGCCATGATGTGATCTCGTACACTATCAGAACCTCGGGTACCGCGTCCCGTCTACTATCCAGTTCTCGGAGTGGCGTCCGGCCACTATCACCCAGTTCATTCGTAAGACAGCTCCTAGGTATCGCAAGTTACCGGAAGCTTGTGTCGGCATGGAGAAATTCATGTGCTGGTACCCAGTTATTCGTACACGAACTTCGAAGTAGATAGGCACCTAGTAGTATAAGCAGGTAGGTAGCTATCTTATGTCTCTTGACGTGACCTAATAAAAGGCGACATAAGAAGAAGACGTTGGTTCTACCCAGAGTAATAGTTTTCCACCAGAATTTGAAAGTGACGAAGCCGTATTAGTTGATTGTGGAGGTATCTACCAGTATTCGAATACCCTTAGGCATCGTGCCAAATACTCCGTGGGCATGTCCGTCAATGCGAAGAGCTTCAAGCATATCGCCGCTTGGAAAATGTCTTGCCTCGTAGAATACTTTGGATTCCATTTGATAGCGTCGCAGCGATCATAAAAGGTATCAGACTTTCTGAACGGAGCTGGCGAGTGTACCTAATAGGGCTAGCAGGGCGCCTCAGGGGATACTTATCCGAACAGGAGCAAGATCTGCAATGCAATGGCCTGGGTAGTGCCCCTGGAGGTCGTGGGGTAGTCCGGAAGCCCTCAACTTCGCGGCGAGTTGCCTAATCTGGCCATCAACTCTAGACTACGATAGAGCCGCGTGCGGATTGCCAATGAGCTGTTCTTGCATTGGCTTCTCGAGCACCGTAAGACAATGTTGTAGAATCTTGTTCTGAGTACGCAGATACTCGATATGCTCCTAGACCCTCGTATATAGGTCACCGAGATACTTCTGCAGCTGCAGTGTATTATTGAAGCTTTAATCAATGATGGATGTTGTGTCCCATTATGATCCAATGTGTTTCTTCAAACGAGAGCTGAGATCCCTGGCTCCTCGCTTCTTCGACACCTTCCGCTGGCTCATGTTCCATCCAGGTTAGGGGCACCTTTACGCCCTCCAGGTCGGCAAGACTTGTTGAGTGATAGGTAGGCAATCTGTCTTCGGTATGATCGCGACTGTGAAGATCCCTATTGCTTGCGGACACTGAAAGATGGCTGGTGACATACCCGCACCCGAGGCACGCCGAGATGTCGTAGTACTGCAAATTCGATCAGCTCGCGGTGCACAGGCAGGAATGCAAGGGTCGGAGAAGATTCGCCGGGCGCTCGGTTGGTTAGGTACGTTCTAGCTTGGTTTATCGAGTTTCCTATATAGATATAGTTGTATTTGGTCTTGGGCAACTGGTTCGTTGTATAGTAGGGGTTCTAGCAATGGTTGACACTTAGGTATGGTAGAGCTGTAGGTCTGTCTAGAATTCTTGGTGTAGTTTCGGCGAAGCGATAAACGACAGTCGAAAAGGTAGATTGTGCCGTTAAGTAACGAATAAAACTGCTTAAAATATGATTAGAAAGTATCACCGCGAGAAGACGTGAAGTTAACTCACTTGATACTCTGAGGACGAGCAGCCCCGTGACACCAAGAGTTGCCATGTTGGGGATGTACTGGCCTTGAGTTCTGCGCAGTATCAATGGAAGCTAGCCATTACGTTGGGGAATAGTCTCCTTTTTTGAAGTACAAGCATGGCTCGACGGGATCGAAAGGTAGTCTAACCGGAGATCTTAACAGCATGGCATAGTGCCTTCCGATTGTCTCAGCTCCCCTAGGGACTCCCGAAAAGTTGTTCACCAACGTAAGAAATGACACAAGCCACAACTTCGATCTTCTCTTAAGCGTAAGCTGCTTAGACAATATCATTGAATGGACTTGGCGGCTCAAACTCAAAGCTAGAGCGTCCAGTTTCTTAAGGCGATAGATAGAAACACTCCCCGAAGCCTTCTTTGGGAACGAAGGCTTCGGAGAGTTAGGGGCAATTTCCGACGATCGGAGGCCACCTTGATTAGGGGTAGGCGAGCAAAGCAGGTTCTATGCATGAATTATCGCCTAAGGACGCAAGAACGAGCAAATACTCAGCTGATCGAAGGTTGCTGAAACTTTATAAAAGTTATATGCTAAGCCCTTCCCAGTTGCAGGGCATCTTAGTCTTGTACTAGGTTCCTGTTATATCCGAGGCAAGGTGGCCTTCCCCTTGCCTTTACCCTTTCCTATGGTGGAAGCTTGTTGATTGAATGTCGTCGCAATGAGAGGTCCCCAACTGTTTGCCTCGTGTTGGAGTCTTCTTCAGCTTGAAAATCATGCCATGTTCTTCGGCATTCTTATCCTCCTCGAGACCCCAGCCATAATCTACGTGTCTCGCTTCTACCCAATGTGTCTTGTATCTAGCTCCCCTAAGCGACATTCATTGTCGGGAATCCATCCTGAGGATGGCACCTCCCCAATCCTCAAAGTTCTTATGGATCAGCGCCTCGACAATATCATTATCCGGAAATGCGGCATAACTTCCAGGGGAACTATGTAGACTTTTCTCGTAAGGGAACCGCTGCGTTTGGTGCTTGTTCAGGGGTTTCACGGAGTACATATAGGTAATATTAGTACAATAGCCTGATGTAGCTAGTTCTTTTGATCCTTGTCCGGATTTGTCACAAACTAAAGCAGGCGATCGGGATGGTTCGTATGTTCTTGCCCTTGACTGTCCGTCCAGCAATATGTAGGGCCGAAGTGGAGTTCTCCTTGCCCTTTCCCTCGAGAAGCCCATTTACCCAATGTGTTGTTCAGGGGTGGGGAGCATGAGTGATTATGAGTAAGATAACAGAAACGATGATCTTCAATGTTATGTCTGCCGTATATGCCTTATCCCGGTGCCTTTCATAGTTTGATTGCTCTTAGTCGTGAGAACAGGTGCCTGATACCTTTCTCCTTGGCATCAACCTGCTCACGGAGCCGATGATTCTCTTCCCGTTCATTCTTGATCGACGTAAAGGTACCAAGTTCGACATGCATTTTTCCCCTCCCTATGATTTGTGGCGAGGTGGTTGGTAGACGTGCAATAGGTTAAGGGTGTACAGTTCAACTTCTCTTCTTCAACTTCGCGGCAAACTAAAATGCGAAAGCCCGAATCATATGAGAAATCCGAAATCTAAGCCGGCGCATAACAGAGCAGGCTTAAACTAGCTCCGAATTCCTTCTATGACTCCGATATGACATTCCGTGTTGCGTTGCTGGTGGATGAGTAGTTGCTACTGTCACTTTGCCCCTTTTAGTGTCGATGGAGTAAGAAGCGAGGGCCAATTGATGGTTGAGTGCTTTTGATATCCCAGCATATGTGGGCTGTTTGCCTTTCTTCTTTTCCGGCAATGAAGCGACCCGTACCAAGTTTCTTCCCCCAGCCGTAGATGTTGGGGCCGAAGGTTTCTCAGGCACTTGCTGCTTCAGCTCAGCAACTAGGGCCATGTTTCGAAACTTTGACGCCTCAGTATGAGCTTCGAAACACTCCAGTTACTTTGTCAGGAGTTGACTCTGTAGACGCCGTACGAGACTCAAGGGAGCGGGTTTCAGGTCGTTAAGGGGGTCGACTCAGCTTCTTGCACGATGAATAACGAGGCATGTTTTTGGTTTTGAGGCTCGTCTGTTTAATTCAAAGGGGGATGATGTCGTGGGCAGGGTGAAAGGCAGTAGTCTCTGAAATCATAGATATCGGAAAGTCGGTTGTGCGGATTAGCGATCCCATCTAAGCTCGGCAGAGATATTTGCGTCCGTTGAGGATCTGCATTGCGAGATCAAGTTGCTCTATGCGTCTTGATTGCACACTTAATTGGTTCAAGCTGACGTAGGCAAATCCCTAGGGGATCATGACACTCTCTCGGGTAGTCTGTATGTTGTTTATACCAACCAGAGCTTATTGTCAGGGACCAAGGCAATTTGAGAGAGGAGAACAATAGGGTTATGAATGATAAGGGGATTCATCATGGCTTGCGTTCATGAAAACGTTCAAGTTTCTCAATGCGCAGTTGAGACGCATAGAGTACCTAGGTAGCTTTCCCATGTATTCCAGCTCGCCCATAGAAGAAGCTCTGAAGAGAAATCTCACAGGTTCGCCAAGTGCTAGTAACTTGACTATGTTAGCGGGTCTGGTAGGATCTAGCCGTCTGCTCGTGGATGACTCGTGATAATGACTTACCCACACAATGTCTGCTAGTTACGATAGTGAGGCACTGAGGACCAATGTGGTTGATTGTGCAACTCCTACCCGCCGACATTGGAGTTCTTCGGCCAGCAGTCCTCTGTCGACCTGTCTATAATCAACCAGAAGAGACTTACGCAGTCGGTAGGTGTCGATGAATGCGGCGCTCAGCAGTCGGGCGCTAGTATTTCCCTTTGGAAGGAGTAGGGTATCCCTGATGCTCCTTGACTTCTTCTTCATCCTCGGCGCCAAGGTACGGCCGCCAGATATTAAATGAGGAATGCTGATGGGCCTTATTAATTTCCCATTATTATCAATATCCTCGGCTACGCCCTTCGTATTAGAGCCCCGTGCGAAGAAGTTAGTTATACTTATCAGAACTTGGTCGGCAGAACTAGGGACTAGTACGCGTTATTGTGGGCGAACAAATTCCAGGCCTTCGGTTACATGATAAACAGAAGGGGAAGAATAGTTATGAATGCCAGAAGATTGGGGGATAGAGAATGGGGAAGGAGAAAGATAGGGTATAAAGGTAGGGTAGGGGAGGGTAGATGGAAGGATACAAGAAGAAACCCCAGTGGGAAACAGAATTACTTCGTAGGAATAACGAAGAAGGGCAATTAAAGAATGGAAAAGGATACAAAGATAGAAGCAGAAAATATTGTGGGCTGGATGCAGGTAGAATGGATACATACCTACCTAACCTCCTATGTATACCTAAGGGTAAACGGAAGGTGAATAGGTCGACCGGTAAAGGAAGAGGGGAAACAAGAAGCGCTGTAGGTACAGAGTGCTGAATATGAAAGAAATGTGGGAATCAAAGCTTACCTCAGAGGTTCATAAGAATCGAGAACCTTGATTGGCACACTGCCTTGGAGACATCTGGGTTTCTACGCCAATAAGGCCACTGTTGTCCAGTGACACCTGGAATCCCAGTGAAGCACTGTTTCTCTAGGATATTGGCGCTAGCAAGAGGATTCCCAATTAGTCAATCAATAGATAATATAGAAGGTTAGGAAGAACTCACCATGATCTAGAGATATTTAGGATGGTTGAAGGTGATATGTTCAGATGAATGTGAGTGTTGAATGGAAAGTTTAGGGTGGGAAATTTTGGTTAGAATCCTGTGTTAAGTAGGAAATTAGGGTCATAGAGAAGTAGGAGATACTTTTATTTGCTCGCTCAAATATCCGGGTATTATTTCTTTTCCTGGTTGTGTTGTTTGATATTTTTCTTGCAAAGTTCCGGTCTATACAGGTATCGGTTGATGCGTTTACTTGGAGTTGCTATAGAGGTGGGTACGTGATTGCAGTCTATGTAAGGGGCAGGTAGGTTAGCTATATCCGCAGTAGCAGCCTTGAGTGCTACCGATGGTAAGATTTACGGACCATTATGCCCACCACTGATGGGTAGCGGAGTTGACTAGCCTTATGGTCTACCAATGGCTAGACCTCCGGCTGGACGGACTAAGCAGCGGCAAGGTTGTTGATGTATACCTTGAGAGTCTGCTGTACTAGTTAGATACCTAGGTAGTCTTTATTTATGATTTCTGTTCATGAAGGTGAGTCATATGAGAGCACTGAATAATTCGACTGTGCGGAGTTTGTCTGTCTGAACACATATTTCTAACAAGTTTCGTGATACTTGATGACACAGCTTATCCTTTCATGTTACACCATGTCCCAGTATACCTATAAGCCGTAAATCATAAAGATGCAAGAAGAAAGAGACTACTAGGGTATTTGTATTGCCAACCTGATTTCTTGGGTTTGTTATGGGTAAGTATCTAGAGCGGACAAGTCAGTGCCTCTACTAATTTACTAAAAACCTAGCTCGTTCTGCATGAATTTATATTTACCTCCCTAGGTACCTTAGGAGGTACGTATCAGCCTTTTCTCTCTATTAACCTTTTGGGCATAGTAATATAGGTAGGCAGAAGATTGCTTGTCATGAAACGCCACAGCAAGTTCATTCGAGACTAGACATGGGTATTACTTAAACGATTCTAGGTACATTTGAATTTTTTGGCTATACAGGTACGTATGCCCCCATTGATATGAATAGGAATAATAGGAAGGTAAATGGAGTGTTTAGGGGGTTCCCTTAGTTTAGGTGCTGAATTCTAGGTGGGTTAGGAGGTAGTTAAGTGGAAATCCAATACCTTGGACTCTATACCCTTATGTATGTCCCGACTAAGACGATAGAATATAAAATATGCAGTAGCACGTAATTCTGAAATCAGACTCATAGGATAAGTTGCCTATCTCCAGTAATCCCTGCTAGAATAACTAGAATAAACCCCTGCCCTGGGTAATACACACCGTTCTTAACTACCTAGGTACCTAGGTACTTTAATTATTCTTCAGCGCCCTGGGTTCATATTATAGAAAGCAAAAGAACCTTATGAAATAATCTATTAGCTGCTATGATCGATATCAACCCACAATAGTTAAGGAAATAATAAACCCTGCTCATGGGTAAGTCATCGCTAGTAATGGACTCGGTAAGGTGGATCAAGATGAATAGGGGCATGAGCTTCGGATGGGATGCCATTTACCCCTTATACAGCCATAATATTGGACCGGAGATAGCTTGTAGGAGATGAATGAGTAGTAAAGGTTTTATATTTGAACTCATTACCTAAGCCAATTCTTAGCCAATAATTGCTCGGAGAGGTTTATAGCTAAACGTATTTTTTCTTCCGCTGCAAGAAAATTAAGACGAAAAAATCAGAAGAAGAAGAAGACAACCACAGCAGAGTAATCATAAGAATCTGTGTACTAGCAATCTCTACAAGTGGAGTATAACGAGCCCGCTCTTATTCCCGTCACGATGGTACGTCGAGTGCGCAACACATTTGTCGTCTTCCGGCTTCAGAAGGATGGAAGCCAAGACGTTTAGGTAATACCCACTATACCCCTAGGGTTAATTGAGCTTATCGTCAAAAGAATGGTGTCTACCTCACAGAAAAATAGATTAGAAGACAATCTTTTCCTTCTAAAATTGCTGCTCTGACCAAATGATCCATAGAGTGCTAATAGATCCACTGCCTCGGCCGAACACGATAGAAGCGAATGTTTTGTAATCAGATCCTCACCGGCGCCGGCGAATTTGGCCGTTGAATGGAGAACGAGATGAGCCAAGAGCACGGTACAGGAATCCGATGTAATACAGAATCAATTGTTCGTCATAAACCGTGCTATTACATGTCTTACTAGGGCGGACGGTATCCAATGTAAGATCGATTAGTAATGTATCAATTATAAATCAGTCACGGATGAGATGTATAAAAGGGCCTCTGCGCCGTTACGAGGTTAAAAACTAGTAACAGTTGAGTACAGCAAACCACGACAAGGCTTCTCAGGTTTAAAGACATCATATAAAAGATGAATTTATTCCGCACACTACTCCTAAGCCTCGCCGTGGCTGCTGGTACGACTGCCCAGGAGCCATCTGTCCCAGCTCCGTTCAACTCGAGCCACTCCGTGGTTGTCGGAGCTAATACTTGGCACTATTTCCGAGCCAGGCCCTCCAACGAACCCAAGGGCACCGTCCTCCTCCTCCACGGCTTCCCGGATCTCCCATACGGATGGAAATACCAAGTACCGCTCTTCACCTCACTCGGCTACCAAGTCATCGTGCCCCACATGTTAGGCTACGCACTGACATCTTCGCCGGCTGAATTTGACGAGTTCTCTTTCAAGAAGCAGTCCGACGAGCTGGCCGCGTTGCTAGACCAGATCGTGCCCGACGAGCAAGTGATTCTCGGCGGTCATGACTGGGGCGGTGGACTGGTATGGCCGTTCGCCACCTACTATCCCGACCTCTTCAAGGGGATCTTCTCAATTACGTACCCCTATTTCCCGCCGGTGACCGAGTACGTCGATCTAGCCGACGCGATCCGCGCCGGCAAGTACCCGACCTTCCAATATCAGCTCCAGCTCCGGGACCCCTGGCTGGACCGAAAATTCTCCAACGCAACCGAGATCCGTCAATTCCTACTAGCAGTGAACGAAGCGACGACCCCTGACGGCAAGGCCGGATTCAGTTACAAGGGTATCGACTTTGACGCGCTCCCCCATTTGCAACAGCCGTCTCTGCTCAACGATACGGAGCTCGACTTCTACGTTTCGGAGTTTCTGATCAAGGGGCTCCGAGGACCTCTGAACTGGTATCGCACGGCAAGAATCAATTTCGAGGACGAACTGCCGATCGCGCAGGCGGGCGGTCACAAATTCGCCATGCCGGCCCTGTTTGTTCAGGCGCTCCAGGACCATGTACTTGTTCCCGAACTATCGGAGGGGATGGACCAGCACTTTGACAAGTTGACGAGGGCTGAGGTGAATACTGGTCATTGGGCCATGATCGAAGGTCCTGACGAAGTAAATAATGTACTCCAGTCTTGGGTTGCGACATTCGATTAGGTAGGATGTGCCGTGTGGGATAGGAGGTAGTAAGGATGAAGGAAGTGGTTCAATTAGAAGTAGAACGTAAAGTCCCCTAGAGAGGCAAAAGAACTTCGCTTCTGTATCACAGATTACCTAGATAGTTTAGAAATTTAATTCAGATATATGGCAAACGTCCCTAGTCGTGGACTCAAAAGTATGTCGTGACTCAATTATTCGCGATGGATTTCTTGTATGAAATCTCGTTCCACCTTGATCCCAGTGCTTCCAATCATGTCTATATCCGTAGGATCTGCCGAACCTCTGGTGACGGTGATCTTGGAAACGGCATAATTGTTGCTAGTACCACTGGTGTTGATTCTAGTCCAGTCGGGATACGGCGAATGCGGTCGCGCACTGAAGTCGCGGGTGCGCGATCTTGAAGTCTTGACTGTCGAGCTGATCTGCTTGATACCACGGACCAAGGCTCGGTAGATCAGGGGCAAATTAGCACACAAGATGCCACCACAAGGCTCCCATGCAGACAGGATCCCCAAGGGAACCTCTCTCCCTGAACCGAATCAAGTTAGTCACCTACATTAAGGATAGAAGGAGAAACAAGAGTAAAACTTTACATGTAATGTCTTTAGATCCCACTGAGACGACAGCAGAGAGACGAGCGGCGCTGATGGCACACGTTCCTAAGCCGACAGAAAATAGGAAGCAAAGTCCTATTTTCTTATCTCGGCTAGCCTGTAAACCAAGAATGATCGGTATGGGCATGGTAAAAATCCATAGGTCCATGATCAGGTTCGTGATGTTAGTGGAATAAGTGAACGCCACCTTGTTCACACATCTGGACGTCGTGGCTATCACGGGATCCCACCAGCCCTGAACAGGCTGACATCCTAGACCTAAGACAATCTCCATTGCCACAAGCCACATTGATACGAAGACGGCCGTAGCGATTACCAGAAGACGAAAATTATCGGCAGCGAAGATCCGATAATATAGTGCCAAGATGGAGAGCTTAGTGCTAGCGATGGCCACATCGTAGAAATGGCTGAAGATGTAATCGCCCTGTCGGCTGTGAGATTGTATCTTGACACCAAGATCTCCTAGCTTACCATCAGGAACCTCCGTAGGTCTTCTTTGGAGACCGCTTCTATATGACGTCCAAGCCCATTCGGTGCTCCTTAAGCGAGTTATCAGAACTAATTCCTATGCTGCGGCGTTCAGGTTCCATAAACCGTAGACCAAACCAGCAATACACTCGGCAACAGCGGCCATCTAGATGAGTGAGGTCAGACACTATTGACGAGTATGGGAAAAGGGGGGGCGGGTGGACTTACTGTGGCCCAGATCATGAGATAGTCATCATAGGCTAGACGGCCTTGTGACGAAGGTCTCGCCTTGACCCACAGCCTGAAAGCTGTGGTGAGAATCTCGAGAGGAATAGGGATGGAATAAAACGCATTGAGTACATTCGTCCTTGACTCAGCCAAGTACGCAGGGCTGTAAGTTGGAACTGTCACCATGGCGATTAAAGCCAAGTAAGAATTGGCATCGATCCAGACATCGTTCGACAGGGACGGAGACAGGATAATTGAGAACGAAAAAGTTTCAGCCGTTCGGCCCCGTAGTCTGAACATATAATAATCTCTCCCAAAAGTTCTTCAGTTCCATGTCTCACTGTAACACACACAGATGGACCACGCAAGTGAACCGAGAAGGCTAGCTGCTTATTTCTGGAGATATGGTGTGCCACACACGCCATTCATCTCGTGCAACCCTGCAACCCTGCAACCCTAACAGGTCCCATGCAATACTACTATAGAGCTGACCTCCACGCTCATGCATGTCCTGTTCCTACTGCTACCTGAGCAACAGCCTGATAACTTGAGAATGTAAGCAGCTATCTAGGGCTGATTTTCACAGAAGCGGGGTAGGGTTTCGTTTGCTCTGTTTCGCTGAGTAGCCTGGCCTACACGTGGCTCCCTTGTATCGAACAAACAGGCTCGTGTTGGCCAGGCATGCTTGATGTCTCTACAGCCCTCTGCAGAAGACAGCGCAAGACACGTTGGTATTAGGTTGGTATTAGGTTGGTATTAGGTATAACGCAGAACGGTCTCTAAACAGGTAGGTAGATTGTTGCCCAGCCTTTCTTATGAACCTTTCCGCATTTTCGGTAAATATTGGGCATGAGACATTTCGTTATTTCTAGGCTGCTGCATGCAGATTGGGATGTAGTGGGGGTTTCTTTGAAGCTGCTGAGGCTTTTCGGGCGACGAATCTCAGCAGACTTCAGCAGATTTCAGCAGACTTAGAACAACGCTAGGAGTCAAGAAACCCCGGCTTCAGGAGTCAAATCCCGGGCACCTTGCAGTTCGCATCCCAGTTAGTCTTAGTCATCAGCCACAATGTGTAATTCGCGATCGTATGAATCTATAGGTATCGATAAGAGACGCGGGTACCTACCTAGGTACTGATAACGTCAGCTTCGTGGCGAGCAGGGGCTTCTCTTCCGTTCCAATGAGAAAAGACAGGCAATTTCCTGATTCATTTCTGTATTAGATATATTGCAGCCTCTATGTTGCATACAATTTCGCATTATTCGCCCCGTCATTTAGTTAGCGCCAAGGAATTAAGTATATTAAGACTCCGAAAGAGGAAACAAGGACGTTCAGTTGGAAAGAGGCAACCCGCAAATAATTCGTTGGAAGCGCTCAGCCCTTTCTTTACACAAACATATAGAGGCACCCTAGTGGTATCATAGGTATAGTAAAGACGACATTTGTTTGATTAAACATAACAGACGTGAACATTTCACGCGTTCGTTCGGGCTATACCATCCCCGAAAGGCGGTTATAATGGAGCTTAATCCAGAAACCCCATATTACTTCCAAAATGTCGCCACCGAGTTGATGTGGATATTTTCAACTAGGTGAGAGAGTTTAGAAATACAAGCAAACAGAACTTGGAACTCTTTACTACTTGATGGCATATCACGATATCTCCTACTACAGTGGCCCTACTAATGTATCAGGTAGAGGTTAAGGTTCTATGGCTTAAGATTATCGTATTGCAGAAAATTCAGTAAATTCCACCTGCTCCCCAGTCCGTAGCAAACATAGCAAACCGTCTAGTTCATTATCATTACTTCCAGTTTCCTGGAGCCCGACGCGAGGATCGCCTTCTCGATCATGCCTAGTAGGACGGAATTCCCGCTGTCCTACACTCCCCTATCGTAGTCCACGGCTTTCCACTTATGCGGAAAACCAGATTAAGCACGCCGGTCCAGCTCTTCCAACGTCTTAATCCGCCGTTCGAGAATTTTGATCTTGTTCTCCTCTGTTGGTTCTAAATGTTCTACCGCGAATCCGAATCCAGCCAGACTGAAGGGAACCGTCGGTGAAGATTTGCCCGTTCGTGTTTTCTCGTCGACATGCCTATACCGAACTAGCAATTCCTCCATGGATCGAAACTCGTAGTAACGCCCGTTTTGTGAAATGTATAGGGCGTATCTTGACTCAGACAGGAGTGTACGGTAATACTCCGAGACTGCCTTCTGTTTCTCTTTTTTGCCTCGTAGCTGCGGATTGTTACGGAACTGATCCAAGAGGAAGTAATCGAGGTCTTTGGATGCCTCTGCGAACTGGGCTTCCAAATCTCTCCAGATGGTGTCCTTGTCTCTCAACTCAACTAATTTGAGGTTATCGTCGACGAACTATAAATAATAGTTAATAAATGGTATTCGAGGGAGACTTTTTGTTTTTATTTTTATAAAAACCCGCCCGAATAAGATAAATACGAGGTTCCAAGACTCAAATGCTACTCTCTTGGCGCTGGCGTGGAAAAGTGCGAGTTGAGGCTGAGGCAGAATGACGCGCATAGGGAATGGCAATACTTACTGCGCCATGAGGATACGCGGCTCGGAAGACGCGATAGATGAGCTCTTTCTTACTCGGCAGTTGGGGATAGAACCAGGCCCGAAAGTTGTTTCTTTCCCACCACGTACTCCAGTCATTCGATGATTGCCGCGCCATCACGCTCGGCTATGCTGTCGTATTCAGTACGTTGCGTCTTATCGATTAGATATAATTAGCAGTTGTAATAGCCAACTATGTAAAGATCTGAGAAAAGAGTTCTTGTGAATTTACTTGTGCTTCAAGATTTGCTAGGACGGATGGACACGGTTTATATCATTTTTAAAATCTATATTTATTTATTTGTTTCCCATACGCACCTGGAAATCGAGGCTGTGAGTAAAACCTGGATCAACAAAGTACCTAGGTAGTCATGTTACTATATTACGGAATTGAGTGACGTGACCATCACTTACGCGTGGTCCATCTGACTGCGGTTAACGTGATTAATCACCCAGCAATAGATTTTATCTCCAGTATTTACCTTTTATTTGTCTAACTACCTGTAGTTTCAATTTAGTCTATGTTTTTATAAGTTTCGTGGTCTATCTAGGGCCAGTGTAAACGCGATACGCCAGCACCCCGCCTGCAGCCAATCAGGAAGCCTTTACTAGGTAGGTACTTTTACTATATTTAGCACTTTAACCCCTTCTAACATCCTCCCTTAGACTTGATAGGTACCTAATGCATCCAACAATATTATAAGTTATGCCGTATGTTATACATATGACGAATTAGTATATACCATCTAAAACCTACCTATCCAACGATGCAAATACCTTGTCTAACCTGTCACTGAGGAACCCTCTCGGAGACGGCACGCCAGAAATCGCAGCGCGCACCACGGCCACCTTCCCAGGAGAAGGCATCGGAGAGGTTGAAATTATTCACAATGCCCGGCCCATCCCGCACGTAGTATTTCAAATAAGGAGGTACCGTGACTGTAGATACGATTCCTCCAGTAGTGTTCAGATTCATCTGCACCGGGTTCTCCACCGTGAATTCCGGCCACTCGATGGTGCCATACGGGCCGATCGGAACCGTCGCATTTGAGTAACCAGCAGTCGCATCGGAAATAGAAATAACTGGGGTGTCATTAATAATGAAGTTTCCCCAAATCTTCTGTATCGCATGTCTAAAGTCGGCGTTGGGCAGAGTGGCGCCGACGGAGAAGTAGGCGCTTAGATCGGCCCCATGGTACGACGGAGTTACCGAGTATTGGTACTTCCATGCCTGTCGAGAGCCGGTGCTGAACTTCTCGGCAAGCCATTGCGCCGGGCATGCAAAGGTATCTTCAGCGGCCATGTTAAATACGGCTTGTTGTATACCTGTAGCTATGCCGGACCTGTACAATGCGGTTGGGCCGGTGAAGCCCAGCGTGTCGTACAAGATTCCATCGTCAGTTGGCAAAGAGTCAATTTGGTATACCTTGTTAAGAAATGCGACATCTTCTTCAGTGAACAACGGGAAGGTGTTTGAGACAAAACTGTCGTACTCCTGTCTCGTGTCAACTTCAGGGTTAGTCAGGGGCACGCCGTCGTTAGCATTATTCTATACGCTGTCAGTGTGGCATTGAGGTTTTATGGAGACTTCACACACATACACCAACAAGAATCCGTTTGCCCGTCACATTTCCGTGTAAGAACTGTTCTGACGGTCGTTCTTGTATGTAGTCCCCGTCAACGACAGGTAAGAACGCGAAGCTGCCAAAGTATCCTTGAGTAGTAGAAACGGCGCCGCTAGCATTCTGCAGCACAGCACTATCAGCAGCAACCAAACAATCGAAGGCGCTGGTGAAATTGCTCAGCTTATATGAGCTCTGCCCGCATCCAGCCAAGTCAACAAACTTGTCATAGCGTGCTGTTGGCACCGAGTCGTTGTACCTATACACTGGCGGGAGATATGGACTAGCGGCGATAATCTAGATGAGAGATAGTAAGCTAATAAGCACCCCTTAACGAGTCGAATGAATTCACCCACATTATTGAAAAGGTTCGACTCGTTACCACCATAAGCCATAATATGAAATATGATCCCGCCGGCACCTGATGATTCGCCGCCAAGAGTAACCCGGGTTGGGTCACCGCCGAATTTGGAAATATGCTCTTGGACCCATTCAAGAGAGAATCGCTGATCGAGTAGGCCAGCATTGAGCTGACCATTTGCCTTGACGTCGGCGGAGGCAAGATATCCAAATGCCCCCAATCGATACTGGATTTCGACGGCAATAAACCCATTGTCGTTAGTATTCATCCAGACACTGGGGTCGTATGTTGCCCCGAAAACAGAGTAGCCGCCTCCATCTAGATATATGGTCAGATCATTATGAGCGAGGCCAGAAGAAGCGAAGTGCATACGTATCCAGACCAAAACAGGCAAGTTGGTCGCATTAGGAGCTGCATACACGTTGAGGTAGAGGCAGTCTTCGTCGCCAGGCCCGGAGTTAAATCCGTAGGCTTTGGGCACACCAAAGGCGCCCGTTTGCGGGCATGAAGGTGGTTGATCGACGGCCGGGGTCACTCTTCCATTATCCCAGGCGGGAGCTTGAGGAGCTTGCCATCGCAGCTTTCCGACCGGTGGCGCGGCGTAGCGAACACTTCGTAGTAACTATGAGCGCAGGGTTCCTGCAGCTTTAGATGATGATGCAAGACGCTTACCTCTTCCAAATATTGAGATCGTACGTCTCATTGTAGTAGCCCTCGTACGTTGCGTACCCAAGATCTACCGTAGGGCCCGCTAGGACAGCGACAACTTGAATGGATGCGGCAAGAATCCACGATACTATGCTACGGTTGGGTTTCATTATTGGCGACGCCACGCGGAGAATATTGATTATTCGGCTTACTGGCGAGGTGAGATGGCACTGAATGGGCTCACTCACGCTTGTCACGTTGGGCCTTGGAGCTTTGTCAGATGTCGCATCGGGATAGTTTCGGATTCTGTTGCATCAGAACTGTGATTGATTACTTGCTTGCTTGCTTATTTTTTCTTTATTCATTTCTCCCTGTCAAACTCCCTCATTCATTTCATTGCTACCTACCTATTTCCCAGGTAGAGAGAACAAAAATGAAAAATCCCAGCGGTCCATGGTTCCGGATCCCTTGTTGGGCTTAATTTGTGCTTGGCTCGAGCGGTTCATAATTTAAAGCAAATCTCACCTTCTCAGCTGGTAACCGTTCAGCTGTCATTCGGTGTAACCATTGTGAGATATACTTGGAGATATGTACCCTTTTCTACTAGCTGCTAGAACCGAGAAGTATTGGTTCGGTTTCTTCCACGATACGACAGTACGACGGAGGTATCGTTCCTCTAGCTCTGACTCAACAATCTGGTACTTCCAACAACGTGCATTCAAGAAATCACATAACTGTAAGATTGCGGGCAGGAAAGCAACCTACATGTTGCTTATCCTGTTCAAATTGTCAATTTGACCCGCGCGCCTAATCCAACATGTCCAAAGACGCTATTTTCAAAATGACATCGTACAAATCAAGTCCCTGCGATATCCCCCTCTTCAAGACCGTAGGATCTACGGCGCCTGATTGAAATCATAGCTATTTCCGAACCCCCTGTTCAAATACGTCCTAAGCGCCTCCTCCCTGCTTGGTATCCAATCCACCGGGACCTGCAGCCCCAACCGACCCTCCCTGTCCAGCGTCTCCAGCACGGGCTTTACGTCCTCGGAAAACTGGAGCCGCATCGGGTTTCTGTACCACGGCGCGAAATGGATCATGGCGAGCATGACGCGCACCTCGTCGCTCAGGTTCGGCATCCCCGCGTGCCACAGCCGCAGGTCGCGGATCACGATGCTGCCTTTCTTGACGACGGGCTGGCTCGGAGGACGCACTTCGCGGCGCTCCGCTAGGAGATCCTCGCGTATGCGGCCGCTCGCTCGCTCGCCGTGCGCGCCTTCTTGCCCGTCTACGCCTGTGTTGTGGTTGTGCGTCCCGAGCCAGATCTCAGTCGACCCGTTTTCCGGCGTCATAGTTACGAGAGGGACGTTGACGACCAGCGCGAAAGGGTGGTCGGGATGTCGGAAGTCCGCATCCGAGTGCACTGGCTGACGGGCGGGTTTGCCGCCTGTTAATGGTGGCATGGCAGAGTTGGCCGAGCAGAATGTCCATTTGGGACGAGGGCCAAGTATGGCCGTTGTGATTTGCGTAGCGATGGGGTCTGCTAGTTGTAAGCATTGTTGAATCTACCCAGATATGCATCGCAAGGAGAGCTTACTCGCGAAAATCGTTGGGTTGAAGTACTCAGCGACCGGCGGGGCGTCTTGCTGTAGATTCCCCGTGTTATAGTTGAAGGGACCGTCTTCGCCCCGTTCTTGCAGGATCCCCGCGTCTTGCACCATCTTCTTGTTCAAATGGTCTAAGGGGTCGTGGGGTATTACATCTTCCACGACAACGAGGCCGTCTCTGTGCATAGCACCCACCGCCTTTTCCAGGTTTCGAGCCTCGAGGAATCCTTTTTGGATCTCTAGGCCAGAAGGTTTGACTATTGTAGGTGTACTCCGGAGACGTCCGTACTTCGCTAGGGACGCAAAGGCGCGACGCCCACTACACGAGACGATTCGGCGATGGAGGGAGAGCAACATTTTAGGGTTACTTCAGTGGAATAACCTTGTCCTATTTGCACTCCATCTCTGTCAATCTAGTATGTGTCCAGCATAGGAGCTTCTTATGCTCTTAATAGCCAGATAAATTGCAGTCTCCAAATACGAGTCTGCACGTACGGTAGTTATAGTTAATGGTCTGAGGTGAAGCCCGGTCACCACGTAGCGGGGTTGCCGTTTTAGGAAATCCCGACAACTCCGCCTAATAGTATGGCGGTCCGCCTCTGGTCACGGGAATATCAACAGCTGTGTAAGATGGGATAGAATAAGTACCTTATATGGTTTCAGACCCGGATAACATCTATTGGATAGACTGGCGGACTTGCCTGAAGTGTGTCCGCTACTCGATCTGAATGTTAGACTGTTCCAGTTAACTACCTGATCGAAAGATACACCACTTATAAACAACAGTCTACCTAGGCAATGCTAATACCTTCAATGCCTACATATGTAAGGACTTCCAGTCGAACACTAAACCATATTAGTAGCCTCCGCATTCTGGCAGAAGGCTGTCTAGCGGCATGGCTCTCTAGGGGACGGCTATATGACCGTTAAGAAGGTATGGTTATCGCAATATAGCGGAATTGAAGATTCCTTTTAGAATAAAATGTAAAACTAGAGGAAATCATAAACGCAAGGATTAAGTGTTTGTTCGCTATCTAACTTTCCAGGCTTCCTTCAGACATTTATTGTATGCGAGTTATCCAAGAAAATAGTAAGCAACGGCCTGGTGTTACCGATGTTTCCAGCGACAATAAACTATATTGAAACACATGTACAATTAGAGGTGTTGCACTCTTAGTTATATGCTCTCACCCTTATTCTCTTCACGTGTTCGCATGTATTGAGAGGTCTTGATGATAAAGAGTAGAAAGCCCAGGTATTCCATTAGAGGCAGATAATGATAAATGATTTTCAATAGATATTGGAGCCGTCGTAATGTATTCCACGAGGATAAACATATAAAGAGGTAGTGGACATATCCTCTTAAAGACATACGTAAAAGACCATCCTTACGAGGTCTCATAATGCTCAACAACGGCCTCTCGCTCTTCTCAACAATACTCCTAATAACCTCCACCACCTCTTCTACCGCACTGAAAAACGGGGAATAGCCCCCATCGACATCAACCATGCCTTCTATGAATTTATGTCCCTCCGCCGGATTTGCCATGAAATCCACCAACGGATCACCCTTAGCCTTCACATACATACTCTCGATAGCCCGCCATGCAGTATGTGTAATAGGGCTTGTAAACGCACCCTTAACATCCATGGATGCGTAGACGCTTCACTACCGACTACGCCATTGTAGCTATGGGCTACAAGCACGACGCTGCGTCCGGCGTGGAGAGGCTTGAGAACTGTCTCTCATATAGTCGCGACATCTACATCAAAATTCTGGGGTTTTGAAGCTTCGGGACATCTCAGTTCAGCTCCGACACTTGGTGGCGAGATAATATCGTAGGTAAATCCCGCTTCGCGGAGACGAGATATATTCGGTTCGATGTATTCAGGGGTATGTCATGCTCCAGGACTGAAGACTAGGACTGCCTTTCTCCTCGTTATCTTAGAAAGATAAGATACCTATGTTGATTTCTAGTGAGCTAGTCATATGAAACCATAGAGTCAAGGACAGTGGGGATGAATGGGGCGAAGTAGCATCAGCAAGATGATGGTTGCGTTTATAAACTTTACTTCGCATTCGCAACTGCGCACCTTAATGCGTGTCTCGTTTAGAGATGATGCTATTACGCGCTTCGACGTCACTCACATCAGGTGGCTGACAAATTCAAGGGGGGGATCCCTGCACGCTTTGGCACGCCCTAGATCAGGAATCTTAGTATATATTAAACTGTTTGTGATCTACAATGCCGTTCTAGAATCTAAGATGGTACCTGAGCAGTACGTTCCATATCCTATCTCACTGCCAACCTTGGTTTCTAGAACCCTATGTATATGCGTTGCTCTAGTAAAGCTATGTGCTCTATGTTTTCAATACAGCATCCACGGAGGTTGGGATGCAGTGGAAACCTATATATCCAGGCTTATGCCTACCGTCTGTTTGTTTCAGCATCGGAAGTATCTCTTCTCAACCCACCTGTCTTCGAAGTCGTTGACCATGTTGCCAATAACAACGGTGATCTCCGGGAATACCTTCATCAGACGATAGACGCCTACGTAGCCGGCCGAGTACGTCGCAACGACGATGCGATCTTGTGGGACTCCGTGGTCTACAAGGACCTGGACAGCCATCAGCGCAGAGCCTCCACTAGACATCTGGGCGTCTAGAAGTAAGACAGTGTCATGAGTGCTGATATCTTTAGGAAGCTTCAAGTAATGGAGTTCAGGTTCTCCGGTCCGAACGTTAGACTGGATTAAGAGGCGTCCTGTGCGACCATCCGGTATCACTCTTCTCAGTCCAGCCTCGAAAGCAGCACCCCCGCGAAGGACGATGACTGCGCTGACTTCGCCTTTATGGGTGAGTCCATTATATAGCCTGCCAGCGGGGGTCTCGACGGTCAATTCCTTAAAGTGAGCGTTATTCAAAGCCCTGCGATAGTCAGAAAATGGCGCCCGACGACAGGAAATTGTAAACGTACTCTTCAATCAGTAGGCATGTAAACCTGTCGAAGTAGAATATGAAGTCCTCGCTAGAAGTGTCAATGTCCTGGATTATGGTGTTCATACCCTTGAGTTGGGGGGTTTGCTTGAGGACAATGGCTCTATCGGAAAGAGGCTCGCTGTCAAACCCAGCCTCCAAGCTTCTAAGGGCTGCTCGATGGCGTGTTGATTTCTCAATTAATTTTCTTTCAATATACTGGGTGACCATGGCTACGTCGGTGAGTACTCGCCCTTAGGGAAAAAAAAAAAGGGGGGGGGGGGGGCTTGGCTTACCCATCGCGACTCGATTCTCTATGCCTCGTGGCACGATGATATCTACAGAAGAATCAGTATAGTCGCTGAAATGAACAGTCTACGGCACATGTTGGAGAAACTCTTCGGATGATAGATTCTTACCAGCGTGGTTCCGTTGCGGCAGGACATACTGAAAGCAAGGTCAGCAGCGGTCTTCAACAAGAATAAGACTGCTTACTTTCTCATAGTTGGGCTTCACAAAGCTAAACCACTGCTTGATGCAACCCTCTACTGTGCGACCTCGATCTCTGACGTCTCGCAAGACTATCACAACCAAGTCAATGGTAATTCACCTTGAATCTGGAGCGCGCCTTACTTCTTCTCGAAAGGCACGTGTCCGCATCTGCCTCACAGTAGACCTACCATAGGATTAGTGGCATATCAAGATAGCAATTTACAGCGATCAGGCACATACTCTCATATCCATCAAGTCCATCACCCTCTGGTCATAGAGAGCGAAAATTCCTTCTAGAACAAGGACATGAGGAGAGTATATAGTCGTAGTCTCCTCTAGACGCTGGTGCTTCTCAAAAGAGTAGATTGGCACTTCGGCACGTTTTCTGCGTTAAGAAGAGTGTATTAGTATGCATTCCTACGAAAGCTTTGATTAAAAGACTACATCATTCTTACCCTGCCTTGAGATCCCGGAGAGTTTGTACTAGAGCATCAAAGTCTATCGCCTACACAACGGACATCAATGTAAGAGAGAGTCAGGGGATCTAGATGAGGAATCTAACCTCGGGAGAGTCGAAATCATATTCGTTGAGGAATGCTTTTCTGGAACTCTCGGGGTCTAATGGCTTATAGTAAGAGTCCTATGACGAGTAAGATAAGTCGTCACCCCTCTTTCTCTAATTATGCTTACCATTGACAAAATGACAACCCAGGGCAAGTTCAATTTGCTGACAATGGCATGCGATAAAGTCGACTTCCCAGAACCGGAACTTCCTGCAACGCCAATGATGCTCAGATCAGCCCAGGGAGGGCTGTAGTGGGCTCTCTTGGCGATTGTATCCGCATTGCTATCAGCCACGATGGCCGGTGTACTAATGCCGGTGTTCATGGCTATCCGTCCCGGCTGCGGCTCATATATAGAAAGAGCATGAATGGGATGATATTCTTGCACAGCCTAGAAAATGAGTTATGAGGTCAAAATGGGAAGGGATTGTGAAGTGGATGTTGTCGCGTGTCCACCAATACCAAGTATTTGTAGGCGGATCAGCCCTGTTGAGGAGTGAAAGTGACTAATAAGACGAGGCCATGTAAGACGACTCAAAATATGAGAAAAAAGCACACCGACCAGCCAGATGTTTCCCGAAGACTAGAATCCAGTAAAGCCCCCCAGAGAATTTCAGTTAGAAGATAAGAAATAAGAAAAAAAGGAGGATCATCAAGAGAACCAATCACAAAGTGAAAGAAACTGTGTGGGTTTTGAGACGATTCAATTTAGCAGGTCAAATTGAGCTTGGGGGGTGTTGATGACGGATGTAAGCCACAGTTGTTAAATTCACCCCTCTCTGGCGGATCCCAATGCGTTCAATGCATGTGTGGAGCCACAGTTGCTACTGCAATCGAAGCCACACAAAGTGGAGGAGTTTCCAATTCTTTGCATTTCTGCACTTAACCGTACGCGAACCAAAACTTGATCCAACCTAACTTCTACCTTTCATCCTTTTTTAAAGTCCATATGTGACAACGTCAACACGAAAGCCCAGCCTCGTGGCGGAAATCTATAGAATATAGGATTTCCTTGGGCATCTTCTCTTATTACTCATCCCCTTAATCTCCACCTCCCGAATGTGAGCCTTAACTGGCACGAGAGGTAGGGCATGTCCTTGTCAGGCGATCATCTACTTGAGAGTCATCTTCGTCACGCAAGATACATCTCTGAACTTTTAGATCGCAAAATGGTATGATTGGTTGCTTAGAATCGGATCCTTCTATGCATGGAACTAATAGAATTTGAGCAGACTTCATCCACGTCAACAACGAGATCGATGAAGCATGTTTTTACGAGACAAGTTGAGGAGGTGAAGACCCCTAAGAGGTATGTCGATCTATTCCATGTCTTTTAACCTTGTTGCTCCCTCACCCGGAGTTTTATCATGATGTAACAAATAACACAATGGGAATCTCTCTGAGAATATCATGCGGAGATCTGTTTTAAAAATTTTCTGAATAAAATTCTATCAGCCCATGTCTTTCACAACTCTAAGAGACCTTTCAACTAACATGGCTCCAAGTGATATCAACGCTATAATCCTCGACTACCTCACCGTTGCGGGCTATCCAAATGCCGCTGCCAAATTCTCAACCGAAGCGAACCTATCACCCCAACAGCCCTCATCTGCTATCCAGGCCAGGCAGCGGATCCAGACGTTTATATACAAGGGGGAAATCGAGAACGCTATCCGCGCATTGAATGATCTTGATCCTTCGGTAAGTGCTATTTGTTATTTCACCATTTTAAATATTCGTCTTGCTATGATTAAAACTCGAGTTTACATGCACCACTCATATCGCCTTCGGGCCGCTGATGAGGAACAACCACTTTCTCTATGAGCATCCCTTCATATATGATACTTTTATATATATCTATGTCTATTTGTACATCGTCTAATTATCAGAGAAGATACTTGATGAAGATGAACCACTTCACTTCGCACTCCTTCGTCTCCAATTAGTGGAGCTTATCCGGAAGTCACGGCCTGGAGGTGATATCGCGCCAGCACTAGAGTTTGCACAGACACAGCTAGGGCCGAAAGCTCCACGCACACCTCAGTTCTTGGAGGACCTGGAGAAAACAATGTCTCTTCTAGTATTCGACCATGACAATTTGGATCCCTCTCTAGCAGCTCTTCTAGAACCGAGCCTTCGAAGAGAGGTCGCCGATAAGGTGAACAAGGCAATCCTTCAGCGTCAACAGCAACGGATGGATGCTGCTATACGTCATTTGGTTCAAATGAGAGCCTGGAGCGAGGAAGTCGTTCGTAAGGAGGGAAAGAAAGGTTTACCAGAAAGAATTGACCTGGGCTTAGATGGTGATGATTCGGAGAGGCCCAGTGGAACCGAGAATGGCCATGAGCCGATGGTTACCACATAGCGACTTGGGCCATACCGGCTTTTTCACGGCAGTCTCGATGACTTTCGGGTTGTCTTTTCGCTATATGGCTTCTAACTGAAACAGATAGCAGAGATGTTTTGTAGCCGGCGTTTGTGAAGGTTGATCGGGCGTTATACGAGGGATGTATTAGGGAATATCCAAAGCTGGCGGATCGAGGGTTTCGAGTATTCCCCAGCAGCTATTAGGCGTTTTAGGTTCGAGGCCGGCAGCACCCATCAGGAAGGTCTGTGCGTAGACACATATAAAGGGTTTTATGATCGCTCAAGACATGATTAAAGTTGGGAATGAGAAAATGGAATGGCAGACGCAATTGCAGATTTTAGGGCTGCTAAGAGGGCGCATTACACTCAATAGTATCTGAGATACCCCTGTCTAGTAGTATATGTACAAAACCATGCAGTATTTTCCCCCATAATTCTCTGTTGCTGTCTATTTGGTTCGGATGTGCTTGAGTTTCTTGGGCGAGTATAAGAAGTTGTTGGCATAGGCTTTCGGTGTGAAGGCTCGCTCTTTTGGCTCTTGCACGAAGTATTCGTAGCCTTGCTTCTCCGCAAACGCAATGGCGTCTTCCTTGCTCTTGAACTCCAGCTTGGTGCCTTGCATGAAATCGCCTGATGATTGCCATCCCATCAATGGGTTCTCCCATCGGTGTCCCTTGCCAAGGACGTCCCAATCCATTCTCCAATGGTGACTGCCCCAAGTTCCGGACTGAGTGGCGGGCTTGCTTGGTCGGTAGATGCTGCACACTTTATTAGACGAGTGATGGATGTATATGATGGAAATATGTAATCCATACCGGACGGTTCTGGCTTGTAGCTCAATTGGGGCACCAGAAAGTACGGCAGCCGGGAGGATGTCGTGATCTTCGCTGCCATCCATTAATCGCTTCGGCACGGGGGTAAATGTGCTATGAAACATCTATCAGCATTGAACCTCACTCCCTTATTCCAACAATATGAATTAGAAAAATAATACATACGACGTCGCCTTGTCGATGTGTGCGCCGTAATCGGGAGCGTTATGGGGCTTCTCCTCGGGGATGGCGGGTTGGCTCGTGTTCGTCTCGGCGAGGGATGTCGATGCGTCGTCGGATTTGAATCGTCGCTGTGCCATGGCTAGAGCTTGTCTGCTCGGAACTAATCTGGCACTTCGTAGCAGGGTCGCCGCCGCGGCGCCGCTCCTGAGAGATGCCATTACGGATCTATAAGAAGATGGATCTCCCAGTCTGGTAGTTGAAGGTTGACGTAGTTGGTAGCCTTAGAGTAGCTTCAACTACGAGAATTCTTGTATTGACCTCAGGCGAATGAATTGGAATCAGAGGTTGAGATAATCAAGTTGCGAGGCATTTTGATTGGCTGGTGCGGCAATTGCCGCGCTAGAACGGGATGCACGGGCCAGGCGCAACCGGCGAGGTCTTTTCGTGCTTTCATCAATTCAACTACGCTTTCCCACTTTTAAGCTCATTCATCGTCGAATTCCTATAGCAAGCATCGCATCGCAGATCACCAATTGCGTCAATCGTTGGCACAATTGATTAATCTCTGTGATATTATCGATTTCTTTCTTCCTGTCCCCTTCGTTGCGACCGCACCCGCCACAATGAGCTTCGTCACCCGTAGGGCCCTCTCGACCCTCATTCCCCCCAAGGTCTGTTAGATCCCGCAGATATATAATAGGTGCTGGCTTGCTGACTGATTTCTATAGGTTGCTTCGCCGAATGTATGTACTGCTCTGCTATATAATGCGCCTTCGATTCCCCTTGTCGCGATTCTATGTGTAGCCTAATGCGATTGGGATGGGGCACAAATTTGGTCTCGGAATCGTCATTTTGATTTGGACTATCGTGCGGAGGGCACTACGAAAACTTTGAAGAATAGTGAAGAATAGCAGGATGCTGATGTATGTGTTGCTAGGCCATCGGCGCTGCTCCTGATGCCATCCGCATGAAGCGCGTCGTCAACTTCTACGAGAAACTTCCCCGAGGACCTGCACCCGAGATCCAACCCACCGGTCTCCTCGGCAGATACCAGGCTAAGCACTTTGGAAAGAACCCTACCGCCAAGCGTATGTCTCACAGTGGCTACCATAGCCTATTTTGTCCCTGGATAGTTGGATATGTTCGTACTGACGAGTTTCCGCTCTAGCTATCATCCACGCTATTGGCCTCATTCTCGTCATCGGATACCCCATGACCTACTACTTCCACCTCCGTAAGTCTTCTGCCTTGTAGCCTAGCTCAGGCAATATATACTGATATACTATAGGCCACCACAAGAACAATGCTCACTAAGCAGGTTCAATATTAAGGCATGGGACGGAAAGGGGTAGAGCCAAAGAAGCAACTTGTACATAAGATAGATGGCATCAAGCATGAATAGCTTCTGTGTACTAGAAAAGAACTGAGCTTTGTCTCAAAAAAACAATTCTACATTTCTTCATTTTTACTCCGTCACGTCTTTCTCTTAGTCTGATAAAGGGGATTCCCTTGATGAATATTTTCACGGCCAAGTACCAGACAATACGTGACTGGGTAATAGTGTACTTCACCTTGAATCATCCGCCGCGTGATTCATCACCAGCTGTTTCCCAGCGCCCGTTTTAGGCTTTCCTGCATAACATTGATCATTGAAGCAAAACGTACACGTTAGATATCTACCTATCTACCTCGGATTTGGTAGGTGTTTGTTTCTTTACGGTCAGTCACCTTAGGAACAACAACAACAGCACAGACTTCGACTTACCGATTTCTTTTCCTAAGGAATCACTCTTCGACTCTTCTTCGATTTACTCGTTATTCCACCTCTACTTTACTTTTCTTTCTTCACTCTTCCGACTTTACATCATTTCCACACTCGACATATTTCGCGTCACTCCATACCTCCTTCAATCCTTTACTCGTACTTTGCGTATTGGACAAACAATCATTTCTTGTATACAGGTACGTACATTTCAGTTTCTTACGTTATGCCCAGTGTCATTTCTTCGCACGCAGCCGTCAATTCGCTTCGCGCCGGGTGCCGTGGGGTTGTCAGGTGTCAGGTGTCGGGGTCTACCTGCTGTCCTCGATTTTCAGCCGACTAAGCCACAGAAGCCCCACCTACTCTCTCGCTATCCCACTCAAGCACCCAGCACATCACAGTACCGGTACCCAGCATAACCCAGTACATCTCATCCTCTCCCCAGCCGCGCTGTTCTATGTAGCAGACTTTCAATTCCTCATCCTCTCTCCACTTTTTTCTGCGCAAGCCCCAAAAGCTCGGGATCTTGTAAACTTTGACAACACGACGCTGAAAGGTCATTAGGATTGAACCTTCTCACCTGCAACAACCCACTACAACTCTCGAGGTATTGCAAAAAACCGATACTCTCTCCCCCCTCACTACACCCGAGAGCGAGGTCTTTGTAAACAAGTAAACTCAGCGCGTCTTCTACGCACGCGGCTGATTTGACCTTGTCTCTTTTTTACTTTTTCACTTTTTAGTAGATAATCGGTACCGCAGTGAGTAACCGACTCCGATTTCTCAACGTGTGACGCCAAGTACATAACCTTTGAACTGACCACCTCGACCAACTGTCAGCCTCAAGTAACCATTCATCTCTTTTCGCTCTCGAGAATCGCAACGCACAGTTCCCTTCGATCGCGAAACAAACATCCACGTTCCACGACATCTCGAGTTGGATGATGGCGACAGAGCCAACCCTCAATCAGCCGGATGCATCTCTAACTGAACCCGCCCTCGTAAGTACATCGTGTCGCCATTCATTCGCAACCCGACTCGAGTTGTTTTCTCCCCCCTTCTCATTCTCCCACGCCACTCTGCTACTCATTCCTCTCATGCAATTGCTCGAATGCGCTGTTGTCGCAAACCAACTTACTCACATATCTCGCATATAGGCTCAACCAGCTGCTGCTAGCAACGATACCACTCAAGATGCCAACCATTCTAGTGCTACACTAAACGGAGTCTCCCCCGATGCCGAGCACAAGCAGGTCGCAGAGATTGTTGACGAACTAGTGAACTCAGCCGAGGTTAGTGTGAGCGGTGGTTCAGATACGGAAACATCTAAGGCTCGCCTTGGTGACAAGAACCATGCGCGTACATCTTCAACTGTTAAGAAGCCCCAAAGCTTCAAGCCGGTTTCGGTAAACCGTACCTTTCTTGCGTCAAAAACTGCTGCGAATTCAGCTACCCGCCCTGACTCTGCGGCCGGCTCGGCTTCTTCTACTCCGCAACCTACTCCGAGTTCTTCTGCTTCGCGCCTGAAGTTAGTCGCCAAGTCTGGCAGCAGCTTAGGCGGGTCTACGAAGACTCTTAGTAGCAATGGTAAACCTGCCGCCGCTCCCGATCCGAATACGGTTTGGAATCGCAATCGACGTAAGTTACACTAAGATACTTGCTACTGAATGTTTAACAGTTCCCACTAACATTCATACTAGCTATTTCCCAACCCGAACAGAAGAAACTCTCTGATGAGGAGCTAATGCATAAATACGGCATTCACATGGCGGGTCGTTTAGGACCGGAAGATACCAAGGGGCAGTCGAATTGGGCGGATATCGATGATGACGAAGAATGGGCACCTGAAACCATAACGTGGACCGACGGAACCAAGATTACGTTACCGCATGAAAGCGCCCCGAGTCCTAATACAGCCCCCGCTACACTTGACAAGGAACCGGCTCCCGCACCTCCGAAGTCGAAGTCCCCGGCTCCTACCACGAGCGCCACTGGATCTCCTTCGGTCAAACCCAGTGCCATAGCCTCAGGGAAGAGTCTCGTACTTAAGGGTGCACCCGAAAAGCCTACTCTTGTTGCGAAACCGCCCGCGCCGCCGACTCCCGCTAAGTCCCCTTGGGCACGCCTACCGCCTATTGAAAAGGTACCTCCTGGACAGCTAGATGCGCCTGCGCCCGCTCCTGCATCTTCCTCACGTCCTCCGGCACGGGAGACTTTTACTAAAAGCGCAACTCCTCCTCCCACCAAGGAGATCGCGGCAGATGACTTCAGTCGATCCGGTTTCCGAGACGGACAAGCTAGTAACCATAGTCAGCTGTATAACTCACATTCAGGACGCTATGAGCCGGTGCTGGATCGCAGAGGCTCTAGAAACGACATTCACGGTCGTCAGCCCGCTGTTCTCCAGCGACCCCATTATCACGAGCAACAAGGTCCTGCGGAGCCATCCGCTGCTTTCCAGACGAGCCGATCTAGTGGCCAGGAAGCCCCATATTACCGTCGTCGTGGCTCTTCCAATGTTAGCGGTACTAGTGGTAGTTTTGCTCACAAACTTGGAAGGCCATTTGACATTCCACCGCCTCCGGAGTCAATCCAGTCCCGAAGAGGCTCTCTCGCTGCAGGTGCTGATAGTCCAATTTCTAACAGGACATTCTCGCCGGCTAACACTCAGCACACGCCCCTACTTCAGCCTTCTCAACCGTATCAGCCCCGACCTTCTCCTGGTCAAACGCACTCTACACCTCATTACAATCCACCCACTGCAGGCGCGCCGCTAGAGGACGATTACGCGATCCAAAAGAAGATCATGCGTGAGCGTCGTGAACAGGCTGTGAAGCGTAGACTGGAGGAGACAGCAGCTGAAGAGGCGAAGCGTAAAGCTCGAATTGCAGCAAGGCTGGAGGCTATGGGACCTGCCCCTGAGCGCAAGAGTTCCAAAAAGGATGAAAACAAGCTTGATTCCCCCACACCTGCATATACTCGACAGCCTAGTAATCCTCCTAGTGTAGAGGCGAAATCCGGAAGTCCCTCAGAGACCCCAGTTGGGTCTAATCACATTATGACTACGGCCCCTACAGCGAGTATTACAAAGCCTGGTACGAGCAATCAGATCAATGGAGAGACAAAGCAACATCTTGGCCAAGCCGAGAAGCCTCAGACTAGAACAGTACAAACTACTAGTGCGCCGAAAGCTCAATCTGCAGCTTCGTGGGGTGAGGCTACTCAACATCCGGAGCGGTATTCTTCGTGGGGTGGTGGTTCGCAGAACACGTCTCGAAACGTCTGGGGCGCTCCTGGGAATGATCGTTCGCTTGGAAATGGCACTTTCAATCCCGACCTAGGAACTTTACCCGATTCCCATCCGGCTCCGATCAGTGACCGTAACCACCGCCCGGCCCCTATCGGTCCCCCGCGTTCCGCATCGCAGCAACCTACGCGCCCGGAGTCCCTGTCTAGCAACCGTCTAGCGCCCATTGGACCCCCCCGAGGTCGTCCTTCTAACATGTCTCAGGCACCCGAGAAGGCTTCTGCCAACCCCTGGCAGTCTTTCGCAGCGAATGTCAAAGAGGATGATCGTAGACGAGCTCGAGAGCTGCAGGAGAAGATTGACGCACAAAAGGATCACCAGACTCTCGCAATGAACGAAAGATGGACCGATCGTTCTAGAGGCCGTGTTCAAGAGACGAGACAAGGCCCAGCTGGCACAAGCACGAATGCATTCAGTAACCATAATGAGACTCGAACGAGCAAGCCGCCCAGTCCTGAGCCCTCTGCAGAGGCTGTTGCGAAGCGGAGAGGTCTTATGCCTACGGATTTCGCTGCTATGGATAAGGCGAGAGAGGATGCCGCTAGAGAAGCGAATGGTATCCGTCCCGAGTATGGTAGACAGCCTCCAGTTAGCCACACCGGACGAGTTGCACCTGGCCCCCCAGCCCAACCCAGGAGTGGTTCTCGATTTTTCCCTCAAACTCGAGACGTACAATCACAGGATAGCCGTATTTCAGAGCAGGCACGCACTAAGTCTCCAACTCCACCTCCGCCGACTGCGGATGGCCATCCAGTGTTTGATGGCGACGTAACTCGACCCCATGTAGCACTACCCCCTGCTCGCCCGATAGTCAAGTTACCGCCTTCGACTTCCGCAGCTCCTAGTCCTGTCGTACCACCTGCTAAGCCAGCGCCGATATCTTTTGCCGCAGCAGCTGCAGCGACACCTTCCAGGACAGGGCACACGCAACCCGCAGGCCCCCGTCCCTCTAGCAGAGGTAAGGGGTATGGCGGAATTCCTCAGAGACCTCACGAGATAGCATCACAGGAGAACTGGCAGGACAAGATTAACAGTCTTATGGGAAAGAAAACTTCCCCGCCTGCAAAGTCTATGGCCGTGGACTCTTCCAGTAGAATTGCGTTAGAGCATGCGCATCCATACGACCCTGCGACTGTTGCACTACCTGGTCCTTCGCATTCACCATCCTATGATATTTCTGGAGATAGCGACTACACTAGTAAGGAGATGGCCGAGGAATGTTTTGGCGAGCAAGAGATGGGTTCCCTTCCTGCAGTCCGTCTCCCTAGCGAAGCGCCGGATGCACTGTGGCAAGCTGTCAAGCCTAACTTTGACCCTACACCTGCCAAACTACGTGTCGACCCAACGGGTGCCGAGGCCTTGAGATTTTCACCTGAAACTTTGAATGGCAAAAGTGTGGTCCGAGTTTCAGCTCCGTTCATGTCGGAAGCGAAGACAGTTCTAATGCCTTTCGCTAATAACAGATCGACAAGCAACCCGCGCCGATCGGGACCTCGGGGAGGAGCCCGGCGCCTGTCGGGTCGTGGCGGGCAGCGCGGAGGTAGAGAACATGCTGACCATACTAGTGATCACACCTCATCCCATCCACCTAGCCGCCCTCCCTCTACTCGCAGCGGGCGTGGAGGCTTCAGACCTCGGACTGAGAATTGGGCTAGGCACCCATCGGCTACCTCAGCCGCGCAGTCGTGAAAATACCAACCTTGAATGTTGAATGATCGAACGAAGTACGACTATTTACGTACAACAGCTGCCCTTTGTCACGTTCGATCGTACCCAACTTGTTGGCAGCACTCAGTTTTCTACCCTGTATACTCGATTGCAATGCATTGTTGCAAATTTCATCCTCTTGTTGTTGTCATACGGATAATCAGCGTATCCCTTGACGACAAGTTTGTACAACAAAATTCTCAACGCATTTCTTCTGCCTACTACTTCTCATACGACTGAAATGCCTTTGGCCCTTTTCTACCATGATGCAACGACCCCTGGTTTCCAGACTACGGTTACGAGATTAGTAATGGTAAACTAGTCCGTTCGACATACTGGTATTCATCCTCAGACCTCTTTGTCGTGCGCTTCTGAAACATACTCGGTGAGAGCACTTGTGCAAGAATGCACTGGGCGAGATCATGATGGACATGAATTTTTACTGTCGGACCATGGATTCTCGGGGCGTTGCCGGAAAGGAGGGTTTGGAAAAGTCTTCCCATCGCGGATGACTCTATTTGAGAGAAGCACAAACACAACACCACAATACAGACAAAATGATAAATCCGGAAACACAGTGCAGCGGCACGGCGTGTATGCGAGCATGCATGGAACAGTGTGTCGACGTGCACCTTTTTTTTCTTGCTGCTAAGAATCAGTGAGCTTCTTCGTCAGGCGGTGTAGTAGGTGTATGTATGTATGTCTGTATGAGCGGGAAAACCCAAGTCTGTCCAGACGTGTATTCCCCTACTCGATACGCACAGTACGCAATACGGATACGAAGGGGATGATGATGATGATAATAGGAGTTGTCGTCATCTCGCACCACCGCTCTTTGCTATGCTGGACTGGCAGTTAAAGTCCTTCTAAATCAGAAAACGCACAAACTAATAGAGAAATGCTTCTCATATATTCACGGAGACCGATGTAACTTGACGATGCCTGGCGTGACCTGTATGTACTTCGTGTTCGTTGGTGGAAGTTCCACTAGTTAGGTAGTCAATGACAGTTCGGTATAATAAATGAGAGAGTAACGCTACATCCATTCGCCGGTAGGGATCTGGATAGAGTACTTAACCTGCCTCTAGGCCGATATAAAGGGGGCTACTATACAGTACTATGTGACCGTCTAATGTACCTAGGTAGGTAATCAATAACCCCCGAACACCCCGAAGTAATCCAGTCCCAAGTACACCCGAAATCGTACTTTAGCAATCATGGCTACGTAGGATATTATGAAGTAGCTATAGATCTGGAGAAGTAAACCTCATCAACTTATCTGCATAACTTAATCCATTTACGATAGAGTACGCTAAGCAAGATTCATTCATCAATTTCATCCATTTTTGATCCTAGAGTCGTAGCAACATGGCGTACATCCCATTCATATAATCTGAACCGTTGTGTCCTAGACACCATCCCCTTCTAACTTAATGATATCTTCTGGTCTCCTTGACTCCGGACGCCTAGCCATACGGCCAACCCTCGCTTCCTCGGAGTACTTCACGGTTTAGGTACCTAATTTAATTCATTACATTCCTTCGTATGGCACTGCAAGGCAAGAGGTTGTTTCCCCCTCCCCAATTAGCCCAACCAGACATTAGTCATGTGTACGAGCAGCGCCAATTTTCTTATCTTCTCCTTCAATGCCGTCCCGTACCAGAGACGTAAGTTACTTCACACTGCTCAGACCTCCTCTATGGCACAGTTAGGATGCAGCACATAAACAACCTTCTGCGAGGCCGCGGTCGCCTCATCGCCATCTTGGGCTAATCCCTCGCCTCGGACCGCCATAAGAATATTGTCCTATCCCTCCCATTAGCATCAAGCCATGAAAATCAAAATCAAAATCGGATATAGAAAGGAGGGTGAAAACATACTTTGACCATCTTCTTCAACACCATCTTCGCGAGAGCCATCTCCTTATGATAGTCCTCCTCGCCCTCGAGCTCATTCTCCTTCTGCTCGAGGTACCACTCCACGAGTTCATCCCCATCGACACCCTCGCCTTCGCCGGTCGCCTCGTCCTCGTTCACGCGCGACACTATCATGTTCACCATGCTGATGTACTTCTCGTACGTGATGGCCGTCTTCTTCTTTGCCGGCGCCGCTGCCGCACTAGCTTCTCTGCTTCTGCTCGCGCGCTGGCTAGCGCTGTTATCGCCGTCATCACCATCGCTCATATGCTCGTCGCCCTCCTCATCCGGGGCCCCAGAAGCGCCCGCAGACGCAGCACGATCCGCAGCAGCCAGCAGCGTGGCCGAGTCCTCGGGCGTCTCATCCTCGTCCTCGTCAATCTCGATATCGTCGTGCTCAACGGAAATAATACTCTGGCGCAACAGATTAAACGCCTCGTCTACGAACCCAGGCGTGATCTCCTCGACACAGTTTGCCTTGGCGATGGCCTCGGACAGCCGGATCAGACTCTCGAGCTGCCTGACGGTGATGCGGTAGCTGTTCTTGCCGATGCCGCCCTGCGCGTCGTCCGCGCGCAGCTCCTTATACTTCTCGACAAGGCGCTCTTTGGCCTCGTCCGAGAACTCGGGCCGGAACGTTCGCGCGAACCGGATGTACCGCTGCAGGCACTCGGTGCTGAACTCGGGCTCGATGGCGCTGTCGCGCAGCGCGTGGAGCCCGACGATGTGCTCGGCGAGGTGGCGGTCGACCGTCTCATTACATTCGTCCAGAATAACGAAGAACAGATCGAAACGCGACATGATGGGTGCCGACATGTTGATGTTGGCCCGCAGCGTTGTTTTGCGGTTGTAACGACCGCCCACTGGGTTAGCGGCCGCGAGGATGGACGTCCGCGCGTTGAGCGTGGCTTGGATGCCGGCTTTGGCGATGGAGATGGTCTGCTGTTCCATGGCTTCGTGGATGGCGACTTGGTCGGCGATATCCATCTTGTCGAACTCGTCGATGCAGCAGATACCATTGTCAGCTAACATAAGTGCACCAGCCTCGATTGTGAATTCACCCGTCTCCTCGTCCTTGACAACTGCGGCTGTAAGACCAGCGGCTGAAGAAGCTTTTCCAGATGTGTACACTGCGCGAGGAGCGAAAGAGCAAATATATTTCAAAAATTGAGATTTCGATGTGGATGGGTCTCCAACGATACAGATGTTGATGTCACCTCGAAGGGCCATGCCTTCAGCGGTGGTCTTGTGGACACCGGACATCAATTGTAGAAGAAGACCCTTCTTGACAATCTCATGGCCATACACTGTAGGCGCAAGGGACTGTACAAGGCGGTGATAAATATGGTCACTGTGAACCATCTCACGGAGCTCATCGATCTCGCTAGGCGTCATGGAGTTCAGCACTGCTGTTTGAGCCTCCTCGACAGTTTCAGCCGAATCGGCGGAGGTTTGAGTGAGAGAATTGATAATATCATGAACTTGGCGGGAGGCAGTCTGGCCTGGTGTAGATGTATCGGGCGTAACCATATTGGCTAGGAAGGCTAACCGGTACGTCAGATCGCGAACACCTAGAGACTTCAAACCTGAGACTCCGCTACCACCAACATCGTTGCTTCGTGGCGCATTCCGGTCATCTCGGATTGCTGTAGGTCTGACTCCAGGAAGACCTAACTGACTCACGTCAGGCACAACAATCAATGCACCCGTAAAGATACATTTCTCGCCCGCCTTAGCGCGGTCCACCATCTCGCCTCGCAGAATGACATCCATCGTCCGCGGCATACTGCCCGTTGGAATTTCCGAACTGTTCTCTTGAATGCGAACCTTCTGCCAATCGACAAAGGTACTTTGCCGAATATCCAGTTGCCATGCTAGACGGTTTCCGCACTCAGCATTGGGACATTGTGTAGGTTCAGTATATCGGAACGTTTGCTCGACGTTGGGGATGACAGAGCGACAATTCTCGCAGGTGAAAGTCGCAAGGGAGAGTTCTGGTCGCACTTCGGAAGTACGTGTGACGGTTCCAGATATGGAGAGGAGCTGGCCGATATTCTTGGCGCGCAAGCTACGAACTCGGGAAACGAGAGGTAGATTGTAGAATGCAATAGCGAACAGTTTGTCCGTCTGTTGGTTTGCTGTCTTATTACCCAAGGACTCGGACTGGCTTGCCGAACCAACATGGCTTGCACCTGAAGTCGTGTGGCCGCTGGATGTCGTTGCCTGCCTATGTTCACGGAAGTACTGGGGTTCGTACTTTGCGATCATGTTGTGTAGGGCATTGGTTAGGAAGGGTAAGAATCGGTAGTATTGTGTGTTGATGGCATTGGCCAGACCGCCATTTTGGTAGCTGGCAACATGGTTATAGTTGACATAAAACGTCGATAATTGGTAAATACGCATGCCATGGATCTGGGCGACGTAGAATTTGTCTGTAGTAACGGCACTCGAGGTGGGCGCGCCAGAGGAAACAGGGTCAGATTCGACAAATCTAATATTTCTGTCAGTTGTGCTATATACTATCAAGAGTAAGGCAAGACATACTCTTCTATAAAGTTTTCAAAGTGTTCCTGGACAGTAAGACCGATTCTATCCTCTACTCGAGGGATAGTGGAAGGGTCTCGCCGTCTCGTGCGGCTGGGGATCTGGTCATCTGCAAAGCCATCGGCCTCGTCATCGCTATGGGCCGCTAGACTTTCGGAGGGAGGACCTCGCGGTCTCGCTGAAGAGCCTCTATTAAATTGTCTCTGTTTAGGCGTAGCGGGAGTCCTCGAAGGGGCGTCGGACATTGGCATGCCGGAATCGCTTGGGGTCGCCATTGTGAACTGAAAGGCCTCGATGACGTTGACAGTGTGTGTATGTTTCGGTGTTGAGGAATTGTCTATATAGAAAAATTAAGAAGTTGAGTGGAGGGGCACAAGGGTCCAGGCGCGTCGCGTGTTAAATTGAGTGGACGCGACTTTTGGCGTTCAGGCCCATACGAAGGAGCCAATCAGAGAGGGTGGTTTTTAAGTGGTTGCAGATAGTTAAGTAAGCGTGCACGATAGCAGAATAAAGACACTATACAAGAATATGCAAGCAAAATAATCTATTATAGGAATAGCTTCGTTAAATTTGAAAACTGCAGCCGCCGCAAACCAAAAGAAGACAACCTTAAACACACAATACAGCCTGTTTTCCATATTGAAGGGGTGGAATAAGCACCAATATTCGATAAGAATATGACCATTTCGTTCTTCCCAGGCTCTTTATAAATCACATTTTTCCGATCACTTACTAAGGGCGTGGGCTATGAGAGCGCTTCTTCATCTTGAGGCCTTAATACTGAGCTCAAAGTCCAATACTATAAGGCCTTAAACCACATGTTCACTTATCTACCCAAGTCGTAAGTGTAAGTGTGTGATAGCCCAAGAGCAATGGCGCAAGAATTATCCTCCAACTGGAAGAAGCTGCAAGCAAAAATCAAGGCCGAGTCCACCACAGCTTCATCATCATCAGTTCCAAAAACCGCACTGAAGAGAAAAGTCGACGACAAGCAAATAACCAAATCTCAATCAAAACGGCAGAAGCTGCAAAAGCCGTTGAAGCAACAACAGAAAGGGGAACCATCAACCAAACCAAATAAGCCAAACAGTAAGCCCGCACCGAAGCAGCCGATGGGTGTCACACAGTCCTCTACCATTGCAAAAGGCACTCCAACGACCATCACACCATCGTTGGCTCTCTGGGCAGAAGACAATGACGTCTCACCGGAGGACCTAGCGGAAGCATACAACCTAGGCGTCAAGAACAACGCATCCTTGGCAGTAGCAGAACGTCCCCGTGTCAATGAAGGCCTAGCCCCCGGGATCGAGATTGGGAAGTACGTGGCATTAGATTGTGAAATGGTCGGCATAGGGCCTGAGGGGCGAGAGTCAGCGCTCGCGCGGGTCAGCATAGTCGATTTCCACGGGCGTCAAGTGTACGACTCGTTCGTACGGCCCCGCGAACGAGTCACGGATTGGCGGACACATATCACAGGGATTACACCCCGTATAATAGCCACAGCGCGGGAATTCGATGAGGTACAGGCCGGAGTCGCAGGCCTCCTTAAAAACCGCATCATTGTGGGCCACGATATTCGGCACGATCTCGCAGCGCTGCAGCTGAGTCATCCTTTGGGACAGATCCGGGACACGGCGCGGTTCGCGGGGTATAGGCAGTACGGTCATGGACCAAAACCAGCGCTGAGGGTTTTGGCGAGGGAGGTGTTGGGAGTCGAAATACAGACGGGGCATCACTCCAGTATAGAGGATGCGCGGGTAGCAATGTTACTATTCAGGAGGAAAAAGTCTGACTTCGATGTACAGCATGCGAGTAGATACGGCCTACCCGCGGAGAAGACGACGGCGAGCGAGACGGCGAGTGTAAATAATGGCAGGGGCGGAACCGACGGTGGTGGAAATAAGGGACAAGCAGCTAAGTCCAAGAAGGGGAAGAAGAAAAAGAAGAAGCACTAATAGATAGGGAATACAGAATAGAGAGGTTCGCCCGATACGAGTTGCAGAGTGATACTGAGATGCCCCATAAGAGTAGGCCTGTAGGATCTGCCTGGCAGACCCAAGATACCGCTGTACCATAGTTAACCCCTACCTAGAACTCACATACGCGTCGCGACGTCGCGCCCGGTGGACATGTCACCCCACCACCCCCTTTACCGCGGGTAATCCGCGGCGAAGTAAAGGTTAAACACCCAAACCGCAGTAGGATTCCCATCAAGCGGCTGGGGACCTCCTAGCCCGCCGCCCCCTTAGACGCTCGTGGGGCAGGCGGGCTAGCAATGGCAGCCAAAAAATCCTGCCTCTGGATGGGTTTTGGTAAGTGGCTAACCCGGTGGTTCGAGACGTCGAACCACCGGGGTGTGCCACTGAGCTTTTTGCAATTTTTTTTCCTCTATGTTTTTTCTTTTTGTAGTTCGTTTTCATCAGTTCTTTTTGATTATGATTGCTGTAGTCTTGGTCTATTTTTTGATGCCCTTTTTGGCCTCGTACGATTGACTTCATTCCCAAGTCCATCCCCCCTATTTCTCGATGTGCCTTCAAGATCTACGTATAGCTACCTCCCGACGGAGGCCTTTTTAGTGCGAGATCATTAGTATATATGCAAATACCTAAGATCGCTATTTGGTAAGCCGTAAATAAGTACGAGGACTCTTTGAACATTCCGGTATAGGCGATACACACAGCCAACATCTATGTCACGGAGAGATCTCCCAGGAGTCCATCAAGAGTTGGGGTTAGTCGGAGAAGCACTTCGAAGTGCAGGGAGTTTACTGGTGAAATGGAAGAGAAACCAAAAAAAGGGTCTAACTCAGGGGACAATGTAAGTATAGCTTCATGAACAAGGCACAGACATGTATATAATACGCAACCACTTTAACGATATCACAATTCCATTCGATGTTTCCAGTTACAACATTAGAATAACATGTTGTATTCGAATTCTGCAGATACGTACTCCTAAGCTATGATTCCGGAATTTACATCCCCAAGATACGCTTTTCCACGCTGCGCTATGCAGTTCCAAGAAAGCAGATTTACCCTCTAATAAGGAAACATCACTCTCTATAACCTCGTTTAGAGATGGCCTCTACCTTTCTCATTATCAGACTGGAATATCTTCCATCAGCTCCATGGCGCCTTCTCTTCCAACCGTAATGATAACATCGCCCAGCGTCTTAGTCACAAACCCAGCTTCACAATACGTAAAGTAGTACTAGAATAAGTGTCAGCAAATCCTGGTCGCACATTATGTCCTTCATAGCATGGGATAATGCGAAATAAAGGAAAAAAGAGTTTAATACCTCCCACTTTCTCCTAAACACATCAATCTCCTGCTGCGTCATGTGGGGATGTTCCGCTTTCAGCGCCGGCCGGATCTTAGAGTCGAAATTCAGCATAAATTTCTCCCTCCAGAGCCGGAGGGTTTTAGCGTAATGGCCTCCAATATTCTCGACTCGCTCCACGATCAGCGTGCCCCTAGACTCCTTCGAGATGTGGTTGAGAAGCTGTGTAATGGAGGGTAGATAGCCGCCGGGGAAAATATGTTTATTTATGAAGCTGAAATAGAATGTTAGCAAGGGATTCACCGTGAAAAGGGGGGAGTAATAGCCTTACTCTTCAGATTTCGAGTACGCTTCGTGCCTCCCCTCGGGCATTGTGATACACTGGAACATAGCGATGCCACCCTTTTTCTTCAACACCCGGTCGACACATGCGAAGTACGTGCTCAAATACTCCTGTCCGACAGCCTCCAGCATTTCTATAGACACGATCTTGTCATATTCAGTCGTGTCTGGTAAATTCCGGTAGTCTAGCAAGCGAACGTCTATTCTGCTCGAATATCCAGCTTCTTTGATTCGTTGTTCTGCCAGGACTTTTTGCTCCTTAGATAAGGTCAGACTCGTCACCCGGCATCCCGTCTTTTTAACTGCTTCAATAGCAAAGGAACCCCACCCCGTCCCTATTTCTAATACATGGTCAGTAGGCTTTATCCTCGCGCCATCAATGAAGCGGTTGAGTTTAGTCATCTGCGCGTGCTCGAGAGTTTCTTCCTGCTTATTATGGGAAGACGACGGTTGCCAAATGGGGCATGAGTAAGTCATGTCTTCTGAGAGAAAGGCCGCAAACATATCATTGCTAATATCGTAATGCGCAGATATGTTCAAGAGCGCGTTCGATAATGTATTTGTAGTCCGTGCAATACTTGAGAGTGCGCCAGAGAATGAAGAGAATAATGTGGTTCCGTTGCTCAATTGATCCCGATTCGCAATGAAGAGCTTAAATATTCCGCTTATTAGCCATGCTACACCAAGAAAGGGGAACGACTTGCGAACCTGGAAGAAGGCAGTTAAATCGGCGCATTCGAATTCGCCTAGCATGTATGATTCCGCAAACCCCATATCAGCGAAAAGCAGTAATCTCATCCAGAATGCATCGTCTTTAACTCTGACTTCAACCCGTGGGATAATATCAGCTTTCCTAACAGAGTACTCCCCATTGGTAGGCTCTGAGCCTTTCGAAGTGAATCTCTGCCCGTATACCAGTCTTGTCCCTGCTGGTTCGTCCACCAATAACAATGTTCCAACTTCAATCTTGGAGAAAACCGAGAGGACGGCCGGCTTGGCTACTGCCAAGGCCGGCCCCCAGGTTAAGCTTCCCAGAGTCCCGCGAACTAAATCGGCGCCGCGAGTGAGTGGCCGCGCTATAATACTGGGAATTGCCGGTGCCATCCTCTAACGACGTAATTACTCGAATCTATACTTGCGGAATGAGTAGTTGTGGGTTGTGCTAAGACGTGTCTAAGTCTTTTTTAAGCGATTATGTAGGTATGTACGTCTAATCTTAGGTAGCACACGCAAAGAGATCGACCAGATATAGTGTCTAAGTGTGGACAAGCGCTTCTCCTGGAAACCGAAGGTAAATAGCTTGTCTAGAAAATACTTAGTTGAACATAAGATGCAAAAGCTAGAGCAAGAATAAAAAATAGAAAGTTATAAGGGGAGCAGAAAATTCCATTTTCATGATAGTAGGATGACGTGAATGCAACACGGGTCCAAAGGCAACAGTTTCAAGCTGTCACCGCCATGTCCGGAATGTCCTATCCAGGGACTTCCCAACTACCGTTACACTTTGATGCACCGATTCTATAGCCCATTCTTAGTTTTGCATGGGATTGTACTGCCGGAATGGAAGCATGAGGAGACTAGATCTTCTTTGGTAGAGAACCGACTTGTTGCTCGGGCTTGGACAGGGATGGTCAAGATGGGTCAAGGAGGGAAGCCAGGGACTGGCCCGCATTTTTGTTTCGGGATGTCAATGAACCGTCCTTCAGAGAACTAGAGTAGCGAATCATGCATAACAGGAGAATACTATGTAGATTCATGAAGTTCCGATGAATCAGTATGAGATCTCAGGGTGCGGTGGGGGCTGACCCATGATAGTAGCATGGCGAATATGCCACATGCTATGCGAGGGCCTCCTAAAGAGCCTAGAATACCAGTATGTCTTAGAGCATTCTCAGCCTCAATCATTAATCTAGATTAGGCAGGTAGATCAAGATAAAATTCGAGTTTCTTGAAGAAATTGAGGTTCAATTCATCGGCTTCAGTGTAAATACTGGGATGATCCCTTTAGATGTGAAGGGGTTCGCACGATTTCTAAAGATTAATTCTGTTAGTGACATCGGTTGCGTGAGCTGCTGTGCACGTAGACATAGAAATGGGAAACGAGATCATTTTAACAAGGTAGTGATCCCCGGCGCGGTATGCAAGTCTCAGGAACTCTATCCGACTATGGAGAGTCCCTGGCTTGGGTAGCGACGAATAGCAGCAGGCGACGGCCTTTCTGCTGGCCTTTATGCTAGCGACAACCCCGAATGTTACCGTGGCAGGGAATAGCGTATGCAAGTATCTGGCGATACCGCTATCTCTGCTCGATCACATCGAAGCCGCTGTAATCTCGTCATCGGATGCCGGAGTGAGAAGCATGGGGGTTTATCCCGTAGGAGGGGTGGCACAGCTGATAATGACATCAAGACAGCTCTGATTGAAAGTTGATGGGAAAGGGTTGAACTAGATGTCTCGGAACTATCCCATGTGGCTTGGAATTATTGGTAAAAATTCCTATCGGACCCATTTGGTGAGAACCGTAAATCGACTTCGTTTCGGGTAGAGTGGGGTTCACTGCTTCGAACATCGTATCTCTTAAAGGCATATTAGTAGTTATGTTATTATAGTATGTAGGTATTTACCTATATCGAGGTGCTACGCATAGGCCCTGATGAGCTAAGCCAGACGCGTTCTTTTAATTGATTCATTAGTCATACGCGTTTTCAGCATTCAACCCCTGTACCGCGATGAGGAACTCGTTACCTATACTACATATATTTACTTCACATCTAATATCCAATACCTCAACGTTGATATCAGCAAAAGCAACCAAAATGGCTCATCCCGTTCTCTCAGTTGAATCTCGGGAAGCTATTTCCAAGAAAGCTCAAGTTCATCTACTACCATGCCGCATACATCACGATGGCAATGTCAATCCCATTAACACATATTGGAACCCCAGTGACGGTCAAGGTATATTAATACCATAAATCCTTCGTTTCATCTAAGCTGTAAACTGATTATATTAACGGACTAGACCAGACAAAGACAGCCTACCTAAGAGGGCGGAAGCTCTATGGGAAAGCTGTCAAGTTGCCAGAAGGTTACTATGGCTCCGTTGTTGAGAAGTCGGAGTTGAAGCAGTCTGAGGAACCAAAAGAGATGGCTGAGGATGTTGAGATACAAGAGATAGAGGATCAACTCGAAATAGGTACCATGCAAGGAAAGGCAACATTCGACGAACTCACGGTCTGGAACCATGAAACCCTAGCCAATTCCAGTGAGGATCCGTACCTGAGAGGTATGGAGGAATGGATATCTTTTGCAGAGCAGGTTCGTCAAATATCATATTGATACCGTGATTCGGAGACGTAGCTAATCATCCATGTAAAGATACACTCATACCCCTCGAATAAAGCATCGGATAACTAATTTCAGTATATAATTGATCGTCCATTTCGTGAGCGTAGATGGCTCAATGAGAATTATAAAGGGCATGGCGTTCAACGATATTTTTAAGGTGGTGTTGAAACAGCTATATATTAAGCCGCATAGTTTACATACAATCTAAATTCTTGATCAATATTAGATATGAACCAAGTTATTTCATCAGCTACCTAATCCATGGGTACACTCAAGCGTGAGTATAGAAGGTTCAACTTCTGTAGTAGCGAGCTGTGATTGGTTGATTACTCCTGCAGGTACGAGGATTGGGGAATTTTAGGTGCCGACTGCCGACAATCGGCAAGATTTATCTGATTTTAGCGGATTTTAGCGGCTTTGCCCCTCCAAAACTTGGTGTAATTGATTGTATTTTCCATTTCATTCATCAATACGACACCCATATCCATCGACATTTTATCAACATTAAATGCGCCACCATCAGTTTTCATCATGAGTCCAAGTGCGCTAAATGGCGAGGCGGCCGTGGGTCCCGAAGGACCCCGTCAAAAGAGCAGGGCGAACGTCGATACGATACGAGTGGGCTGCATTGCTATGGTCGAGAAGGACGGGCAAGCTCGTCGCGCCGAAATCCTCAGCATCAGAGACACGAAGAGCGGTCGCCAATTCTACTGCAACTTTGACAACTTCAACAAACGACTAGATGAGTGGGTGCCTGTCAAACGAATAGACTTTGATCAGGATGTCGAGTGGCCAAATCCCGACAAGGACAAGCCGAAAGATGGTAAGGGCAAGAACTCTACCGCCCCCAAGAGGAAGGTCGTTGGAAACAAGGCACAGAAAAGACCCGGAAAGAGAGAACAGTCTGTCGCCTCCGAAAATCTCACGCCCCATCCATGGCCCGACTTTACCGACAGCCAGCCGCCATCGAAAGCGCCGTCCACCCCTCGAGATCTAGAGTCCAAGGGGGAGACCCCTGCAGCTAATGGAGATGAAATGGATTTGGACGATGATGAACCAGCACCTGAGGTTAAGAAGGAGGATGGGTTCAGCAGGGAAGCAGAAATAGAGAAGCTGCGTACCGGTGGATCCATGACCCAGAACCCTACAGAGCTTGCTCGCATTCGAAATATATCGAAAGTCCAATTTGGGCAGTGGGATCTGTTCCCGTGGTACTTCTCACCGTATCCGGAGGCATTCACTCAGGAAGATATGATATATATATGCGAGTTCTGCCTAAGTTATTACGGCGACAAGAAATCCTTCTGTCGGCATCGGCAAAAGTGTACACTTCAACACCCGCCTGGAAACGAGATTTATCGAGATGACTATGTCTCATTCTTCGAGATAGACGGCCGGCGGCAACGGACATGGTGTCGGAATCTATGTTTATTATCCAAGATGTTTCTCGACCATAAGACGCTCTACTACGATGTGGATCCTTTCTTGTTCTACGTAATGACGCAGAAAAGCGAGAAAGGTCACCACCTAGTAGGCTACTTCTCGAAAGAGAAAGAGAGCGCGGATGGATACAACGTTGCTTGTATCCTCACATTGCCTCAATACCAGCGGAAGGGATTTGGTAGACTGTTGATCCAATTCTCCTATGAGCTCTCCAAGATCGAGGGCAAGTTGGGATCTCCCGAAAAGCCACTCTCCGATTTGGGTCTTCTTAGTTACCGACAATATTGGTCAGAGAACATACTCGAATTATTAATAGAGTGCAATGAAAGGGATGAGAAGTCTAGCATTGAGCAGATATCGAGCCAGCTGGCTATGACTACACAGGACGTCGAGCACACACTACAGGCGCTTAAGATGCAGGTCTACCATAAGGGAGAGCACAAGTTGGTGATACCGGAGGCTCTAATCAAGCAGCGTGAGAAAGCCAAACTTAAGCAGAAGAAGTATATCCAACCTGATCGCATTCAATGGAAGCCTCCGGTCTTTACTGCTTCGTCGAGAACTTGGGGTTGGTAAGGAGTCTAGTCGCTTGATGAGATCGCTATCATGCATGGTGTTAGGAAGGAATATGTAGGCTATTGCATTAGATACCCAACTATCAACTTAAATTGCCTTTTAACGTTTCCATCTGTGTCGTCGTAATTATACCCCATATTCTCATCTCACTGCCAATTCAGATCACCATGTGCCTCTCCTATAACTAGTTCAGTCTCAGTTATTTCATTTTCCCGTGCTGTATGGCTGATATAGACTTTCTCGTTCATATTTACCCCGCCTCAATTCCCTGGTAAGTTTGAATGACACGCATTTGTTGTTGCGAGAGAATTCGCTAGGAAAATGATTAAATACTTACGTTAGAGAAACGGCAACCAGAATCTTAAACGGGAACCTATCAATGATGCCTTGAATGGCTTCAAGAAAGTCCCTCTAGAACATTGTAATATTTCTCTGTCCATGACCAGCAACACTGGCCCGGTGAAATCTCACGGTCATGGAGCATCTACGTTGCCAGCCTTTCTAAAGTCAAGTTCACGAGCACACCTCTAATTCCATAGTTCACATAATTCACTCAACAAGTCAGTAGAAGCGTTGAATAACCAAATCTTAGCCTATCTAATATTTTTGCATTTTTGGTGTTTTTCTTCCTTCCAATGAAAAGGGGTATAAGGAGAGAAAATGAACGCCTCCTAAAGCCCACGTTCTCAAGACTAGCTAACCAGGTAGCCAGCCTCGCTTCCAAGAAAGGGGGTAGTAGTCGCAGACGCAGTCTGAATAGGGGGTTTAAGCAAGCAGGAGATCCTCCAGTTGTCAGACTGCCCGGCCGTTCGCTCGTGTGCCAGCATACAGATTCAATTTTGCTCCCTTGGTTCCTATCCAACTATGCCGCCCAAAAAAATCGTAGTGCCCAATCTCCCATCACCTGTTCCGTCCTATCCCATCCCATCCACCCCTCAATCACCCACCTCACCTCACCTCGCCGGTACCACCCAAGTTCCCCGGCTAACCCGGCCTAGTAAACATAAACGGCATCCTCATCGCCCTCCAGCTTGCCCTCGTCCTCCAGCTTGCGCAGGACCTTGACGGCGTGCTCGGCCGCGGCCTTAGCCTTAGCCTTGTCGGCGGCGGTGACGCCGTCGACGCATCCGCTGAGGTCCGGCTTCAGGATCGGCACGTGCCGGCCCGCGGCGCGCAGCTCCTGGCGCGCCGCGTCGACCCACGCGTCGTCGTAGAGCGCCGCGCTGACGACGATGGCCTTGGGCGCCCCGTGCGCGAGGTTGCCGCTGCCGACCAGGGTCGACGACGAGGTCGAGGTCGGGATCGACCCCTTGAGCACGGTCTGGATGTCGGCGAGGGCGGAGGTTGCGGACGTGGTGAAGTAGATTACTGGGGTTTTTGGTTAGTGCTATCGTTTGAAGTGTGGAGGAAGGGGGATTGGAGGGGAGAGGTTTAAGAGGTTAAGAGAGGAAGGAGGCTAGGTAGATAGATGGTGGGCGAGAAAAAGGGTAAAGGGGTAGGGGGTAAAGGGTAAGTGTTACCTTCGAAGTCAGGCTTCAGACCATCGCTAAAGGCCTTGCCAAGCTCCTCGAACTGGCCGCAGAGAATAACAGGAGTGACCGACATGGTTGCTAGGTTAGTTGGTTTGCGAGGAAAGATGTAGAAAGCGAAGTGGTAAGTTAAGATGCAAGATGAAGTTGCGAACGATTCTGATAAGTTTGATATTGTGTTTGTTCGAGGTAGAAAGGGGAAAACAGAATCCAAACTTCCTCGAGGCTGGAGGAGTTTAAATAATTTCGCTTTAGAGGCACGAGTCATCGTTCGCTGTCGCTGTCCTCGTCAACTGATGCTGAGAAACCTGATTCATCGTGTCTCTCTGAGTACCTAAGGTATCACCGTCATGAAACAGCCCACCGTCCTATCAGAATCTCCCCCCTTCAAGGCTATTCGCAGACTCGCGGCCACACAACCGCCTGTCATCCCTTAGGTAAGGCAGCTTGTCAGCCCTTCTCCCAGATTAGGCAGACAAGAGTTTCCCCTGACTCGAATGGCGTGCTTTAGGTAGCTGGCTGTCCAACGTCGCCATGGTATGACGGCAACGGTTCCCGTAACTCGAATGCAGCATCACGCGCCGGCATAATCGCGCGTCTCGGTGCGACGAGCCCATCGGGCGTTCCGCGGGACAAGGCAGATGAGAGGCCTGCCAGCGTGTCCCCCCATCGGGTGCCCCTATTCCATAACCAAGCTTTGCTTTCGACCCGGCGCCGTCACACACGAGGTGCCACAGGGGGAGACTCCGTCCCTCCGACGCGGTGAAATGCACCGAGTCCGACTCGACTTGACTTACGCGTCCTGCAGCCTCGTCCCTCTGCCTACCAATACACATGCCATCCCGTACGTGGGACACCGTCGAACAAAGTTAGGCAATACCATCACACCGACAGAACCTATCATCTCCTGGGTCCTTTTCGTTTCCTTTCCCCTTCTATCTCGCTTCACAGGCACAAGAGAGAAATTCTTTCCACAACCTCGCGTCCTTCTCTGTAGTTGGTACCCGGTGGCACTGCGCGTCGGCCTCGTCGTAAGGCTATGTATGAGTCAGACTAGAGGTGTCATTGTGAGAGGCTGCTTCGGAAGCCCTTGCCGTCGTAGGGAGACGTGGATTAAGACATCCGCCAAAATCTACTGGTAGAAGCTTTCCCGATGTGGTATGAAGTACTACACATGACTAATCAGCTGATGTAGATAGGGCGCTACACCTGTATGATCTACGAGACGGGATTGCAGCCGAGGCATTCCACGTAGGCTAAGTTCGTGGCCTTGTTCGTGGCTGACCTCACTCCCAAAAATAGGTACTCGACAGAATATGGTGCTTAGTAGCCCAGGAGTCCCGACTCGCGAAATCGTGGCATCAGAATATGGTCGCTCCAAGAAGGCCTAGATTGCCATGGGTCGTAGCAAATACTCACTGATTCGGTAACGAATTCCTTACCGAATGTACGAGGCATCTATTAACGCAGAGAAAACAAATCTTGCATCGGTCATAATCTGAGTCTATTCATCAACACTAATCAGAGCAGCGCAAATCCAACGCATTAACGAGGAGAGATTTCATGCCCGATTCCGTTTTCGTTTTTGTTTCCCCGAACCGAAAACCCCAGTAAAGCACGTAAATTCACACCAGTCGCTCGACATCAACCCCCCTCATTTTTTACTTACTGAACTTCCCGAACGACCTTGTCAATCGCCTTGGCAACGTAGTCAACGTTCCTCGTGTTCAGACCCGCCATGCTTATACGACCGTTCTTAGTCATGTAGATGTGGAACTCGGAGCGTATCTTCATGACCTGCTGCTCCGTTAAACCGGTAAAGCTGAACATGCCGATTTGGTCCGTAATGTGGTTCCATGTACCCGGAGTACCAAGTTCTTCCAACTTCGCTCGCAGAGCCTTGCGCATGGAGATGATGCGGCCGGACATGGTCCGTAGGTTCTCCTCCCACTCAGCAAAGAGCTGGGGATCGTTCAGGACTATGCTAGCGATGCGGGCGCCATATAGCGGGGGATTCGAGATCTCAGATCGCTGCAGAATAGCCAGTTGGGACGCAATTCGAGTGATGGTAGCTTCCGCATCCGGCGCAGGGGCGGTCACAACATGGAAGCAACCTGCTCGCTCACCGTATAGGCCGAAATTCTTTGCGAAACTCTGAGCTACTACCAACTCGAAGCCCTGTTCGACAAAGTATCTGACCGCCGCATTGTCCCGCATTAGGTCGCCAGATGCAAAACCCTGGTATGCGCAATCGAAGAAAGGGAAGTGTTTCTTCTGGCGCAATACCTCAGCGATCTCCTTCCACTGTTCTAAGGTGGGGTCTACGCCGGTAGGGTTGTGCGCACATGCATGCAGGAGAACAATTGATCGTTCAGGGGCACCTAATAAGGTGGACTTCATGCCTTCGAAGTCTAGTCCTCTTGTTTCCTTCGAGAAGTAAGGGTACTTGGCAATGGGAATGCCAACATTGGTGAAGATTTGGTTGTGGTTTGCCCATGTGGGGTCCGAAAGATAGACCTGCTTGTTGCCGGTATAGAAGCGGGAAAGGAAGAGAGCTCCTAAATGAACGGCACCGGTGCCGGAGATAGTCTGCACAGAGGTAACGCGCTTCTCCTTGATCGCCGGGGAGTCGGCACCACCGAGTATTAACTCGGCGGCCTTGCTGGTGAAAGAGGCGATACCAGCGATCGGGGCATATTCGTGGTTGAGCTCGGGATCGTTTCGGAGGATCTCGTCCGCCTGTATTGACAGGGAAGTGGTGAGTCAAAAAATGTTACACAAGCTATGAGCTATTTCAAGCTAATGCAGGGAGCTCTCGAACATGCAGATATGGGAAAATCAGAAATACCTTTTTCACCACGGGTAATACCCAGGGCTTAGCATTGTCATCACGGTAAGCTCCAATACCCTGAAATCTGGTTAGTAAAAGATTCATAAACACGCTGGTAGAAGCAATGATGCGTACTAGATCGACTTTATTGGGATCCGGGTCAGCTCGATAAGCTCTCATAAGCCCGAACAGAGGGTCCTCAGGAGCTTGAGGAACAACCTCAGGGGTGAAACTTGTTGCTGAAGGAGGCGACATGTGTCCGACTAGATTCTTGACTCTTCGTACAGATTGACCGTGGTAAGAAGGATCGAAGGGCATTGTTCGAGGAAGAAGTTATTTATTTAAATGGTCAGGTTAGGTGTATGTAATCGTATGCAATAGTGGGCTGAGTGGTATCATGCACGAAGGCACACCGGACCGGGGCGAGGGGCAGGTTTGCCTGGGGCAAAGCTGGGTCTGTAGGGTCAGCAGGGTCTTGCTTGGCTTCTGGGCTGCTGTGGGTTGCTGGAGATTGCCAAGGTGGACCGATGGATGTTTCTCTGGATGTGAAACGCGGTGAATATTATAGGTCCGTAGGGATGCACAGTGGCCTAATCCGGATGGCACCAGTGGCTTGAGAGATCGACTGACGCCCCGTTAGGAATAAATAGAAATATGGGATCAATTGGAAGGTCTAGGCGGTCCAGTCGGAGGGGAATATAGCGGATTGGCGGGGTTGAGACGAGCAAGCTAGGAGGGGAAGTACAGTACGTCACAGGCTTAGCGGCCTGGGGGAGATTAGCTGATTAGGGACATGCAGGTAACGTTATTGTATGCACATACCCTCCAGAGCTTCCGATAATACGTAAGATAGGAGCAACGGAAGGAAGGTATTCAGATTGTTACCTAATGTAAAAGTAACTTTATACAAGAGGAAGGAGTGCAAGGTTCTGACTAGGTACCTAGGTAGCCAAGATGTTCAGAAATTGCGTGAGTAAGAGGTAGAACTAGGTGTATATCGAGCAAGCAAGCAAGAGAATAGATGAATGGTTGTAGTTGATTTAACATTGACCTCGAAATGTTTGAGCAAGGTGATGGGGGCAGCCTTTAAAACATACATACCTGCCCGAACGCTTTACAGTGGATCTTCCCGCTTGCGCATGTCTTGGATACCTATTTTAAGTTTATACCTAGGTAGATTTACTTTGGAAGGAATGAGACGGGTTAGGATGAATCAGTTAGGGTAAAGTTTCAACGTGCTTTCCTACATAGGCCGAGGTTCTGCATTGCACCTAACTAACAGACGAGAACCTGACATTGTCGTCATCGGACAAGGTCACCGGACCAACAACGGCTAACGCGGGTCGGTATAAGTGCCCCGAATGCTACGAATTCATATAAACTCGGTACAAAATCTATTATAGAACATTTTGAACTCCTATTTCAAGACTCGTCGAATAATCTTAGTTGTTATTCTTCCGCGCCTATGGCATGATGCCACTGAAGATCTATTGCAAGCTGCATTGTGTGATTAGCTAGATCGCCAAGAACCCCCAGGCATTTACAGCCAAATAGACTTGCATGTGATCTGTTCGACCTCTCTGTCTTCACATGCTAAACTGCATTATACACTTCTCGCCAACTATCACTATTACAATGTCCGATTATCAGACAGGTAGCTTCAGTATTATCTTTTCATATAACTAAATCCCACACTATCAAGAATGCACACAGGCCACAAGTTGCGAAGAATGTGTACTTGGCTGGGCTTGCCTTCTGTGTTGCTTGCTTGAGTTGCCTATTACCTCCGCCAATGTTCTCGGTCGTCTTTTCCGAATCAGCAACCAGTTGCTCGATACCCGCCGATTGCGTCGTCAACGTGTCAATGAGCTGTGTTTGGAGCTCTGAGATTTCAAGTAGTGACTTTTCCGCAGTTCTATAAGTGTGCGTTAGCTGCAGCCATGCTTCGTATCTTTGTTGGTAGGTCAACTCACCTAACTTGATCTAACGTGCTCTCGTAATGCTTGAGCATATCTTGATTATCCTTCTCAAACATTTGTATTTGCTCCGCAGTCAAATCCCCTGACGGAGTGTAGGATGGTATTTCATCGGGAGGTAAGGGTTGACTCGCCCTCCTCTTTGATTCTACAGGACTTCCCGCCTCCGCTATATCACCCAAGGTGGCCAATGGAACTTCCGGTCTTCGTGATTTCGCTAATACACTTCTACTTTTCTCCATTTCCCTCATCAACCGTATTTCCATCATATCTTGCTGTGTCTTAACGCATTCTTGGAGCCGGTGCCGTAAAAGCCATAGAACGCTATCTCTATGCGCGCTGATAGTTTTCGCATGCTCCTCTGCCGCGATATGCTCGGGAGATTTGCTAATCGCTCCACCACCCGCTGCCCATGCTCCCAGTGCACCTAAACCACGGGCAAACTTCTTTTGGATCACCTTAGACTCGATCTCTGATCGTGCTTGTTCAACGTCCGCGAGGCGGCGAATGCTCGCATTGAGCTCTCGTAGCATTTTCTTCGAATTTGCATCGATCTCTTCGCGCTCACGATCTGAGAGAGGTCGCGACTGCTTGTTATTTTGTGCTGAACGGATCAGTGTTTTCCGTGGTTGGGCGGTGGAGAGATAGGACTGTCGGATATTCCTGAGATCGGCATGAAGCGAGGCTATATGGGAATTCTAAAGCTATAGGTTAGTCACCAGGAAGTAAGCTGGTGCTTTCAATTGCGAGCACTTGCTATTCTGTAGGCTTCCTTCAAGAAATCATCCAGGTTGTCCAAGCTAAAGCTTTGTCTCCTAACAGAAGCTCCATGTTGCTGAAGGAAGCCATTGAATATTGGCGTTAGATCGGTCATGGCGAAATTACAGGCAACTCAATTTCACCAGAGAGGCATGTTTATCGTTCTGGTATTGAGCGTTCTGAGCTCTTCAAAGTTGCTAACGGTGTACCGTGGTAGAAGCTGGCAACTTGTTCAATTGGTACATGTACAACAATGATGTCGATTGTTTGTCGGAGCTTAAGATAGAACTAATGCCGATGTGGCTAGTGTGGTTGGTGGCTTGGCTTTTACTGCAGGTGGCGCAGAAACTCTAACGGTTTGACCCGACGCTCCGGAAGCGAGCGCGGCTTCAACTGATGATTAGCTAACCCAAATATCCTGTGATGCATCTATACATCTATATTACAAAGAAATGCATGTATAATCACAATTTAATTGCCGGCATCTAGTTCCAAAGTTGCCTCACGCCTCATGCCTCACGTTAACCTCGGAAGACCTCACTACGTAAGTGTTGCATTTGTAGCTTTTCGGACTTACCCCATAGGTAAAGTGAACTAGATCATCAATTTTAATCCCGACTTCGCTTCCGTTTAAAGTGTTGCTTCCGGTATTATAGCCCACATCTCTCCAGAACCCAACAGGGTGTCGGATAGCACCCCTCTCTTCCCAAACTCTACTTTTATAAGATCCTAATAGCTGTTTAGATAAAACGGTATCGTTGATATAGGTAGATTTTCTTTACCTTTCAGGGGGGACTGGGGGTGGTATCCGACACCCTATTTGAGTTATTAGGGATAGGTATGTCCCGATGCCGAGATGACCGTATATCGGTCAAAAATGTGAACCCCATGAGAACCGGGAATAATACAACTTTCGGAGTAACGTCCTATATAATTTGGAGCGGGAATAGCGTTTATGTAGGCAATTCGCCATACAAATCCCGGGAATAAAAGGTTTAAGCAAGACTACCACTTATAGAAATATCCACTTTCCGTAAACCGAATAGAGGAGATAAGAAGCAGAAAAGCACGAGCACTGGCTTCTTCAGATTTCACCGTCTTTCTTCAATGCTACTGTCTGTGTCGTTGTGATTTCGGATATTGTGGCAATGAATGACGACGAGAAAACACCAACCACGCCAACATGTCACAATCATGATGATCCACGGAATCGCTCTTCTAAAGAAGGAGACGACTTGACATCTCAAGTGCCTGACCAAAGGGGAGATCGTCGCGGATCAGAGGATTCAGACAATGACAGCACCCAAGATTCTCAAAATGGAGTCGAAGGCGACAATGAGCCCCCAGACCTCGAGACGCTCTCACGGGTTTCCAGCGGACCACCATACAGTGTTTTTTCGCCGTCCGTAAAGCGATGGATAGTCTTCATGAACTGTATCTCTGCATTTATCTCACCTATTACCGCCAATATCTATTTTCCAGCAATCCCGGCCTTATCGCAAGATCTCGGGGTGTCGATTGGCCAGATTAATTTGACGCTGACGACTTATATGATCTTTCAGGCTTTGGCCCCTACTTTCTTCGGTGACTTTGCCGATATCGCTGGAAGACGGCCGGCCTTCATTATTGCTTGTACCATCTACCTTGGTGCCAATATTGGTCTGGCTCTTCAGCGAAACTATGCGGCGTTGCTTGTCCTCCGGATGTTGCAGAGCGGCGGGAGCAGTGGCACAATTGCTTTAGTCTATGGTGTAGTTGCGGATATTGCTCCGAGTTCTGAACGAGGAAAGTTCATGGGTATTGTCGGGGCGGGCCTCACGATTGGCCCGGCTGTTGGACCGATTATTGGCGGACTGCTCTCCCAGTATCTTGGATGGCCGTCTATATTCTGGTTCCTATGCATTCTCTCCGTCGTTTGGATGGTTCCATACGTCTTGACGGTCCCGGAGACCGGTAGGAAAGTAGTAGGAAATGGTTCCATTCCACCGCAGGGCTGGAATATGACCCTTATCGACTACATCCGATTTAGGAGCCAGCCCCGAAATCGACCCTCGAGTCATGTGCGGCAGAAGCTCCGGCTCCCCAACCCGTTCCACACCGTCGCTGTCCTGGGTAACAAGGATATGGCGATGATCTTGTCCTACAATGCTTGTCTGTATATAGGCTTCATGACCATCACCGCCACTCTCTCCTCCCAATTTGCCGACATTTACCACTACGATGACATCCAGCTCGGACTCTGCTATTTGCCGATTGGAATGGCGACTACCTTTTCCTCGATTTATGGAGGATACGTGATGGACTGGAACTTTAGGCGCATAGCTAAAAAGTTGGGTGTCCGCATCGATCGGAAGCGCGGGATGGACCTGAAGGGCTTTCCCATCGAAAGAGCTCGCCTTCAGCTGGTATACCCACTCGTCATGGTTGGAACCCTTGTGTACATTGGATATGCCTGGGCGCTATACTATGAAACACACGTAGCAGTGCCTCTGGCTTTGTCGTTCTTCATCGGTATATGTGTCACCGGACCTTTCCAATTCCTCAACGTCCTGATTGTCGACCTATACCCGGAGGCCCCAGCAACTGCAACGGCTGCTAATAACTTATGCCGATGCCTTTCTGGTGCTGTGGCAACTGCAGTGATACAGTATATCATCGACGCTTGGGGACGAGGGTGGGCATTCACCTTCATTGCCCTTCTCTTTACCGTCTTCTCTCCCGCCCTTTGGGTCATTCAGAAGTACGGACCTGCGTGGAGAGAAGAGCGGATGGAGAGAATGAAGAGAGCTGCGGAGAAAAGGGAGACGGAGGCCAAAGAAAAAGCAAATGCCACGGCTGAGCAGAGCAATGGTATCTTCGCAGAGCCTCAGTCCACATCCAACTGAGCTTCGTTTAACATTCCCTGTTTTCAGCTTATAAATCACGTTCTGCTTCCTTGTTATCCAACATAGATGTACATGAAGTTATTCGGGAGGTTACATTAGATCACACCAGTGCGGTTACACAGCATCCGCGTAATTACCTACTTGCATATGTTGGAATCCGTGGGGATTATTGGTAGCTTATTATAGCTTCGGAAAGGGCTCATGAATTGGAAGATAGAGTGATGGAGATATGTTGGATGAGACATGATGAACATGCCATGTTTTCGGAAGCTAAAAGAAGGGAAATAGCCATTTAGAGATGACTTGAATGACTTAAGAATGACGAATATACGACTTCAATTTACATCTCCGAAGAAATACCCATCACACTTGGGAAATACTCGTAATTATAAAGATTATTGGTATTGTTTATACACGGGAAATCGGCATTCTAAGAAGGCATAATCTTTAGGATTGGAATATGAACAAGTCGCGATATGGGGCGTTAGAGTAGATTGAAATGCGTATAAGTGCATATAATTGATAACTGAATATTTGGTTTGCTCTGCCCTTGTAACCGGGTGCTCGTCCGTTGAGGCAACCGTGCTTTGCGAGCAACAACTTCGTGATGCACTTCTTGCTCTTCTTCATAGTCTTATAAAATGCGACTCATAATCTTTTATACCAAATATGACGCGTAAACTACCGTGGAAGCAAGCTGAAAGAAGCTTACCTAGCACCCCTAGATCCGTCGCGTCAACTCCCATTCAACAAGTCAAAGTAAAGCGTGATGAGTCGGATATAGAAGACAAGAAGTTGGGAGCTTCATCTGCTTCCGTCAAAAGAATCAAAAGATCACCTTCCGGTTCTGTAACACCTAGTCGGTTACCTCGGGCTGGGTCGACATCACCGCCTCCAGAGCCACTACCCGAAAGGTGGGTGCGTTCATCACACCTACACATCAAACTCATCTAACATGGCATCTAGCTACATGGTAGAGGGACTTGAAAATGATGATCTATATCGCATGGTGGAGGATGAGTTCATCTCAACCGCGCAACAGTTCACCGCTCACCTTCATGCTGCCGAATATCATCGATTGAAAGCCGCTTCTAAAACTCAGAATGCAGACACCATTCGAAATATCTCGAGGCCGGTAGTCGGGCGGATGACTGATCTAGTTAAGAAGAAACAGGACCGTAAAGCTCGCCTTGAAAAGCAGAAAGAAGCAACTAGAAAGGTGATGGCGAACAAAGGGCAGTGTGATAATGACACTGGGGGTAAAGATGATCCGTGGCAGAGTACATCATTATATGGACTCATGGAGAAACCGAGACAACAAGCGACACGGTTGGACAATCTCACGAAGCCGCCGACCGCAACTCGCGCTGCCGCCGGTTTTAATACCGCCAGGCCTTCTTCATCACATGCCGTACCCCGTCCAACGCTACGTAGTAATCTACCTGGTAGCAAACCCGCAACCAGGCCGACTCCAAAGGAAGCTAGTGAAACAGAAGACGACAGCGACGATGACTTACCTGTTCCTTCTCTAAATATACGCACTAAGTCAAATGGGAAGCCATCACCGTCTATAGCTCAACTCCCTGAGCCAAGAGAAGCGGAGAGCGTCCCAAGGAATAGTTTACCATTGCAACATCCTGCGAGATTAGCACAACTCACAGCACAGAATACGGAATCTACGCCCACAACAGAAGTCGATGATTCAGATGATTCTAACGGGGACTTCCTCGCCCGCCTCAAGCGCCGTCAAGAAGACCGCAGGCGGGATCGCGAGCGACGTAAATTAGCAGCTAGCAAGGCGCAGACAAACTCAAAGCAGACAACTGATGATATTATTCCAGGCTTTCTATAATACATCGCAGCACACCAAATCACGCCACATAACCCTACATCAAATCATGGCTCATACGGAGTCTGGAATGGCTGCTCGGCCTGCGGCGTGATGCGCGCTAGATGCCGGCGCTGCCCAGACTTCCAGTCGAGAAGAGCCGAATGCTGCGTGACTCGGTTGTCCCACACCACGACGGTGCCTTCCTCCCACTTGACGCGCGCCTGGAAGTCGGCGCCGTACGCGAGGTGGTCGTATAGGAATTTCAGGATGGCATCTGATTCCTCCTTCTTGAGGCCGACAATGTCGCGGGTGACTGGCTTGCGTTTAGCAGACGCACGGCTATGAGGGGTGGGGAAAATGGAAGACTTACACTGGGGGTTCACGAATAACGCCTTCTCGCCAGTGGCAGGGTGCGTGCGGACGATGGGGTGAGCGTTGACGACGGGCTCGCGTCGTCTAATACCGCCTCTCGCGTTCGAGGCATTAGCTTGCTCAATTCCGGAGTGGGTGGCCTTCAAGCCATGCAGACGCTCCTGGAAAAGCGGGCTCAAGCGGTTATACGCCTCAACAGCATTCACGAACAAAGTGTCGCCGCCAGTCTCCGGCTTGTCGAGGATATACAGGAAAGTCGTTCCGGGGGGCTGCTGCTCGTACGACACATCCGAGTGCCAGGCTACGGAGCTTGTTCTGTTCTCGAAGAAGGTCTCATGGCTCTTGTCGCCTTCGCCGCGGTGGACAAGGTGGATCTCGGGATAGCCTTCGGGAGAGCCGGACGTCGGGTGGATGTGGTGGCGGCCGAAGTAGCCGCCGAATTCTAGAGCTTTGGCAATGGGTAGGTCGGCGAAGTCCTGGTCCCGGAACGCGACAACCTTCCTCTCTGCCACGAAGCGAGCGAGCTGGTCCTTGCCGGCGTTGCTGAGAGAGCTCAGTTGGACGCCTCGGATCTCGGTTCCGATGGTTGGTGTGAGATGAGTGATGGAAACACCCTCGGGTAGAAGCTCTGGGTATGAGGTATCGGCATCTTTGCCGTGCTCATAGTGCTCAAATGGCTCTAGAGGAGGGTACTTCTGCTCTGGGTTCCATGTGGGCAAGTAGTTCGGATACTGCAGGGATCTCAGCATCAGACCCAGTTATCAGTCCTAGGAGATCTATCTTACCTTGGCCGGCTTAAATCCTGTCTTGCCTTCCTCGGCCTCTTTGTTGTACTTAGTGGGAGCTATCTCCTTGTATGGACCAAAGAGCCTCGGTGTCTTCAGATTCTGTGGCAGAGTCACAGTCTCAGTGACAGTGGAAGTAGCAGAGGGAGCCATAGTTGCGAAAGGTTTGTGTAACTTGGTCTTCACATCCGGGGAATGGGCTCAAACTAGCCATCTTAGCTGAATATATACATCCTCAAACATCCAGGACCCCGTATCTAGCTGTACTGATGTGCGAGCAAGGACCTTATCACGCAAGCATCTGCCGTTCCAATAGGAAAGCAGAGATTCTCATCAATCTCGTCCCATCCCCAATCGTATGGTCCCTTAGACCCTCCAAAGAATCATCTTATCAGATCCGATCGGAGCTTTCGTAGCTTTTGTCTGGCTGCTTAGGTTGTGAGTCGACCCCGCGCTCGAGCTTAGGCGTTGACGTGCATGATGTTGCTATCGCGGAGTTCGATCACGTCATTCAGCCGGCGAGTTGTAATTGTAACCAATCTGCCTAGAGCCGATCCCGTGACGTATCTGATACGCGCTCTTGCCCACCCCTTTTAATATGCTAAGGAGACTAGTCGGATCGTATTGATAAAGCTGATGTGTAACACGATCTAGTCTAGGCGGACGAGTTCTTGGTATTGCGTATCCCTATTTTCGTGCCAAGGAGTATTCGGCTCTACCGTAGGAAGTACACAGAGACGATTGCGAAAATGATATAATAACAACGGTAAATCTTCCAAGGGCAGTATAGAACGACTAACTCTCGAGATAGCTGAAGTATATCATGCCATGTCGTCGCCGGCTTTACGGAACTGAGCGGCCTGAAGTCAGATTCGGAACTAGATATGTACCCGCCTTCGGCTTGAGCTCCGATCTCCGTCGGAATGAACCGTAGGTCTGGAGTGGTAGGATGCCAGAGCCGAGAGGCGCAACGTATCGTCCCCGATTTATAAGCTGAATTGAAGTACCATTCCGAGCAATGGCACGTTGGACTTGGGCAGGGAGCTAGGTAAGTCTGTTACACGATTGCCGTGTATAACAGTTACTAATTTATTTCGCCTCGTCCAGCCTTATGATAATTATGAGTAAACGCTCGAGTAGCCACCGGTAAATCAATCAATTCTATACTTTCCTCATCTTACGAGGATGACCACCTACACCATGAAGATGGCTAACAGATACCAAAGTCCGATCCAGGCCCTCGTCACGACAAAACTTCAAATTAAAGAGATTATATTATGGTGGATTCGCTACTTTATAGTAATATGTGTACCGCTTTATAAGTAGTCATCTCCTTGGTACGAGTCATTTTTAGCACTTGAAGCTGACATAAGTGTTAGTGCATTTTGCTGGGGTGGACAAATGGATATTGTCCACCCTACCGGCTTCCATATTCAATATTCCGTCTTTTCCAAGTGCCCAGATGCTAGTCAGCTTATAGTGAAGTCTCTCTTAAACAAAGCAAACCAATGAATAGAGCCTATGCCCTCGATTCCTGCCCAATGGTAGGTCTTCGAAAGGTTGTCGTATGGATTCCAATGTCTGCCTGAAGGACCCCCGAGGGCATGGGTCTCACTAATGATCGCCCCATATCGCTATTGCTATCGTATATCGTATCCAACCGCCTTTAACGCCTTCTCTTTAACCTCGTATACATACGAAGCTTGCATCTAGGACATCTTTCACCGCAGCTTTCAGAGTCTAACCCACATGGAATGATCAAGCACTTATATCGATTGTGGCACAGTATATCCCTGCCATATCGAACCAGAGATCTCCTATGGTAAGTGTAAGGAAAATATCCTAGCTAACGCATAAGGCTGAACAAAATCCCTACTAGTCGACTTTCGCGTATCGTCCCTTTAATAAAAAGCCCCTTGGGCGAAAGTGATGGGGGCCTTAAAAGGCCAGAACTATTGGTCGTCAACGCCATGTCCTACAAAGTACGGTGGAGAGAGTCCGAGCTTGGCATGCCGCGACGGATTGGCCCCCAGCTAGGCGACATCAAAGTCCTGCATGAGCTGAGGATGATTGCAATATCTCGAGGTCCAAATCGCCTTGCACCTCGTTTTACTTCTTTCTTTTCTCATTTAAAATGTATTGTTCTGATTAATAGTTAATCACATCGACGACCTGAAAGGTCGATTATAATATCTTTACACAAAGTAGGATCCGGGGTACAAACGGCATGGCTAACGATAAAACTTCCAGGGGATACGAGTCCCTTGGGCAAGAATCGTCCGTAACTGAGGTCCCTCCATACGAAGGGATAAATTCGAACGCGTATCATCCCGGCACGAAAGGCGCCCAAGAGTCTGTCGAGGCATACCCGGAGCCACATCAAGCTAGACCCGTCCGTCGACATCATGTCTTCCGATTTTGGCCGTGGGAACTCGGGTCACTCATCGTGGCTTTTGGTTTGATAGCGGCTACATACTCGGTATTATCTCATTACAATGGTCAACAAGTGCCCGAATGGCCGTTCAGCATCAACCTCAACACGCTAGTCGCCTTAATTTCCACCATCATGCGGGCAGCAATGCTCGTCGCCGTCGCAGAGGTGATCAGCCAAACGAAATGGGGCTGGTTCTCTCGTCCTCGACCGCTTAGCCACCTGCAATATTTCGACGAAGCCAGTCGCTCCGTCTCCGGGTCTCTGAGTTTGCTCTTTGTCGCGCCTGGTAGTGCATTAGGCGTGCTTGGAGCGCTGATTACCATCCTGTCGCTAGGTATAGGCCCTTTCACGCAGCAAACCATCAAGACTGTTCCGTGTCTCCAGACACATAGGGAACAGAAAGCGACCTTGCCCCTGGCCCACTTCATGCCTGGGAACGGCACATACTACCGGGTCGGGGCTGGGTCTTATCAGGTCCAGCTTGATATGAAAGGTACAATGGTAAACGGCATTGCTAGTCCTACGAGCAACGACTCAGCCATTATTCCCAACTGTGCGACAGGGAATTGTACATTTACGAGCCACAACGGAATCACGCATTCTTCGATAGGTTTATGCAGTTCCTGCATCGATACCACTCCTTTTATCAGGGAACCAATCAGGAATAACAGCAGACCTGATAACTACACCTTACCCAATAATATGTGGGTGAGTGCGGAGTCGGATATGGTTTATCTCAACGTGGCCCCCGGCTCCGTGGACTGGGCCTCATCTGCCTTCACCCCTGAGTTCACATCGAGTATTGACGGGGGATTAATCAATGTGACGACCCTGTCACTCACAGCCGCAGCGTGCTCGAATAACGGCGGTAACCTCAGCTGCCCCATTCAGAACGGGTATGGCGGGCCTACGGGTCTTGTTGCGACATCGTGCTCGCTCTATCCGTGCCTAAAGAACTACCATGCTGTGGTGGAGAAGGGCGTGTTATCAGAAAAGATCGTCTCGACAAAACCCGCTCCCGTCAATTGGGTCGAGGCTGGTATCCCGCATGGTGGAGTCTCTCCCTCTATGAACTTTACGGCGCTTCAAAGTCCATGTCTCGTTGACGGCGGATGGTACGATCTACCTAATATGTCAGACGTTCCTAAGACCCAGGGCCGGTCCTTCACGGACATCAACATCGATGGGGCAAACTACACGGTGCCGGATGAATGCCTATACAAGATGTGGTTTCCATACGCTGACGGCTTGATGAATTTCATGTATTACGATTTATTTGATGGTCAATGCACTTATAATTCGCGCCAAGGCCAATCCATAGCGTGCGATGAGATGTGGTGGCTCGCTAGCTTGTACAACAATAAGGAAGCTAGCTTCGATACCTTAAGCGCGGCTTTCGATCAGTTCGCTACAGCAGTGACCAATAAGATACGCACAACGGGATCGAGCAGCTATGACTGGAATGCCCATGAAGTAGTAGAGGGTGCGGTGACCGAGATGACGGTGTGTATAGAGTTCCAGTGGAAATGGCTCATCATGCCAACAGCCTTGGTAGCTGCTACGGCCGCAATCCTTGTCGCGATCGTAACGCAGAATCTGCGCAACCACGAACAGCCGGTGTGGAAATCATCTCTACTACCGCTTTTATACTACGGGTTCAACCACCGCTCATACCACGAAGACCCGAGTAGGCCCGTCATGGATCTCACCGAGATGAACCGGGCTGCCGCAAATAGAAGGGCCAAGTTCCAAAATGGCGGCGAAGCTGGTTTTGTTGATGTTACGCCGAGTATTGAGGATGTAATTAGGCGTAGGGGGAGAGATGTCGATGTAGACTCTCTTATTGATGGTAGATAATGTTTAGCTCCAGCATCTAGGTTGAACCGTCGCGGTTACGTTGGTATTTCGAGTCAGGTATCTGTAGACATAGCTACATAGAATATGAAGATATACTGTCAAGAACTCAAAGCCTTCTAGAGAGTCGTGGGGCGATAAGTGAATTTATAGATGCATGTATACAGAAGATTTCGACGGCGTCTATTAAATATATGGTTTTGTCGCATAGTTCGCGTCAACGCGGTCCCATTACCTAATCCATAAAAAGTTCAATGATGGTAAGCTAGTGGCGATAACATCCCACAAGGCCCTGCTCTACCTGCTTATCAATCGAGGGGCAACGGGGATCTCTAAATAACTTTTTTTCTTATCCAGAATCTTAAAACCCCCACCATCCACCATCCACCTAAAAGTCACCAATATCCATCAAAACAACATCACTGGCAGAAAGACAAACAAGTAGCCAAGATGTCGATGGATATAGACGTAGACGTCCCTATTTCGATCGCACCACCGCAGGGAATCGATAATAGTGTTACTGCCACTATATTTTGTTGCGACTGTGGTGCTCCCATCGACGGCACAACCGCTATCGACGCCAAGTGCTATGACTGCTTCAAGCTCACCAAAGACATATCGCAAGGCATTCAACGCGAAGCCACTCTTCATTTCTGCCGAGATTGCGACCGATGGCTTCAACCACCTTCTAGCTGGGTAACAGCCCAACCCGAATCTCGCGAACTCCTAGCCTTATGTTTGAAGAAGCTAAGTCTCAACCGAACACGAATAATCGATGCTAGCTTCATATGGACGGAACCACATTCAAGACGAATAAGAGTGAAGCTTGTTATCCAGGCAGCAGTGGCAGATGATCGGGTTATGCAACAGGCCTTAGAGGTGGTATACGTCGTCGCGTATCAACAGTGCCCAGAGTGCGCCAAGTCATATACAGCAAACGTATGGAGAGCGAGTGTGCAAGTCAGACAGAAGGTGCTTCACAAGAGAACATTCCTTTACCTGGAACAACTTATCCTGAAACACGGTGCCCATCGCGAAACCATCAACATCAAGGAAGCGAAGGATGGCATAGACTTCTTCTTTTCCGCAAGAAACCAAGCCGAGAAATTCGTCGACTTTCTCAACTCGGTCGTCCCAGTACGAGTCAAGAAGTCCCAAGAACTCATCTCGCAAGATGTCCACACCTCGAAGAAGTCCTACAAATTCACATTCTCGGTCGAGTTAATACCCATCTGTAAAGACGACCTGGTCGCACTACCCATTTCGCTGGCCAAACAGATCGGCAACATCTGCCCGTTGTCGATATGCTACCGGGTCGGAACTTCCATCAATGTCCTCGACACCAACACACTACAGACCGCCGAAATCAGCGCGCCGGTGTACTGGCGGACACCCTTCGCCACACTAGCCGATGCCCAAGACCTAGTCGAGTTCATTGTCATGGACTGCGAGCCTATCGGACCTACACGAGGAAAATGGATCCTAGCAGAAACCCAACTAGCGCGAGCCACAGACTTAGGCGTCAACGACAAGACCTACTTCGCGCGGACGCACCTAGGCGGCTTACTACACGCAGGCGACTCCGTCATGGGCTATATGCTCACAGGGACCAACTTCAACAACCCGCAATTCGACGCGCTCGAAGAATCGCACACGTACTGGTCGCGCATCCCCGACGTAGTCATAGTCAAGAAGCACTACCCCAACCGTCGGCGCAACCGCAAGCGTCACTGGAAGGTCAAGCGCATGGCCAAGGATGAGGGTGAACTCCTGCCCAAGAAGGCCGACCAGGAGCGCATGGATCGCGAATTCGAGCAATTCTTGCAGGATATTGAAGAGGATGAGGAGTTTAGGCAGGGCGTGCAGCTATATAAGCAACCTGCTAGAAAGAAGCAGGTTGACGAGATGAGCATGGTCACGACGGAGGATGGGGATGGGGATGATGATGCGCCGCATGTGGACATGAATGAGTTGCTCGATGACTTCGATGAGCTTACCATGGAGGATCATTAGCTTTTGATTGCCTCAGGTTCTAGCCGGGTTTAGGGAAAATAAAAAGAAATGAATTGACGACTGATCAAAAATCTGCACGTTCTGCCACTATGGAACCTAGACGCGACGTTCATACCTCCAAGGTGCAAGACGAGTCCCAACGATAAAATAGAAGTTCGCGGATGCTAGTAGATTCATTGATTCGTAATGTACCTAGGCAACTTGTCATAATGTTTAAGCCTATATGCCCAAGTATGAATCTATAAAGAGTCAAGGTGGTTTCTCTTTGCCACAAGGAGCAGAAGCTAATATTGGGAATCCCACGGTCGGTTACCTCTCTCGTTTTTGACACTCTTTGGTAAGTCCTAAGACGAGCAAGGAGCCCATAAATTCCGTGTCATACCACGTCCCCACAGCGAGCAGTGTGCCCCCGTGTCCAACCATACAATAGCAAATTTCCAGAAGCTCGAAGTGCAAGCCTCCCTACCAACCACCCATCCCGTTTGATCCTCCCTTCTCGCAGGAACCCTGACTAGCCACTCATTCATCCTGCTCAGTTTAATCGTACATGTCCTCCGAATTAGACGGGTCAGCTCTATAGGGAGGAGGCGGCCCGTTCGGTCCTCTCGGATCCGCCGACGCGGAGTAAGGCGGAGGCGGAGGCGGGGCCTCCGGTGCAATATACGGTACAGCCCGAGAGTTAAGAGCCAAATTGGGGTTAGGGGCGCCGAAGAGATTGGAGCGTCCGCCGAATAGATGATCACCGGACGAAGCGAGTGGAGAATGACGGGAGCGAGGCAGTTGGGGCGGAGGAGTAATGGCTGTAAGACCACGAGAATAGGTGGAATGATTAATAGGAGGGATGACAGGAAGACGAAGAGAGGGGATCACTCCGCGGCCGGGAGGGTTGGGCAAAGGATGGTTGACGGGAGGGTTAGTAGGGGGGGTGACAGGAGTCCTCGGAGAGGGTATGCTAGGGGGAGGTGTGTTGCGGCGTTGAGGACTAAGAGGAGGAAACAGTCTGCGTCTTTTGCTGTCAGTCGGGGTGTCCGCGCTTTTAGATTGATTGCCGGCTGCGCTGGTACCGGCCTCGTCTCTGCCGTATGCGAAAGGAAGCGGGATTTCGGGCACGAGGGGCACGAGTTCGCCGGGATTAGGGGAGTAGTGTCTACGTTTTAGGCGGTCCGGAGGGAGCATTTCGAAAAGCTGGGGTATGGGCGGTGTATCCACGCCGAGTTTCTTGAGCCTCGTCCTGGTGCGGTTGATGTCCCTCACCGCACATGTATCCATGTCGATGAGCCTGTCTAGCGATGGGCCTTCCCCCGCGCGCAGACCCTTCAACTCCGTGCTAAGCGTTTCGCGAAGATGTTGTATCTCGCGCTCTAACCCTATATTTTCATCGAATAATCTAGGCGCAGGGGTGTATTCCAACTGGTCATTGGTCCAATCTCTGGTGTTGGTTTCCGATAATACTTTTGCTGTATCTATCACTTGCCCTAGGGGAGTAGAAGGACGCTCATTGCCAACTCGGGACCCGTATAGGCCCGGGACACGTCCCCGCGCATCCCGATGAACTGATTCTGGAATTATAAAAGTTGGAATCTCGTATGTGTGTAGGACATAGCTCTGTAAGTCCACACCACTCTTAACAGCGCGAGCGATGCGAGAGATTGCGAAAATGTGTAGGACGATCGGTATTTCCATTGAAGGGTACTTATAATTACCTAGGAAGGGGCAATTGCGCATTACATCGGCCGCGAGCATGATGGCCTCAGCCCAATGGGGATCAGCCTCTGTTGTCTGGGTCCTTTCGAGGCGCTCATCACGCCGAGAGGTTAAGTAATTTTTGAGGTCAACGAGCTCCTCGAGCTCCCAGTCTGCTGCGTTTAGGACTAGGAGAGCCTCGTCCAGGTTATCAAACTTGCAGAGCTTGTCCTGGTGAGTCTTGCCAGAATCGTAGATCTCGAGTAGTGCTGTTATGGAGTTAAGACTGTCAATATGGTCGAAAAGTGTAGTGTGCCTGTCTTGAGGAGCCATTTGGGAAGACAATTGACCGAAAACCAAGGAAGTAAAGTGAGTTAGGGATGATGGTGCTACTGCGTAATGGTCAAGATGATACTTGCTGAAATTGAGAGTGTCAGGCTTCTACAGCTTAAATAGTTAGCGAGGCCTATTTTACATTCATTTTGTCACTTCAAGTCCTACTTATACGTGGAATTCTGGGTATCATTGTTGGGAGAATCAAAAAAGCTGGCTTAGAACTCGTTTGGCTTCCTCGGGAGCCTTCTCCACCCCTTTCCTTCCCACGGAAGCTTGCTTGAACTTCCGCACGTTTCTAGACTCCTCCGGGTTTGTTGTCCCAGAGACGGCACTTCTGGCAGCGTTCTCTGCATCCCTCTTTCTCTTTGCTTCCGCCTTGGCCTGTATCCCCTCCAACATCTTGGCTTTCTCAACATTCCTGACGAACTCCTTGTTCTCCTTGGTCGATTTGCTGATTTCTGCTCTCATTCTGCTCGTCCTTTCAGCCATTTCCGAGTTGATCTGCTCTGTGAGGTTGTGCCATTTGAAGCCTTTCAGGTAAAGGAGGTTCCAAATATCGTCTCGGTAATAGGTGTTCTTCTTCCCCCCTATAGTCCGAGCATTCAGGAGGTCGACTGCTTTCTTCGCATCTTTCTTGTCGACAAATTCTACCCATCCATCTGTGTACATGTGCTTCTTATTTCCTCCTTGTCGAATCCGTCGAGAACGTTCTTGGGGGTCCTCGGGGGTGAGGAATATCCTGTTGATCTTGCCATACGGCTCGAGTAGCGACCGTAGCTTGGCAGGCTTCATGAAGGGCGGTATACGCGAGAGATAGACTAATCCGGATTTCTTGATTGCTGCTTCGGTAGCCACCAAGTTCTTTTTTGTCAACGGACGCGAAACATCTGGCAATTCTGGTAGAATGTCTTTCTTGGGCTTCTGCTTCTCTCCGTCCACTTTGGTATGCGAATCCTCTTCTTGTTCCGAATTTCTGACCTCCGCAGCATCGTGGCCTCCAACTTCCTCGTCGGCGCTGAATTCATCTTCTTCATCACTGGCAACATCATTCAATTTTCGACGCTTTGCAATTCGACCACCTTTTTGTAGTTGCTCGACCTCCGAATCATAGCCTTGGCTACCATCGTCGTCGCTCTCGTCTGCGTCCAGGAATTTATTCCTCGGCTCTGGCACCATCTTGCGAGACGAATTCCTCAATAGTCGGTATGGTCACTGGAACCAAGTTTGCCTTAAAGAGAGTAACCCAAGTGTTGATCAATCGATGCCTTTTGTTGATCAAGATACGAAAGCCAGAGAAAAATAAAAATGGAGACCTAGAAAAGTTGCTGATAAGATTATCCGATAACGAAGACAAGGTTCAACAGATATGCGCTAGGAAGATAACATTCGATTATCGAGACTTTTGAGGGGGTTGCAGATCCCCCACCACGATCTTTATCAGTGACGTTTGTCTTCAGACGGATTTTGTATTCGTGATAACCAAGTCCGAACTGGAATTGTCTGGATATATGAGTCAACTTTCGTAATTTACAGGCCCCTATCTACTGTCCTACATATAAATATAATATCTCGTTATATTTACGTCAAATCATCAGACATTGAGACCATGTCTGTCGAAGTCCTTACAACCATCTCGCCTACTACAAACGAGCCTATCCTGACTCGTAATGGTGTCACGGCGTCTGAGCTGGAAGAAATCCCTAACATCGCTGCTGAAAAGTTCCAGAGCTGGAGGCAGACCTCATTGACAGATCGTCAGATCATAGTTAAGAAAGCACTAAAACTACTCGAGAAGAAAAAGGATGAGCTTGCGGAAGAGCTTACTGTCCAGATGGGACGGCCGATTGCTTATACCGGCGCTGAAAGTACGGCTATTACACTCGCCCTTACGGCCGACGAGGGTCACTCAGACTAACATGTGCCAGTCACGACGGCTATCAAACGAGCGGACTATCTTGTCAAGATCAGCGAGGACACCTTGAAAGACACAGATGGCGAGCCAGAGAAGGGTTTCAAGCGATTTATTCGGAAAGTTCCCGTTGGCCCTATCCTTGTCATTTTCGCATGGAACGTGAGACAATCTAATGTAATGATTGAGTCTAGAACCTACCTTGGCTAACTATCTCCAGTACCCTTACCTTATCTTAGTCAACTCGCTCATACCAGCCTTACTTGCTGGTAACACCGTGATCCTCAAGCCTTCCCCTCAGACTCCCACAATAGTGGAGCAGGTATCCAAGATCTTCGCAGAGGCCGGACTACCTGCTGGAGTTCTGCAGTACTTCCACTGTGGCTCGCCATTGATGATGGAGTCTGTGGTGCGAAACCCAAAGATATCTCTAATCTGTTTTACCGGTTCGGTTGCAGGAGGGCTAGCGGTCCAAAAGGCGGCCGCTGACCGGATTGTCAATGTTGGTCTGGAGCTTGGCGGTAAAGATCCTGCGTACGTTAGGGCGGATGTGGACCTTGATTGGGCCGCCGCTGAGATAGTAGATGGGTCAATCTTCAATTCTGGACAGAGTTGCTGTGCCATTGAACGGGTTTATGTTGACGAAAAGATCTACGACCCCTTCATTGAGGCCGTCCAGAAGGTCTTGAAGGACTACAAGGTCGGGGACCCTCTAGTGAAGGAAACTCAGATCGGGCCAGTTATTTCAAAGAAGTCCAAAGAGACTATTGAGTCTCATATCAAGGATGCCTTGAGCAAAGGCGCGAAGGACTTGACGCCAGAGAACCCAACGTTCTCGAGCCTCCCAATTAAAGGCAACTTCGTCAAGCCAACCCTTCTAGTCGATGTTAACCATAGTATGACGGTTATGACGGAGGAGACGTTCGGGCCAGTCATTCCTGTCATGAAGGTCAAGAGTGATGAGGAAGCGGTGAAGCTGATGAATGACAGCGAATTTGGCCTAACTGCTAGTATATGGACAAAAGACACGGATAAGGGCTACGAGTTGGCTGAACAGGTCGAAGCAGGAACCGTTTTTGTCAATCGCGCTGATTACCCTAGCCCGGTAGGTTCTTCGCGCTTATCCGACGGGAACTCATTGTACCTTGCTGACATTATGGGCGTAGGATCTGGCCTGGACCGGTTGGAAGAATTCAGGCAAGGGCGTTACTCTCAGCAGATTTGGCTTTGACCAATTCGTGAAGCTGAAGAGTTACCATCTCAAGGACTACCCGAAATAGCTGACATGCGGATCAATAGTGGTAAGAGGTATTGTTCTGGAATGTGGAATGGAAACCCATTTATTTCCTTTGTTGGCGCGTCCTGCACGTCCTGCGCGTCGAGAGGATACCGAAGGATTGGGTGGGAACTATCCCGTTTTTGGCAACAGGTGTTCGTGTTTCATGCATCTCGGAACGGCGACCATATTATGCAAAGCTGAAGATTGTGTCTCAAAAGCCGGTGTTTCGAAACAGTCTTGGGCCAATACCATCCTATAAATGAGATCACCATATTTCTTGGATCCCCTAACTTAACAAGTGTATACATATTAACCCCTTGTCACCATAGACAATTGCCACATTCCGGGTCTTCTAAACTTTTAATTTGAGTGACGATGCTATGTACCTATCTTATTCTCGTGTTAGCTGGCGTAAACTGACTGGTCCTACGTGTATGTGAGGTATTTGAGAGATGCGTATTCCGTTTTTGACATCGTTCTTCTCACGCTCCCACGCTCCTTTTTAAGTAAGCCGAAATCTTGCGATACCGCAACACACACATTCGTTTTTCTGTGATACCGAACCTCATTCGTTTGATTCGAGTTTATTCTCTACAGCTAAGATTCGGACCCGTCACTCGTTTTTATGACATCAATTGGACGAATCTAGGTGCAGCCTGTCAGCTGGCCTTTACTAACAGACTTAATAAGAACTCCTTTTTTATTCCTCTCCCGTAACCCGAACCTGCAGTTATCCTTCAGCTCCCTCTCCCCGCTCCGGACCATCTTGTCAGTCTTGTCAGACTTACGGCCATAGCGAAAACTGCATTTTTCCATTCAACTTCAGCTTTTCGCCTGCCAAAACGAGGCTTGTGGACCATCAACGCATTGAATTTCTTCGTGCGCTGTCATCCTTCGCCGTCTCTATTCGCCAAGTATTCATCCTACAGGCAGTCGGGCAATTCTTACGGAGATCCCATCCACGTTTTTTTTATTATATCAGCAAATAAATCTCCGCTCTTTTTTTGTTCGGGGATTTGGGTAGTTTTTTTCTTGCTTGCTTGCATGATTGTTGATCAATCATCAACTGCCTCGATCTAGTTAGGTGCCGTCCTTGGTGTATGCACCTCTAAACCTCTAAAAAGCCCAGGCACTGTGCGTTGGCGGCTCAATCACAATTCCATTTTACTGTCGCCTGCCTTCCTCGAACCTGCGACATTCGAAATCTTGAAACCTCGTTTTTTATTTTCTTTACGACATTGGGGCCACGCCGTCGCTAGCACATACCTACTACTCTCTCTCCTTTTCTATTTATTTATTTATTCAGCAGGAGCTTTTTAGTTCGCCGAGGCGTTCGCCTTCCCTTTGGATTGGATTCAGCTCTCGCCTAACTTGGTGCCTGTTAAATTATTGAATCCCAGTTCTTTGTGCACGGCGAACCACCCAAACCATCCCCCCAAATCCCAACTTGGAAACTTCTTGCACCCCGTCGTCTGGCGGCAACCACTTCTACGCCAACGGTCGCTTTCTTTAAAAGTTTGCACCGTCTTTTCCGTCGCTTTCTCGTTTCATCTTTTGCTGCCACCTCTTTTTATCATCCCGAATAATTCTTAGTCTCTTTCTCTCTACACTTAATACGCCCGCAAACACCGCCAAAATGGCAAGCTGCATTGGTGGTTTTCGCAACTTCACGGCGAGACTCCAAGCACTTGTCGGCGTCAAGTCCAAGCCGACTCCCTCCGAGAAGGCGCCGCTGCAGATTGTATGCTTCTAATCTCGAACCCCTTCCCGATCCTTGAACCCTCTCACCCACCGCAAACCATCGCCAACTTCCTATTTTGGACATCCGGTCTACCTCAAAACCTTATTTGACGATCAATATAACTAACACTTTACTTTTTTTTCCCGCAGTCTGCACCTTTCAACTTCAAGCACGAGACTGTCTCCTTGCCGGGTGTCTCGGAAGATGAGTAAGCAGTTCCTTTACCTACCTGTTTTTTCTTTTGCTTTTTTTTGTTTCAGGTTGGGCTCGTATTGCGTCCAATGATTTCTCTACGTATACGCCTCTGCATCGCCGCAATCCTACCGGAGCACGGCGTATGTAAGCACACACAATTATGCGTCCATGCGTTGGGGGACACACGATGGCCGCCGACTAACACACATCTCGCTTTACAGGATCGCCATTCTGAAGGAGCAGGCGGCATCTCGCTTCGGTGCTACCGATCCGTCGTCCATCAGAAGCCCGCGCAAGGCTCCCGCTCCGCCTTCGCTACGACCTGTTACACCTGTGTTGAAGGTTAGTCTATCGTGATATCTTACTTCGTTACATCTAGTGCTCTCGTCGCTAACACTTATTAGGTCACGCCAAGCACACCAATCTCACCCGCCGAGAACCTCATCTAACTACGGTTCTCTGGACTACTTCTTCGCTACCTCAACTGCCAGCCAGTATATGGCGGACACGCCAAGCAAGAAGATATACTCGCAAACCAGAACTTCTTATCCCTGAACGATGACAGTCTCATTCACACCCATAGAGACTTGTACACTAGGCAGCTCGGTGTAGCTTTAGCTCTCTCTCCTTCTTAGCTACGCAGTGTGTCTTAAGTTGTTGATGCCTACCTACGTAACAGCAGGCAGCTGTACACGACATCCTCTTTTTCTCTCCCTCGACGCTATAGATAGGCACCTAATGGACGGATTAGCACGCAAACGGATGCATAATCCAGTAACACGGGCAACGCCCGTAACAAAACGTAAGGGGATGTACGATATCGGTGCGGCTCACTAGACTTCAGTTTTCCATTGCCATTACCATTGTCATTGTTCATTTTCGTTTTCCTTCTTCATACCCAGCAACACGAGGCGTCCGGTTTAATGGGGGTTAATTGGACGGACGGACGAATTGGCTTATCGGCTTATTGGTTGTATGCATGGTCGGTTCAGGGGGGGTTCCTGGTATTGAGGTGCGGCGTTTTTCTGGTTCATACCTAAGGTACGAGAGGTACTTTCTCCAGCATGCCGTAACGCAAATATATAAGTCTGCAGAACTGGATTCTCAGCAACTTGACATGACGAGCGTCTTGTCCTCTATGGTTTATCGTGATGTGCATACTCGGTATAGACTTGAAGACTGTATTGGAAATTTCACCTGCGAAGTGTGCCTAGCTACTCGAGAGCGAACCTCTCCCTAACGGCCGGCATTTCGAAATTTAGACGAGCTAGATCGTAAGGCCTATATAATAGGATGAAGGTGCTCAGAATGCATCAATATACCGTCAGTATAGGCAACTTATTATACATATTCTCTTCAACAATTTGGAAAGGCTATCTCATCGCGTATAGATATGTTGAGTATCGGTAAAAGTTTCATAATCTCTAGGACAGTGCACAAGCTAGACAGACACTTGGATAGACCAGATAGCTTTTTCTTATATATCAAACTACCTTTCAAGACAACCACCCATCATACTGCCTAAGCCCTTCCTCCCTCACACCTTCCATCTCTCCTTTAACATCCAGCAACCTCACTTTCTCGCCCTTCTCATTACTCCACTTGACCAAAAACTGCTTGATCCGTTCCTCCGTCGCCTCATCATCCTTGACTAGCAACGCTAGAGCATCGTACCCGCCAGCACCCGGTACCACGCCCCCGTAGACACCCTCTACATTTTCAGTCAAAGCATCTAGCAGCGCAGTCTGGCTCTCCGGCTCAATCGGCACGCCGCTTGCTTTTCCCATAGCACGAACCAGCTCTCGAATCTTGGCGATGGCATCTCTGATCTCGTCTTTCTTATCATTACTCAGCACAGCGCCCAGCGCCTCGTTCCTCTCCTGCAGCTCATCCCAAAGCTTCTTTGCGCCAGCCGGATCCGTCTCATCGCGCCACTTGAGAACCTGCTTCACCATACTAACGGTCTGGCTGCCACAATCGACATCGCACATCCTAAGGGCTACGCCCGGGGGCATTTTAGCGCGGTCCTTGGAGATCTCGGTATCCCACTTGCTAGCAGAACCTTCGGTCGAATCAACACACGCTGCCAGCGCGGGCGCAAACCCAGGCGCCCCGACCTCGGGCAAATCACGCAGAACGGAGGGCGAGAAACGGCGGTATACGCAGCCGCCGTAGACTGCGGCAGCGACGTCGAAGCCGGACCCGACTTTGCCCTGGGCGGCGCAGTGTGCGGCCTGCGCCAGGTTGTGTAGTGTGCGCTTGCCTTTGTCGGTATCGAGGTCAAAGGTGGAGCGCGGGAGGTAGTGCGTCAGCAGGGCGGCGGTGAGGGACGTGACGAGAGCTGCGGATGACCCGAGCCCGGTCTTGTGAGCATCCTTGAGTTTGGTGCCGAACTTGATGAAGCGGGCCGGAGGGCTGGGGGCGCCGGAGGAAATGGATGAGGGCGAAGAGGATGCGGTAGAGTGTGGCTGCGAGTAATAGTCGTTGTCGGCGAGGATCCTTAGCTGCACGGGATCGAATGTGTACGATGGCTTGAGATGTCCCGCAGCAGTGATGTATGTGAGGGCGTAGGCCAGTGTGGTCTCGACGAAGGGGTTGGGGTTTATGGTTGAGCCTCTATTTGTAGAATAAGCATCTGGGGTGGTTACCCGCGAATATCCTCTCAACTAATAAGAGTAAATGAAGTGAGAATGTAAAGACATATAGCAAGAATAAAGAGTCGAGAATGATATGACGTGAGCGATACGGATATATATATATATATATATCCCCACAATTGAAGATTCAACGAAACATGACGACACTAGCATCATCCGTGATACCTAGAGCGGAGAACTAGATATTGGATACGATGAGAAAGAGAGACGTAGGACTTACATATGTAGCTGGGTCACCTTGATACCGCCATTCTCAGGAGCGAGATGGTATCCATAACGCCATTGAGCCTCATAGAATTGAGGGCTATCGACAGCGATTTCGCTCAGCTGAACGCCGGGACTGGTTTTAATCTCCTGGGCAATGACATTGATTCGGGCGCTTAGGCCGAAGACGAGTCCCGTGTACTGGCGGTCGAGGACTAAGTAGCCTCCGGCCAGGAGAACCTTACCCGGAGCGGAGACTGCGGTGGGTGTGCTCGGCATTTGAGAGCTCTACCCCGCGTTCTGTCTTTCGTATGTATAACGTTGCCTAAGAGGTAGTGTGTGTGAGTATAATTGAAGATCGATTAGTGATAAATATTGGAGATAAATAAATGATCGACAGGGGAACCAATGGAACCGTTCAGACGACTAATTCTTATATTACAAGGTTAAAGGTTCAGTTTGCTGTTCTGAATTAAGTCTATGATGGTCGAACCTTATGTAAGGCTAAGAGATTTCCACCGCCGTTACTCGGTGGCGGCTTGTACCTAATTGTAAGTTTGGAAAGAACGGGACGGAAATGGCTTAACCCTTTTTTCTCCCTCTGCGGGGCATTGGAACATTGTCTCCTACTATAAACCCCATCAAGTCTCCGGGCCTTTCAATTAGAGCCAGGTACATAACGTGGCGGCGTAAAACTGATACATACATGGGACATCGTCATAGCCCATCATAAGACAGCATGTGGAGAAAAAAAACGCGCCACGGCGAAATCCTAGTGCTCGACAAACTGCAGCTCGGCTCGTATTTAGCGGCAATGAACGAGACGGCAGGAAACGGAATCAAACAATGTCAAATAAGGTATATTGCCATCTACATAGACCTATGTCTAGGTACCTAGGCAGCCAATATTAAGGGCATGTCGGGGGTATAGGAGATTTATTACTGCAGAATAGCTTGAAATAAAACTCGGAATAAGCGTAGCTGGCAAAAGGTAGACAATCTCTGATAATTCGTAAACTTTGTGGGTATATTCAAAAATATAATCTAGTCTAGACTTCCGTAGATGGCTTCAAAATAATATTGTCTATGAGGCGTACTGCCGGCCCTCTGCTATGTCCTAAATCCTCGCCTGGTTGCGGTGCTTCCACAGGCAGCATCTTAACCGCACCGCTCAGTATGCCGCCTTTCTTTGGGTCGACTTCGGTGAGCTCCTCCATTGATAGAGGATCAGCAAGTGAGATGTAGTCCACTTCATATCTTACTCTCTTCTCAGGGGCCAAGGCTAACTGCTCGTTTAAAACGTTGGAGGTTACCTCATTGGCAGCTTTCAGAATTGACTCTCGGTCCAAAGCCCCATTCAAGTACTGCGACTCGGCAGCCTTGAGTGCTCGGTATAAAACTGTGGCAACTTTACGCCGCCTCTCGCCAAGATAGACGTTCCGAGAGCTCAGGGCAAGGCCGTCGGGTTCCCGTATAGTAGGCCCAACAACCACCTCCGTCGGTAACATGAAGTCTCTAACCATCTTCTTGATTACCACGGTTTGCTGAACATCCTTTTGGCCAAAGTACACCTTTTCAGGCTGTACGATATTGAAGAGCTTCATGCAAACAGTAGCGACGCCTCTGAAAAAGGTTGGTCGCGTGCGACCTTCAAGAAGCTCGCTTATTGGAGTTATAACCACGAAGCTCCCCTTCGAATCCACCTCCTGGCCCGGGAAGCCCGAGGGATACATCTCAGGTGTCGTTGGCGCAAAAACAGCGCTGATACGACCCAAATTTCCACCATCATCGGCCAATTCACGGTCCAATTGAGCTAAGATCTTGCAATCCTTTTCCCAGGTCACGGGATAAGAAGCCAGGTCCTCCTTGACTCCGAATTGAGCCGGATTCACATATATGCTGATGATGACGTGGTGGCTTTCGCGGGCTGCGGTGCGGATCAGAGAAACGTGACCTTCGTGTAGAGCTCCCATGGTGGGTACCAGTCCAACGATTCTATGATCGAGGTACTGGGGCTTTCTCCATCTCCTGACGGATTCGACCGTGCGTAAGATTCGGATCGAAGAGGATGGGATGGTTTCGAAAGCTTGACGCCGGGCCGAGGCCATAGATCGGACAAAAGGTCGATTAAAAGCACGCGAGCCTGTGAGCCCGCGCAAAGAGGGAGCTAACATGATTAATAGGGTGTTCTCGATAACTAAGATGGTAATGACTGTTATGGAGGACGCGATGAGGTAATTATTGACACATCATGAGCCATTGCAGTGGCTCAATGCAAATTTGAAGCAGCCCAAGTGGAAAACGTGATGGTTTCTGCTGCGGACATCTGAGGCCGAAGCTATCAGGAAATAAGCTACGATAAGCCAGGCGATAACCTTAGTTGCCCCACTGAGTACGGCCAGGTAGGTGGTACCTAACGTTAACGCTGGCAGAGCTTACCTTTATGTTACTGTCCATTTCCAGAGTTACGGAAGTTTATTAATTTTACAGTTTATTCGCGCAAGTCAAGAGCCCAAGAGTCTTGAAGAGGATTACCCCGTATTCCGTATGCTTGGCTAAATTTCCTCGGACTTAGAAGTGCACGTGAACCTTAAAACACGCAGGGACGTAATAAATGTTTCAAGGTCGGAAGACCTGAAACTGCATGTTTTGCGAGAATGACAATGGTATCATGGATGTTTTTGGAGAAACTTATGGTTAATATGACGTTAGCGGGGATGAAGCGAGGATGAAGCTACGCATAGCTTCCAATTTACTATTCTGCGGGGCTCAAGCTAGGGTTTATATCAATCAGATAAACTCCAGCTTTTACCGTTTCATCGGGTAACTGTCAGCGTGTTCCCTTTGGTTGCCCTTACCCGGTACAACCCGTAGCAAGAATCCCTGTGACGAACTGCAACAAGGACCCTGCAGGTGCGGCGTCACTTGCTCCGACTTGACCTCGAGTTTCTAATCAAATCAAATCGAATCGAATTGAAGTCTGGTGCAACCTTCTTGAGTTTCTTCTCCCCATGACCAATTCCTGACCGATATAGAGCTACTGTAGCTCGCGCGACGCCATGACGGTTTCAATAGGCGCAAGTTTGCTTCTAGCGAGCTTGTATTCAGCCTTCGCATTCGGATCTGGAGCTCAGGCATACGGTCAAGAGCAGATTCCCTTAAACGACTTCGAATACCAAGAAGCCTGTCCCGATTACACCCAGTACTCAGCATACCCTCATCGCCCATTAAGCGACGGTCCCCTTTCCCTACCCTTCCAGAGACCCGACCCGCGATGCCGAACCTTTCATTCGGATGCTATAGAACAGGTCATACAGGATGTGACTTCTCGTATGAAGGATCCGGATCTTGCGCGTCTCTTTGAAAACGCCTTCCCTGTTAGTCGGCTTTATAGCCTTCCTACCGTCGTACTTGTACGACTATACAGCTGACCGAGACAATGCATGTAGTCTACGACAGACACCACCGTCAAGTTCCACACGACTGGGACTAAAGCGAAAAAGAAGCCTAAGAGAAGCTCATTCGATGAAGGGATGTGGGAGGGACCTCATTCATTCATCATCACGGGAGATATTATTGCCGAATGGCTCAGGGACTCAACCAACCAACTTTCCCCTTATCAGCCTTTGGCAAAGAAAGACCCGGCGGTATACAACTTGATCCTGGGCGCTATCAATACTCAATCCGAATACGTCATTGAATCACCGTATTGCAACGCCTTCCAACCACCGCCGATCAGCGGGCTTCCTGTGTCTCATAATGGGCAGGACGACGCCGTCCATCCCGTCTACGAACCTTCGTTCGTCTTCGAGTGCAAGTACGAATTAGACTCCCTCGCGCATTTCCTTGCTCTGGGGAATGATTTCAATGATCATACAGGATCCAAGGAGTTCTTGACTCCGCGCTGGTATTTGGCATTAGAGACTCTGCTGAACGTGCTCGAGCAGCAATCAATGTCTACGTTCGATCCAGAAACAGGTCGCTACCGGCGCAACGAGTACACTTTCAGTCGTAACACGAACACTGGGACGGAGACACTTAACCTAAGGGGTGTAGGAAACCCCCTGAATAATGGCACGGGTCTTGTGAGGTCTGCCTTTAGACCGAGCGATGATGCTACTATATTAGGCTTCTTCATTCCAGCAAATGCAATGATGGCAGTGGAATTGAAAAGGACTGCTAACATTCTCAAAGAGGCTGGCAAGAACGTATTGGCTCAGACTGTCGAAACATGGAGTCAAACGATTACCAATGGCGTTTGGGAGCATGGTATCGTTCGTCATAGTACATATGGCAACGTCTTCGCTTATGAAGTCGATGGGTATGGGTCGTCTATTCTAATGGACGACGCAAATTATCCGTCGCTCCTGGCTTTGCCACTTATGGGCTTTCTAGCACCCGACGATAAGACTTATCAGAACACACGACGCATGTTGCTTTCCAAATCATCGAATCCATATTACCTCACTGGGAGAGAATTTCAGGGCATTGGGGGTCCTCATATTGGCCTCTCCAATGCATGGCCCATGAGTCTCTTGATTCAGGCTCAAACCTCTGATGATGACGAGGAAATAACTGAATGTTTGAAGCTTGTTTTGAAGTCTAGCAAACTCGGATTAATACACGAAAGTGTTGACGTCAACCTAATCCATTCTTATACAAGTGAGTCTTCGCGCCTCTCCTCCTTGGACCATTTTACTAACTATAATACTTAGGAAGCTGGTTTGCCTGTAAGTTTCGAGAATAGAGCCCTTGATATTGAATTTCATAGTCATAACTTACTGACAACATATTAGGGGCGAACGGTGTCTTCGCGGAAACAATTCTTGATATAGCTAAAAGGAAACCGCACTTGATTTTTAAAGAACCCGCAACGCCTTACGAAATATGATTTATAAGTTGACGAACAATGCCTAAACACAGCATAGCGGTATCAGGCAATGGCGCCGCATCGATTCTGTTTATAGCGACTCTAGATATGGGAAATGGGCGATACGTTTCTTGGTCACCGTATTGTAGTATAGCTTACCTAGGTGCATAGTCTCACATTGGGAGGGTGCAATGACATTCAAGTCCGTTCACTCAAGCCAGTATGTTCACTCGAAAATATATGTCATCATTTTCAGCTCTGCTAGAGATGGAATGCTAACAGTTAACTCCAATCAGCCATCCCATAAACTTCTCACAAACTGATTGAGATTTCAATGCAAATCAAGTCTCATTGATATGTGACATGTAAATTGACAACTAATCTAAAACATCCAGGCTTTAAACGACAACGAAGATACCTCCTATACTTACCTTAGACTTACCATTATGCAAAGGAGTTGTATCAAGTTCCGAATAATAAGCCGGATATATCAACTGAAGCTGATAATCCAATGATTTCGGCGTTTATGCTTCGCGCCTTTCGCGGCCGCTCATGAGGTAAACTCCAGCGCGGACTTCGAAGAGCGGGTCGTCAGATGGCTCAATGCCATTAACCCTAGGGATAGGGTCGAAAATGATTCTCTTCTGCTCTCCGTCCTGATCGTCAACGATGCACTTTAGCTCGATGACGCCAAGCTCAATCATTTGCCGCTCTCCATCCCACCTCACAGTGCTGTCGTTAACCACATCATCGTCTCTTGCAACTTGCGCCTTTAGCACGAATACAATGGGGCGGACTTCGAGCAGATTCGGTATGTCGTCATAGAGGAAGTTCGGGCTCTTTCCCTTCAACTCAGCTTCCGAGAGGTGTCTCTCACCTTCTTGGGGGACAATGCGGTAGCGGATGAACCTCTGCGTCCCATCGGGAGCAATGAACCTGAAAGCGCTCACGCCGTAGTAAGCTTCCCTTCCGAAGCTACTTGGTGTTGGCTTCGGCATTTGGACGAAAGCCTGCGCCTTCGGGTGAGTGGCGAGATAGTCGGAGATTGTACCGTTTCTGATCTCGGTGAAGAATTCGAGAGCTTCTTCTCCGTTGGATGCTGGGAATCCGTCGACGGAGTGAGCAACGATGTCCGTGTGCCGTCGAAGAGGAGTCTCGGTGAGCATGAACCTGATAGCGAGGCCGCGTGGGTTGCCATTAGGATCCGTGTCGGGGAGTTCAGGGATCCCAGTGGAGCTGGAGAACCGTGCAATAACGGGAGTGGACGCTCTGTGGAAGTGAGTTGCCGTCGAGTACTCCCCAGCTTCTACGGTGGGCCTGAAGGTGCCCTGTAAGAGAACCCCTTTTGCGTGTGCTAGAATTACTAGTTAGCATCGTATCAACAAAACCACAGAGAGCTATTCAATCGAAACTTACCAGGCCGGATTCCGGGAGGCGGTCCGAAAATGCCATGTAATGTCCTAAGAATCCTACTACTAGTCTGAACAACCTTCTCGTCTTTTGGAAGAGGCATGGTTGCAAATAGGTATCTGATGTGTTGTTTTGTTTGTTTGGTTTTGTATTCAAGATTGAGTTGCCCCCAATGTTGGGTTACTTCGATTATTAACCCGATTCCAGTACTGAGTCTCCTTTTTATGCCCCAGGGAAAAGAAACAAAGAGCGTAGCTCATTAATATAACGTTCTGGAACGAGGCTCCGGTCCTCAAACTTCTCCTTTATACCTGCTTATCCCCTCGAACTGCTTGACTAATCCTTTATTTGTTATTGGATGCCTACATGCAACATTGCTATTGTTGTTACACGACATCCCTGTGGAAGATGTGATAACTGCATATTCCTAGTTGTATCCAGATCTACGACCCTGGTTCTAACCACTGAAGACGAGCACGCAACATTCTAGTTACTTCACACAACATCCCGTTATACGATAGCTCACATAGCCTTGTCAAGTCTACTGTAGCGCGTATGCAAGCGCCGCTACATCTGGCTATGAGTTATTATATTGCTAAGCCGTGATAGGTCGCGACTATGCAGCTGAGCAGCCTCTCGCTAAGCCAGCGTATCTTTAAGGGTGGATTTCTTGATGGCCTCATCAACGAGCGGAGATCTACCAGGGCGATTACTAAGGCCATCCCAGCCACAGCAAATCACGATGATTCATATTGATCCGAGTCTATGCCTGTGCCTCTAGGAATAGATGCGTCAACGCCAATGGTATGAGTTACTGAATGCTAATGCGAACTACATGGAACTGGATACGGTATTTGGAATTTTGAACCAAGCACCTATGAAATAACACCCCCCGCTACTTCTCCTCGCCCGGTAGCGGCGGCGCATTGGGGTCCATCATACATTGGTCCACACGCATCAGCTGCTTGCCCGTGGCCTTGGCTATCTCGATGAACTCCTTGAGGTAGCTGACGGTGCTGTTGTACAAGTAGTGCATCACCACGATATTACCTCCGGCAGCGACGTCTCGCTTGAACGCCTCGAGCTGTTTCTCGGGGGTGTTGGACTCAGCCCAGAGCCAATCCTCGACGTCGACACTCCATTGCACAATGTAGGGTTCGTCGATGAGAGCCGCTAGCCGTTGACGCATACGAGCGCCCTCTGTCCCGAAAGGCGGTCGGAAGTACTTGGGCGTCAGCCCGTTGAAGGTCTCCTTGACGGCCTCGATGTCGTTGGTGTACTCCCAGTCGATGGCTGCCTCATCTGGAAGACCTTCTAGCGGCGGGTGAGTGTAGCTGTGCAATGCGATCTGGTGCCCCTTAGCCGCCATCTCGTTGTAGATAGCGCTTAGGTTCGTCGTAGGATCCCTGAGCGGGGCACCGACGGTGAAGAAGGTCACGGTGATGCCGGCATCGTCGATGGTCTTCATGACCTGCTGCGCAAACACCGGGTCGCCGTCATCAATAGCAAACGCAAACGAGTTGGGCCTCTTGCATGAGAATACGAAGGTACCAGAGGGTAGCTTCTCTGGGATCGTAAAGCCCTTCGGAACGGAGGGCACGATCTCGATCTTGGAGAACACCGTGGCGGTTGTGCTATAGAAACCCTTGAAGGCAAAACCAATCGAACGCTTCCGGTCGACGTTGAAGTGAGTCAGTGGGATGTAGATATCAGTCTCGCTGGCGTACCGCTGAGCTTCGAGTGAGTCCCAGGTCTCGGGATAGGGATAAATGTCATTGTTACACTTTTCGTTGTGCTGCTGTAGGGAGACGGTAAAAAGATTACTTCCGGTGTATGCGATGTGGAGGTAAGATCCATCGAACTCGGACAAGTCCCTACAGGTCTCGGCAACTTGTGTAACCCACATCAGATCCGAGTCGTTAGTCTTCAGGGTCATGGTGTTTCTCCGGAAAGTCAAAGTAATCCCCTCATCCGCGCCATGCCACTGCCCGAGAGCGTTCGTCTCCGAGTTAGCGAATTTGTCAATCACAAGGGTCGTGGCCGTGCTTGATGGCGCCGGCACAGTTTCGGTTGGTTCAGTCGGCTCTACAACCTTGGGAGCTACGTACTCGACAACCTCGTCTCCGCAGTAGAGAGCCACCGGGCCAAAGGTGACGGCTTTCTTCAAGTTGGAGATGAAGAACATTTCGAACTTGCTCAAATCGAGGCCCTTGAACTTGGAGAAGGGAATCGAGTACAGCTTGTCCTGCCCGTTGAATGTCCAGCCCAGCTCTTTTGAAGAGAGAACAACGTCTGTGGTCTGCTCGGTGCCGCATTCGCCCTTGGTGGACGAGAGTTGCACGTCAAATGTCGTACCCGCGGCCGCCGTGATACGGAGTGAGATACCTCCGTATGCGCGCGCGTCAATGCAGCCGAGTTGGGTATAAAAATACGAGTCGGTGTCCGTAGGCGTGAAGGTTACGTGGTTGTCCTTGACGACGATAGACTTCATAGTGCCATCGTCGCTGCTCGACTTAAGCAGGGCGTTGTAGTAGAGAAATGTCAACCGGGACTGAGAGACCCAGTCGTCAACCAGGAGCTGGCTACACGAGTCAGAGTCAGCTCGGGCCTCGATCTGCTTCCCGTTAGTCGAGGATGATGGTACGGCTGTCGCGGTAGCAGTCGCTTGTGCAGGTCCGTTCTGGCTCTCAGGCCAGCCACCCTCCCATGGGTCGTCACCCCACCATGGATCATCGTCCCACCACGGGGGATTGGTCGGGAATATAGGGCGAGTTGTAGTCGACCGCCTCGTCGTTGTGGGGGTAGGTGTGTTCGAGCTCCCGGTGCTGGTCTCCGTTGTCGTCACGTAGATGGTGGTGGTCACGGTAGCACCAGGTCCCTCGGGCTCACCAGGCGCGGGTGTGGTTTCAGGAGGGGCAGGGGAAGTAGTAGGCTCTGGGTTCTCCGGGGGCGGCACATCGGCGCAGAGGAACTGCACGTTATCCAGCTGCCACTCGTTGTCTGTGCCTGTCAAGCCAGCTGAGAAGCCGTACCATAGGACACCAACGACACCGTCTAGATTGGCTCCGACCCAGCTGTTGAGCGGGATGTTGACGGTTTGCAGGGAGCCGCTTAGGCCGTCGACCGTGTAGTAGTAACTCTGGTACTCGGTCGAGGAGCAGTCTGATACAGTCTGAAGCTCAATGGAGACAGAGGCTGCCTCGGGACCCTTGATATTGAACGAGAGCGAATCATATCCATGGGCAACGGAGTCCAGGCAATTGAACTGCTCGTAGATATACGATACCTCAATGTCTTTGGGCGTGAAGGTTAGAATGCCGCCATCGATGCTGGTTGCGTTCATGGTTTGGTCATCTGCTCAGGTTTAGCACTCGCCTGGTCATTCATAGGTAGGAAAATAGCAAAGGGATAGCTTTTTCTTACCGCTCGTGGCGCCATTCAACAGGTTCTCGCCAGTTTCCCATTGCGAGAAGTCATCAACTAGCAGATGAGCTGAACATGTCTCGACTGGTGCCGCGGGCTTGGTAGTGGAGCTGGGAGGGAGAGCTGGCCTTGAGGTCGAAGTAGATGGCTCAGGAGTCGCACTGGGGGGCGGAGGAGGAGGAGCCTCCGTGGAGCTAGGTGGCGGCGGCGGCGCTTCGCTAGAGCTGGTTGGTACTGGAGTCTCCGTGGGAGGGGGCGGGGCCGGCGTCTCGGTAGGCGGCGGAGGGGGAGCCGATGTCTCTGTAGAAGCTGGGGGAGGAGGTGGTGGCGGAATTGGCGCTTCAGTAGAGGCAGGAGGAGCAGACGTCTCATACGATACAGATGAAGAAACAGGGGGGGCGTCCTGTCTTTTCGGTATCTTGGCAGCTGGTATGCCGCTCACGAGCAAGGCGGCGGTGACGCCGCCCAAAACTTGGCTGAACCTCATGTTGGATCCCTCGTTGGCTCAAGGCTGGACGATCCTCCTGGGTTCAGGTAGTCTGGCGGCATGATGAAGACTTATATCGATGGGACCCTCGTCCTCGTTAGGAGAATTCATAACTCATCCAGTACGTAAGATCCAAGGTTACATATGGGCTAAATTTCTGGGCTCCATTGGTATGGCTAAATAAATGGCCTCTCATAGCATATTGGCTGAACCTGATTATTGCAATGCTGCGTGTTCCCGACAGGGTTCTCCACACTCGTAGATCTGGTGCATCGGTATACTGCTGCAGCTAGAAACACGAGTGAATTAATAACAGGGAGCGGCTTTCTGGCTTGGCGGAACTCCCGGTCCGGCATTCTGAAGTTTTATTTCCTGCTTCTTCCTCTTCAGCGTGCGAGCCTGTGGCTTGCTGTTCTGGTGGCTGCGGTCCCCAATCTTCCTGCAATCCTTTAGACGTGCGTTGTCGAGGCTTGGCAGCAGATTCTGTCGGGCCATGCTTATACTAGCACCAAACCTCCAAAGTCGGTCCTCGTTGACCCATTATCTTGCTCGTGTTGTAATCTGATGAGGTCAGTTCTGCCTCCTCTATATCATAGAGATGGTTGATATCAATAGTAATATGGCCGACTACGGACACACCAAGATCTGGCGGCAAAATGTCAAGCGGGAAAATAAAACTGAACGGCAGCCATAGTGTCGGCATAACGACGTGAATAGGACAAATAAAAAAGAGTCTGAAAGCTACTTAATCCTAGGACTGGGGCCATAATTCTAATTTCTGATGAGTCGTGCCAGATCTCCCCATGCCGGTAACGGCGGCGGTGGGCCAAGCGGCCGAGGCCTCGTCAGCTCAATATATTGTATGAGGAAAGATGGATCAGACATCGCGAATCCACCGGTACATGTACGATGCGGATTTGACTACGGTATTCACTTGCGAAGTGTGTTGGTACCTGAACGGATTGCTCATTTAATAAAAGTCAAGAATTAGACGAGGTAGCACTGCAGATATGCGTAAACACGAGCCCTGGTGCAGATGTATTGCCAATTTATCCTATAGTACGTTCAGCCGCCTTGGCAAAATTCGCAGCATGTAATTTGATGTTTATATTACAGCAGGAAATTCCTTTTAATCGGACCATCCTCAGCCTACATACTCTCATCTCGATGGCAAGCTGACTTTTTCTCTTCGGTCTCTAGGTGTGGGTGACCAAATTTGAATGTGTAACATATACAGCCAAATACCGAACCCAGATCCCCCACGATCCCGCTTACGCCTAACACGCGATCTTAGCTCAAAATTTATTACTATTTAACTTCGAATATTCCTACATTCAATACAATTCTCTTATAAGAGCTCTACCGTGAATGTCGCATAAATCTCTTTGTAGTCTTCAACGGTTGCCTTTTCCGGCCATATAGGATAGTAGGGAACCAATCAGCTTTCTCGTACTCTCCTACACCACCCGAGATGTAATTGCGAGCCTAGTAGGGTCTGCTACTGAGTTCTAGCTCCTATATTTTACGTAAAAAACAGTATATATAAACAATACGAAATTTGCTGTCTACTTGATTCATTTGAAGCAAGCAGATTTCAAAAAGTCTAGATTCATCTGTCACATTGCCATAACGTTGCAACCGGAGTTTACACCAGTAAGAACTCACTAAAAGCTCTCGCCCCCAATACAGCTTGAGAATTTGATCTGATCACCAGATCTTTGAAGAAGTATTCGGAAATTTTGTTGCTTGCCAAAGACATAATAATCTCCTTGTTCCAACTGCCGGGTCTACTGCAACTGTCAAAGTAGTGCGAAGCTAAGGATAGGATGACTAGGGGAGGCTATCGGCAAATTGCGGTTGAATCAATCTAAACCGGTGATATACAACTAAGACTCTACGGAAGCGAGGACACATTCGTTTCCTATGGGCCTTCATTGCAGTAGATGTAACGTCCCATTTACGTAACACAAACCAGAAGCGGCTCCCAGGTCGTGGCTCTCATATGTAAGTTGATCTCACTTTGGAAGACGTGACGGTGTCATAAAACCAATCAGGATTATTATTCTGCCGTTTCTTAAAGTCTTCTCTATACCTAGCAATATCTAGTAAGATATACCAAATGTGTGGAATTATAAGATATTGGCGCATAAACGATTTGCCAGAGACTCTTTCTGCATCAATACCCAAGATGAAATATGGGGAAGCCGATCTATTATTAATAATAGGCGGATACTACGAATAGTACCTAGTCAATGTAAACTTGGATAGACGTTGATATACAAATACTAAGCCTGAAAATAGATGAAACCATATACTTTCAAACATAAATAGACCATAATGAATGACATTCTATCTGATAGAGAGGCTACCGGAGCGTACTGATATCATGCTGCGGTTACTTCGTGGTCTTCAACCCGCCGAAGCAACTCTTTAAGCGCAGGCATTGGCTTCCCTTCGGCAGCGCCATAGGAAAGGCAAGCTCGTAGATGCTCTCTACCCTGGGCCTTAAGCTTGTTACCATGATGGAAACGGTTGAACGCTTGCAAGTCAAGCGGAAGCATTTGCTTCTCCCAGGCTGCTAGGATCGCCGCCAGACTAGCCTCAGTCGTCCCGCTCGCCGCCTGCTGGCCCAGCTCCCCATGGATGCTGAGACTCTGGATCTCCTTTACAGCCGCAACTGCAAGACTCCATAGTTCTCCTTTGCTACCGATTTCCTGAAACTTGGGCCAGTCCAGAAGCTCGCATGCCACAAAGACGGGAAACAGCGCGTCAATTTCTACGGCGCATTGCACCGCGGACTTAACGACGCACTTCGAAATTCCACTGGCGTTATATATCTTCGCGAAGCCCTCTGCGACGGCAGGAGAGCTGTCGGCGACGGTGAAGCCCTGGCCCGGCCGGTCGATATAGGCAAAGTCGGCTTTTGAAATCAGCTCTGGATCTGTCGGAGGGTTTACTGGTAGCGTCACGTCCTTGGGCGAGTAGACATGAATATCGAGGTGCCCGTCAGTCACCTGCTCGTCTGCGAGGCCCGAGGCCTGAAGGAACCAAGCACGCACATCGAAGAACACGCTGCCGAGAAGGACCTTGGTGTTCGTTTGGCGTGCGGCCTCTCCTATTGTCTTTACAAGACTTAGCCCTGTTTCATTCCGTAAGGAGGCGCCGTCGAGGGTAATGACAATGAAGTGGTAGTTTGCGCCAATGATCTCTGAGGGATTGGTGATATAACTATATCCCTTGTATTCTTTCAACTCGTTGTCATCGTAGCAATAAAGTATCTGAGGGCGGTTTAATGCCTCCGCGCGATGGGGACGGATGAGGAATGTCACATCGGCTCCAGCGAGACTGAGATGATAGCCGGTGATGATTCCCATGGACCCAGCACCGATAATGAGAATACGGGCTCCACGCTGTTCGGCCATGTTCAACGCGTAGGACTTGGATTGACCAAAGTATTGAGTAAACGGAAATAATTCGAGAGAAAATAGAGTGTGTTGCTTATTGCTACTGCTGTCTATCTCTAGATGATGGGATAAAACCTCTCGAACTCGACGACCAGAACTTACCTAATATATATATATATATCAATATCCTATAATATCAATGCTTTATATCAACACCCTTAAGTTACCGTATGGGTATCAAAATGTATCCTAAGATATCCCGCTTCGGAGACTTTTTTCCCTTGGCCATTCGTAATCAGTTCGACTCGGAGCAACCACCCAAACAAAAATTCGACAGAACACGATTGACCCATGTCATCAATATGACTCACAAATAAATAGTGCTCGTATGTTAGGTTACAAATTTGACCATGACATGGGGTGGACTATAGAAGTAGAGATAGGATGATGCAGGTATGTTATACATCTATGGTACTTTACTCTAGAAAAAGATGCGCCGTGTTTTAAGAAAAGACGTCATAGTTCCGGAGCGGGATGAGTGCCTAAGGTAAAAGGGGTACCCGGTCATTGGATGCCTTCCAAACAGTGGTAAAGTGGAGTCTAGATAGATCCGGGATGTTCGACACCGACAAGATGGATGAAAAGAGAAAAGGCAGTCGGGTCTGCCCTAAGAATTCACGGTAGCAACGGTTGCATAGGAAGAAAATAGTGTTATTGCAGCAGCGAAGGTCCCCACAAATTAAATTACATCAGCTTTAAGTATCCCTGACATAATCGGGAGATAGACTGTGGCTTGTATTCACGTATTCACATAACGGGGAGGCTAACGCTAAAGGTGGCATGTGTTATCGATACTGAGCCGGGACCCGACGCTGCTGACGCCCGACTTTGTTTAATTGAATGGGAACTTTGGAACTTTATCATCATCAGCGTCAAGGCACGTCGGATGCACAGAATTGTGACTTTTACAGCTTAGATTGGACTCAATTCACTCTAGAGGCATTCAATGGACTAGTCTTTCTTCTGCCTCTGAAAACCTTAAAGCACTACGGCGCTTTCCCACATCCCACTACCTCGCAAATGCCGTGATCCTTTTGCTCTTACACTTGTTTCCAGTAGTTTCGTCTACAGATGCGATACCTAATAGCTGAGTCGTTTCGAGGGATATAGGACCGCAGGGGTATGATACCCATCTAGCCTCATGCAACCCTCCGATTATGATTCACCGCCTGGGGGTGGATCACTCCCTACATCCCCCATAGCGGCTCCCGCCTTGAAGGTTCAAAAGAGTCGTCACACCCTCAACGATGTCCCACCTCTCTACCAGTCCGAAGCCAGCCTACCGTACCGAAGATCACATCCTTCCGCCGCCTCTCTCTATGCCTCGACTCTATCCCCGCCTGGTTCTCGTTCTCAGTCGCCTATTGGCCGTCCAGCGTCGCGAATAGCTTCGGGTTCTGTCTTTGGCGCGGGATCAAATAACGCTCTCGCTCTCGCTGCTGGAGCCGGCGACAGTCCGGGAGACCCGCTCAACCTCATTCTCAGGGCATTCGTGCCGCACGTCGCAGTATACACTTCCGAAGATACCGATATCTTGCTAAAAGAGAAGGGGTTCAACCGGGGCCTGTGGGAACTGCTTCGGCCTTTCGGAGAGCGCGTCCAGGGCAAGGTCATAATACGAGATAGCAATGGGTCTAGTAGGACATACGAGGACTATTCGATACATTTCACACGATTTGGAGAGGGTATCGTACACCCGGAACCCATAACAGCCGGCTTAAGATCTTCGCAAGTACCGAGAACAAATGGGGTTTCGGAAAAGTCGGGCGAGCCTGGAAGGGGGCAGCCCAGACAAGGGATTGCAATTCCGGATGTTGAGGCTGTCGTGGATCGGCACCTGAGGTATGCTGAAGAATCGTTCTTTAGTTTACCTCAGAGCCCTACCAATCATGGTCTGGATATCGATGTTCCGTCGCCATACTACGCATTATATCTACGGAGGTTACTCTCGGGCTTGCCCTTAACGCCACACGAAACATTTGCCCATCCAGTTGCTTGCGTCATTGCGATAAGCTCGCGGAATCAAACTCCAATTGAGACGCTTCGGCGATTATACACTGAATCACACACAGGGGACAAGAGATTACCTAACTGGGTCGATCCCGAATTCCTGCGATACTACGTTCTAGTTCACGAGGAGGAGAGAGATGATATAACGAGGTCTATGTCTCTTTTCGACCAGATGAAACGAAACCTTGGTCTCCATTGTCACTTACTCCGGATAAGGGGAACGCAAAGCGTCGCTACTGACGATGATAGTATACCGCTTCCTCGGAGCGAGTGGATGTCAGCCTCAGAGGAGTTAGTCGATATTCGGAGGAGCGACGAAGACCAGGAGGACTTTGAGGATCCGACGAGATACATTTTCGAGTCGGACGCAACAGCAATACGTACTTTCATCCGCGAGATGGTGACTCAATCCATAATACCCACAATGGAACGCCATGTATCAGTATGGAACGACCAAGTAGCCTCACGACGAAGAGGGTTAGCCGGCCGGTTTGTGGGCTTGACAAAAAAATGGGGGTTCGGCAGCGGATCTAGGACTTCGTTTGCGGGTCCAAGCTCGAACAGTAATTATGATACTCTTGGGTTCTATCGCCATGACGCTCCCGAAGCCATAATGCGAAAGCTAGCTGACTACGCTTTCATGCTACGGGACTGGAAACTAGCACATTCAACATATGATCTTCTACGAAGCGACTTCAATAATGATAAAGCATGGAGGTATCACGCCGCGGCGAACGAAATGGCTGCTATTAGTCTTCTCATTATGCCTCAAAATCTCTCAGCAAAATCAAGAGCGGAAACGATAGATACCGCATTCGAAGCAGCATTCTACTCATACATAACACGTTGTAGCGCGCCATACGGAGCACTACGATGCCTCTCTCTCGGCCTAGAACTTCTACGTCTACGTGGCGGTTCGAGCATTGACGAAGCAGCGAAGTGGGGAATTCGACTCCTGGAAAGCAAGATTATAGGCCCCATAGGAGATGCCCTGATCAAGGAGCGCCTCGCCGTCTGCTATGCCTCTAAGCAGGGTATGGGAACGCGGCAATGGGGCGGCAGACGGAGGAAGTCGGCGCTGTGGAGCGTGCTCGGCGCCGAAGCGTGGGTCGCCCAGTCGAAATACATACAAGCCCAGCGGTGCCTCAACGAGGCTCGTAAGACGTACTCGGAGCTGCCCAGCGGTAACGGTATCGACAAGTTCAGTTACGCGAGCGCTTTCGTGCTTGGCATCGGAGACCGCCTCAACCAAAACCTCGAAGCGAGCGAACTAGACGACGAATCTGAATCCGGCGACCAGAGCGACGATGTGGATGAGGAGAGCGAGGCTCTGGATATGAGGGGCAGACGCATTAGTACGCTAGGCATGCCGGGAGGCACCACAGGAGCGGGCTTGGAGACAGCACCGCTGAAGGCACAACTTGATAAGTCGGAGGAAGAAAGGGGGAAACAGGATAAGGGCGAAGCTAAGGATGATTTCGGTTAGGGATGTTAAAGGGTAGATGGTAGATCGGACGGCGTGACTTGGCATGTTTTGTATGAGGATAATTACCTGCCTCCCTAACTAAGGAGAAGGGGGAATGACATGGCTACATTTTCGTGTAATACAACGCAGTAAGGGTTCTCGGGTTAGAGATCCTTGAGGTTTACGTTTATTATGCTTCTTGGTTTATATTCTCGTGATGTGGTGCGCCATATCTACCTAACCTACCCAGTTAGCTGAATCATGCGGTTCACAGACTAGGGACAATGATAAACATAACGACCCGTTAATGCCCAAGTTTTACTTACGAGGCTTATTACGTCCAAAACACTTATACGGGATCCTTCATTGAGAAATTTCTTGTCGCAGTAATTCCGCTGGTTTCGGGCTTAAAATTCGTCTATTTATTTATTTTTAAGAATAGTATTTCGTCAAATAGGACAGGGGAATGAAAAAATAGGTAGTTGAACAATGATTTTAGAAGTCATAATTTAAACTTGAAAGCTACCTACTAACGAAACAAACGTCCTTGGGGACCTCCAACAATCTAACCCGTCATATAGCCTACAGCCTCCTCAACAGATAACACTCAAGCCAGAGAGGGAATGACCGTGTCAATAAGGCCGCGACGTACCTGCTCGTTCGGATCCCAACACGCATCCTCGACAACAGAGACAACGAAGTTTATATCGATGCCGTGCGACATGGTTCCCGGTATTGCACCGCTGGTCGTGGTGCCGCCAAGAGAGTTTCAGCTGAATGGATCAGCTTCTCTTTAGCTGGGCTTGGAACCATGTTGACCTCTGGTAGTCGAGGAATAGCAGCGCGGTTTTGACGGCGGGTAAGTCGACGGTTTATATAGATCACTGTCGCTTATGGTGGTGTTGTGGTGTAGTTTTGGACTTTCACGCAGACTATTAGATGGAGAAGAGGCAACAATTTTGTTAGAATCATCTTGAAAGATACTAATGTAAATAGATATGGCAATATTAATAAACATCTCTAGAAGACATTGATGTTGAGAAATTGGAAGACTCAAGTGCGAACAGTATAAAGATGCACATAAAGGTATTGCGGGGTTATATGCAATTAGAAGCCATATGCGCTAAAAATATGTTACATACAACCAGTGAATCGTACCTAATCGCAAATTGACCGCCAAAAAGTTTGGGAATTCTGCCATTTTTCTTCCAGATCATCTTCGCGACAAGTTTCCCACCATCGCAATCATGGCCGACAGTGGCATGCTTCTGAATTTCGACATCGGCGATGCGCCACTCAAGAAACAGGTCAAATTCACAGGTGGACGCTGGAGAGATCGACTTCATGCTCAGCGCAGTGTCAAAAAGGGCCGAGATGCGCGAGCAAGTTCAGCCAATTCCACCCCGCTGTCTACCCACCGACAAGACCGTAAAGTCGCAGAGTCTCAACATGACCATGATCATGACGAGAGACCAGCAAAGCGCCAAAGGACATTTGGCGACTCGAACGGCAGAATAGAACAGTATAAGTCGGGAAACGCCTCTATGAAACCCGGCGGTATTACTTCGAGGCTCTTTACATCCAACCCAACGCCGAGAACTGTCTTCGAGGACCCAGTCGAGGAGACTGAACCAGCCAAACCATCAAATGCCCCATTATCAGACGAAGCTGAAAACTTCCGCGCCCTTGGATTGTCTCCGCGCATTGCGCAACACCTGTCGTCTAAGCTCGAGATGAAAGCCCCAACTTCTATTCAGAAGAATACTATCCCGCAATTAATAAAAGACGACAGCGATGCTTTCTTACAGGCCGAGACAGGGTCGGGAAAGACCCTCGCCTATCTATTACCCATTGTGCAACGAATCGTAGCCTTAAGTCACCATGAGGACGGAAGTAGCACAGGAACCAAGATACATCGGGATGCGGGCTTATTTGCCATCATTCTTGCGCCGACGAGAGAATTGTGCAAGCAGATAGCTACCGTGTTGGAGAAGGTGTTGCGCTGCGCCCCCTGGATCGTCAGTACAACTGTGATAGGCGGGGAGAGCAAGAAATCCGAAAAAGCTCGGCTGAGGAAAGGCGTTAACATATTGATCGCTACACCCGGCCGTCTTGCTGATCATCTGGATAATACGAAGGTTCTTGACGTCGGCACTGTGAGATGGCTTATTCTCGATGAAGGCGATAGGCTGATGGAGATGGGATTCGAAGAAGAACTGAAAAGCATCGTGGGAAAAATCCGCCAGGAGAAATTGAAAGAGACAAATGAGGAAGGTGTGGCCCTTGCTTCCTTACCGCGACGGCGTGTCACTGTTCTCTGTTCAGCAACGATGAAGATGAACGTGCAGAGGCTGGGTGAGATCAGTTTACAAGAAGCTACCCACATCACAGCCTCGAAATCAGAGGAGGACGTAACGGCCGAGACCAACGATGCTGTATTTAGTGCGCCGTCTCAGCTCAAGCAGTCTTATATCGTCGTGCCAGCTAAACTGCGGTTGGTCACATTGATAGCCCTTCTCAAATCCTCCTTTGCTCGAAAAGGGTCGGTCATGAAAGCTATCATTTTCATCTCCTGCGCTGACTCAGTTGATTTCCACTTCGACTTACTCCGCTCTACACCATCTCCGTCTTCTGCGGCCAACGATACTTCCCCCACAAAGGATACTGTCGCCGAAGCTGCCTACATCACATCCCCAGCAAACCCTGATATCACTCTCCTAAAACTCCACGGCTCCCTCCAACAACCCGTCCGTACATCCACACTCGCCGCCTTCCATAAATCCAAGAATCCAACCGTGCTCATCACCACCGACATCGCATCCCGTGGCCTCGACGTTCCGGCGGTAGACCTGGTCATCGAGTACGACCCCGCCTTTAGCGTCGACGACCACGTCCACCGCATCGGACGAACCGCACGAGCAGGCCGACCCGGAAAAGCGACACTATTCCTACAACCCGGCTGCGAAGAGGGCTACGTCGAACTCCTCAAATCCGCCACGCCACTCGCGCCTCAATCATACGAATCCACGCTCCAAAAGGGATTCGTAACGCCCATCACCCTCCCCAAGCCAGACAAGGCCTCCGAACCCCAGACCCTAGCCTCGGAACGACAGACGCCGAACTCGCGCGCCGAAGCCTTGCAGCTGCACCTGGAGCAGCGGCTCCTCGCCTCCGACAAGGAAGGCTCGAGTAATCCCAAGCTCCTGGATTCGGCGCGCCAGGCCTTCCGCTCGCATATCCGCGCCTACGCCACGCACGTGCGCGACGAGCGCGTCTACTTCGACATCACGCAGTTGCATCTAGGGCACACTGCGAAGAGCTTTGCCCTGCGCGAGGCGCCCGGCGGGATTGGTGGCGGTCCGTCCAGACGCACGTTTAGGGCCGGACAGCAGAAGGGCGGCACTGGGAAAGGAGACAAGAGCGGTGCGAAGGGCGGTGGTGATAGTGATGGAGAGGCTGGGGCGGCTGATGAGGATGCGGCAAGGAGGATGAGGATGAAGATGAAGGAGGTTATGAGCGCGGCTGGGGAGTTTAATATCGGATGATCGTGAGGAGGAGAGGAGAGGGAAAGTGATGGGGTGTGCTTGCATTGCGCTTCATTGGCTCTTATGGAGATGTCATGGGGGTTGGTTGGGAAAAAGGGATATAGATAAAAAAACTCAGGTGGATGACAAGTATAGTGAAAGAACCATAATTCCTTCACAAGACCTACTTCGGAAATTTCTCTGTGCTTATGGCTGAATCTTTGTTGAAGACCTAGTTACCTAATGTAGGCCTGTCGGGTTGAGTTCTGAGCAGAAGCTATTCTTATTGAATATTCCCTCATATAGTCGCTCTTTAATGCGATTTATAAAAGATTTCAGGCTAAGATCCATATGCCTATATCTACAGCAATAAAAAATGACACTCACTGGAAGCCGTTAGTATTAGCCAACTAGGAATAGCCCTTACAAATAGGGGAGGAAAGTGTCTTGTCACATCACAATATGATAATACAGACACAAACAATTGGAACAACTTCTCAATATTGATTCTATCATACAAGGCAACGCGAAGCCACCCGTAGCGCTACGCCTGCACTAGGCATGAGCGCTCTCATGTACCATATATGCTAGCCGTATATGTATGTATCATGAGTGCATTGCCATCCATTAACCGTTCCAAACGCCTCTCTCTTCTCCTGTATCTTATGGGCGTCATAACCGTCGCCCACCACAGGGTCCCCTAATTGGTCCCGTGATAGCTCATCGCCCGTAGATCAAATGAAAGTTTCTTTCGCAGTATATGCAAAGTGGAGATTGTCTATAAACCGGCGTGCCAGCCGATGCCCTTTTCCCAGTGGTGTCTGATACCCGTAACCCCTTTTAATATGCAATCCAAAGAACGCCTGGCCCGACATAAAATATGCTGCCCTTCGCTTCAACCGACCACCCCGGTATAAAATCATATCAACCTCTTGCAGCACAACACGGGGTATCGCGTCAAAAGCAAAGAACAAAGGAAATGGAAGGAAATAGAAACGGATCAAAATAAAGCCAAAGTCGGTCGCAGGGGCGTCTTTCACGCGACAACAGCCTCTTCGCTGTTACCGCCGCCGAGGAGCTCTAGGACCTTGTTGACAACGGCGCTCGGGTAACCTCTTGAAAGCATCTCGCCCACAACCAACTTAGCACGTTCACGATCCTCAACAGCAAGATAGGCGCGCGTCATAGCCTCGTATGTGCTAGGCTCACGCTTCTCGCGACCTACGCTGTTGTAAATTGAGGTGGCCTTATCGATATTCTTCTCGGCAGCCCAGCCATGGATCAGAGTATTGGCAATGTAGGGTGTAAGCTCAACATGCTTTTGCTTCATGGTGGACAGGACGGCCTCGGTATCAGCGACCTTATGGTTGGCAACCATAGCCTCAAAAAATGCCTGGAAGAGACAGGCGTTGGGACGAATGCTCGGGTCGCTCATAACGGAATCGAATATCTTCCTCGCACCCGACATGTCGTGGAGAACGCAGCCACGAGCATGAATCAACGAAGCATAATGTACCGGTTCAGGATGTTGACCGGAAGAACGAATCATGTCCAAGACAACTTCGGCAGCAGTCATGTTCACAGGTTCGAGCGTCGCATGTGTATCGACAAGAAGCTTGTAAGTATGGGCAGTCGGTGCGATTCCTTTAGCTTGCATTCGGTCGTAGTAAGCAAGGACCTTGGACTTGTCACGCTTCGTAGTCAGGAAGAATTGCATCATACTGTTGTACGGAGCTGGGCGAGCTTTGTAGTTGGGCATGGACTCCATCTCATCGAAAAGCTCTTCGGCGAACTTCTCATCGCTGACACGACATAGAGCGTTGACAATCGTTCCGTAGGTGACGCTAGTGGGTTTGATACCGAGGGCGCGCATCTCAGCGAAGTAAAAGAGACAGTCATCAATACGGCGAGCCTTGCCAAGCTTGCCAATCAGCGCATTGTACAGGAACGACGAAGGCTCGACACCCTCGGCCTTGGCTCGGTGGAAGATCTTAACAGCTTCGGAAGCTTCGTCGAAGGTCTTAGTCGATTCCTTTAGGGTGGTGATGTAGAGACCGAAGGTATTCGCTGAGGGAGCAGCTCCCATCTCAAGAAGTTCAAGATGGTACTGCTCTGCCAAAACACGATCGCCAAGTGTCAAGCAGGCCCCAACCATGGCATCGAGAATAGAAGACCAACCGTAGCGAACGACGGAGTACTGAGGGAGGAAAGGTACATCGGTTCGTGCCATTGCCAGAATGTCGTGGCACAGGTCCATCTTGCTCTCTCGGGCAGCGGCGGAGATCATCTTGGCATAAGTGATATATCGTGGATGACGTCCAGCGCGTCGCATGTTGCGGAAACGTGCCAGTGCCTCATTAAGTCGTGGCCCCTTACGTCCATGTGCACCTTCAAGTTCGTCTGAAATGATGGACGAGCCTTTGAAGTCGGTGTTGTGAGCGTAAGGGTCGAAGTTGTCCTCATAGCTAGATACAGTGGGTGTCGATGAATAAGGCGAGGCGGAAAACGTTTGCTGGCTGAAGCTAGTTTGGGAAGCAACTTCACGCGGATCCGCAATGCCACGGGCAGCCATGAATCTTGAGATAAACTCCATACCCTCCTCTAGCTCTTCAGCTAGATGTGGCCTTGTCTCGTTTTCAGCAGCTCGGATTCGCTGAAACATCATCTCGGACTCGGCCAGCCCTTCGGCAACCTGACCAGAGCCGATCATCGCAATAGCATACATAGCTGTCGGTTCGATAAAAGATGAGTCAACCTTTGTTTCGGGGCTGCTCAACACATGCCAGTATCTAGCAGCGGCAGGAACATCGCCTTCCCGAATGCTAAGAGCTAATAGAGCCATTGCTGGAGTTGCAATGCCCTGGAACACGGAGGGCAAGTTGGCGAAAGCAGCAACGGCAGTATGCCTGTCTCCAGAATCGGCCGCAGCGGTCGCCACATCTGCCATTGCATTCAAGCGGACATTGTTCTCAATGGCATGAGCCCATTGAAGAGCTTCGTGGTAGATTCCCCTTGCGGTGAAACCTTTCACAAACCCTCCACTGATGATAGCGTCCTGGATTTCGACAGCAGTTACACCATAGGAGCTCACAATCTTCTCATAGAACTTCATGGCACCATCCAGCTTGTCATTGATGACGTAGGCATTGATTACCGAGGCGTAGACTTGAGAGTCTAGTCGATCATTGAGGGTATATTGGCCATTGTCATGAGCGATGGCAAGCTCCTTGTATTCGTTGTAGCACTCGACGGCACTTGCCAAATCACCCGTATTGGCGAATGCAGTAATCATAGATGGAAAAGTGGCCGCGAAGGGGACAGCACCACTCAACTCCATATGCTCGAACAGGTGGAGCATGTCCGAAACACGACCAGCCTGGGCACATGCCGAGATGAGTTGGTGGTAAGTTTCCGATGAGTAGTTCGCTCTACCTGTTAGGACGGAGGTCTCGAACAGCTTCACTGCGAGATCAAGTCTGTCGTCCTCCGAAAGAATGGCGTGTTCCAGCTCATTCGATGCGAACATGAACTTTCCAGGCTCATCCATACCACCAAAACGGAGACGCTTGTCCTCGAGTCCTTTCTTGAGGGAAGACACTTCCAGAGACCGAGCAGCTAACAAACCAACTAGTATGTTATACGTATCGCTATCCGGCACAATCTTCCGTCGCATCATATCGGCATAGACATCTAGAGCCTTTGAGACCACCTCGATCTTCTCTGTAGGGATGTGAATAGCAGCCACTAGCAGAGCGTTGTAGGCAGCGGCAATTGGCTTGATGTCGGCAACAAGCATCGCCTCAAAGACGACGGGAATCTCAGCATAGCGGCCATCTTCAGAAAGCTTGGTGAGATGGTCCGCGTAACTCTGAGATTGGGGATCAACCGGCGGAGTTGCGGTGCGAGCAATGCTGGCAGGAGTCGCCGACCTTTCAATAACAGGAGTCAGAGCTCGGGACTGGATACCACTCGCGACGGAGGGGGTTCGTGCCCTCGGAGAATGTGTGGAGCTTCCCTCTAGAGCTTCTCGCAACTCGCGGACTTCGATCTCTTTTTCGATAGCGGCATCGATGTGCGCCAACGCCGCTTCCACATCGACGGGAACAGGTCGATTCTCATCTCCATTCTGGCTGGCTTCGATAGTCTCAGTAGCATCGACGTTGGGTGTCTTGGACTCGGGACCCTCGAGGACAGATGAAGCATTCGGCTTCCACTCTATAGACTTGAGGAATTGAAATTGTGTCCACTCTTTCTCGACGTCGCCGGCATCCTGCTGTTTCCTCAGAGCCTCGAAGTAGGCATCTAAGCTTCCATAGTTGGCATGTCTCTCGTGGCGAAGGTCATGCTGAGCATTCGAGGAGTTATGGAAAGCGCTCTGAAGCTGGAGACCGGCGAGGCGTCCGACGCGCTGACTGTTACGTCGAGCAAACGACGGACGGTTCTGTGGGTTTAGAACATGAGGGTGAGTTGCAGCTACGACAGATTGCGCGTAGCCGTGAGTGAAAGATTTCGCGAATCCTTGACGGATGAAATTCTGGTACAAGGACGAGTAGATGGTGGGCATTTAGATGACACCAGGAGGGGAGGGAGACTGAATAGAGGATAACAGATGAACTAGTTAGCATAATCTCGAGAAAACTTTTAGGGTTGCAGGGCGAAGTGAGAGGAAAGAAATTTTATGCGTTGTTTGCGCGCGTAACACGATCTAGCGGATTCATCGCCCGAGTATCAAAAAAAATTGTTCTTAGTCGCAAGCGCGAATGCGAGAGGCAACGCCGAGATCAATGACTACTTACATAGAGAAAAGATAAAATGGGTAGTTGCAGGTTCATTTGACAGCACCACAGCCGCCAAACAAACGCGCGAATACTATAATTAAGAAAAAGGTGTGTTGGTTGTAAAGAAGAAAACAGAGAGGAAAGAGAGGAATCTCATAAGAAGGAATAGGACGGTGTAGAGATGGGATTTGGTGGATGATATTGGATTTGGAGATGCAATTAAAAATTGACGGGTCGTATTTTTTTCGAACTTTGCAGGGCCACAGTGGAAGGGGGGGAAGGTCCAGGGTACGCTGCGTGCATTAGCCCTATACTACTAATGTGTCCCGGGTCTTTCTTGCTTTCTCGCTGCTGACAGTTTCCAGTTGGTTTTGAGGTTACATTTCCACGAACTTCCAATTCAGACAGTGGAGCCCGGGGCTAAAATGGAAGGATCCGGGAAGTCTATTAGGGTCACTACCTTAGTAAATCCAGTCTACCGTCCAGTATTAGCGAGCTTTGCAGTTCCCTCAGGGTAGGTATGTACTATAGTAATGGCAAATGCAAGTCCTGGCGACTGCCACCAGCCCCTCCACCCCGCCAACCTTTTTTTTTTTCCGTCCTGAATTTTGTGACTCAGATTTTAGGTCACACACGACGTAACTTGAGGCAGGCTGCAAGTATTGTAATTGTAGTCCTTTCTAATATCATTGGCATCCATCGTATGCGTTGCCGTTTAGATAGGCAGCGAGGACTACGACATCAATATCCAACTGTGCTATACCTAACAAAGTAGTAAGCCCTGGAAACAGCATTAAAAAAATTGGCTTAAATCCGTCCAAGTACGGATATTACTACAAACGAGCAAATCTGAATACTGTACGTAGAGGCGGCATTTTACTAGGCCAATAACAATAAGCGACTAAAACAATCTCGAATCGTCATTCATTTTTTGGAACAATCCTAATTCGCTATTGTGCGTATTCCACTATGAACTAATTATTCCCCCACCCTGTTAGAAGCCAGATCGTCACTATAATTCAAAAGGCTCCCATGACGAAACAATGTTACTGCCTGGAAGTCAAGGATGAACAATTACGCCTGCAGGCTACTAGGTACAGCTGAGAATAGCACGGACGAGAGAACTAGCGAGCGGCGCGGGACCTTCGGATGCAATTTTTTCGTCGAGCCAAGAAGAGAAACCGGGAGGATTAGGACGCGTGTAAGGCACCGGGTCTATGGCGATCAACTCTGATTCGCCCGACTCTGGCCGAGATTCCCAATGAGGAAACGTCATCATCCTAGAGTGTGGGTGAAGCCGGAATCTCAATCCCAGTCTGTCGGGATTCGACGACACCCGCGTCCACTCGTTCAGGTGTATCATCATGCAGATCTACCTCCAACTTTGTAAGCAGGACAAGCCTGAAGCCAGCGCGGAGAAGAACTCATGATGTTGACTTAGTTTCCCCAGATTTTTTCTTCAAGAGAACGGCATTGCAACTTGGCAGTGGCAAAAAGGATAGGACCCTTCTCGATCAAAGCTCGGCTTATTGCTACTTAGTGCACACATACAGTACCGAAGCCTCCAAGCCGCTAGCTGAGATCCTGGTATTGAGAGATAGAGGCAATCTCGTTGAGATTCATGCTATAACAATCCAAACCAATAAGGGATCCAGTTACTCATAGCAAAATAGAAAAAAAGCAAAGAAAAGCTCCACCAAGAGTCTTCTCAAGCCCTTCTCGAACCTCGATCGTTCTACTCACTTCTTAAAGCCCGCGTCTTTTAACAACTTCGCTCGGTGATGCTTTTTTTTCTCTGGGAGGGCACGCGACACGACAGATTATTCGCCTCTTAGTGTCTCGAAGTTACCGACTAACAAATTAGACTTTTTTGAGGCACAACATCCATTCAGCCGCTTCGAGCCCCAATTTGATATGTGGGGAAAGCTTGAAGGGGCTATATGTAGCATAATAGTTCACGGGATCAACTTCGACTCCTGCCACGAAAATGCTCCGTAACCTTCAGGCTTCATTACCCTTGCACTGCCTCGTGTTTTGCGGAATTGTAGCGCGCCAACGCCCCGAGTCCGACCCTAATTCCGGACACCGACGGCCTAGCTATTGCTCCGTTGATCCGCTTACGTAAATTGCCGACCTAGCTATTTTGTGTAGTGCATTCTCCGAGGTCTAACGGGGTTTATGTCCTGATTTCTCTTCGCATCTACAATGCATAGCACCGAGAGTCCGATACTAAAGCTATCTTGCCAGATCTGCCACCCTTCCATAAAATATCCCACGTAGGTTGTGTACGTAAATAGCCATGACGAGAGCCCCTTTTTATCAGATCAAGATCTACCAAGTATTTCCTTGTTTATCAAAGTCACTTGCGCGTAGTGTAAGCGATTCGCATGACTCACATGCAGAGCACTGCTGCATTGCAACGGCGATGTGATAATCTACATCTACCTTGCCGAAATGTACATGCTCATACATCTTAACAAGCAATTGACGAAGTGTCACTACTTTGATGATTGGAAACGAGGCGAATTGAAATCCGAGTGGACTTTTAATTCTCGATGTAGCGACAAGGAACGAATCCAATGATAACTTCATCTAACGGATTACGATGCTCAACTACTAACTCCTTTGCTTCACTACTTCCAATGTGCCAGAATTATCTTCACTTCTTCGAAAAGAAAGACATGATATTGCCTTGACCCTTCGCTGCCGCACCTTTCTTGGATTTCACAGCGGGTTCCGACTTAATCAGCTGGGGTTTCTGTTTGGTCGGCGGTGGAGGTGCCTCATCCTCCGAAAAAGACTCCCAACCCTGTTCCTGAATCGTCACGAGATATCCTTTGTCGTCCATGACCTGCTTCTTGCGCGTAACCCGTCGTCTTCCCCGCCGCCGACCACTACCCGTGCTCGATACTATCTCTGCGGGCTCTTCAGCCTTAGGCTCCAGTTCCGGTTCGGGCGCAGGTGGCTCCTCCTCCATCGGTTCCTCAGCCGGACTTTCTGGCTTATCGGACTCATCTTCATCGCTCTCTTCCATCATACGGCGCAGCTCGGCTTGTCGATCCTTTCGTGATTGCCTGGCACTGGCTGACTCGTCCTTGGGCTCAGGCATTGGTACTACGTCATCTTCACCATCATCAGACATGGCCATTTTCTGGTCTTCCTCGGCAGCGGATGACGCCCCGGATCCCGTAGCTTTGGCGGCGGGCTTCTTTGGTTTGGCAGCTGCCTTGGCAAACATCTGCCCGATGCCTCCAGAAGAACCCTGGCGTTTCAATGAAGCAATGCCAGCAGACTTCTTAGCAGCTGCAGATGTTGAACCCTTGACGCTAGCCTGAGGAGTAACTTTAGATTCTTCCTTTACGGCTGCAGGTTTAGCCTCTTGCTTCGGTGCAGCCTTGGGAGTAGGTGCACTAGCAATGGGTTTCGAAACTGGCCCGCGGCGTTCCCTTCTGCGTACGTTGGGATTAGCAATTGAACCAAAGACCTTGCTTGAAGCCGGAACATCGCCAGATGTTGAGAGAGCCAGGACCTGTCGAGCCGTATCGGCTAGGAGCTGAAGGTCTTTGAGCGGATGAGGTGCCAAGCTGTAGACATGTATTGAGGTGACCTCGTCATATTCGGCCAGTACATCTTCACTTTATTAGCTAGATGCATCACAGTGGTTGTGACATTTCTGCTCACCCTGCAGCTGCTCCTCCTTGACTAGGGAGAGCGTATAAGTGGGTACCTCGTCAGAGAAAGGCACATTCAACTCTTCTGAATTTTGTGAATCGGTCATCTCGACGTCTCCATCCTGCTCTTCTGTCTTCTGCACTGCCTTTTTGGTGCCATAGACGATATACGTGGCGTGAAGACTTTTCGGGCGTTTGTCATTCTGCCATTTATGAAACTCGTAAAGCATTCTGGGAAAACTGTCAGTCCTCTTCAATTTCTTCAGAGGTACAATTCGTACTCCTTAGCAGTATTGACATGAACCTTTAAAGCCCGACTTAAAAGGCGATAAGTAACCTTAGAGGGTGGCGGATCAGTCAAATGTTGCTTGTATGATAGTGCATCTCACAACTCACGAGTTGGTCCTCTGTGAGGAGCTTCTGAGCTAGGTATTGCCTATAGTCATCCATATTGATCGATTTTCTCTTTAGAAGCGGTTAGGTGAAATGGCTTGCAGCATGACCAGACAACCTGTAGTAAATATCCTTCTCGTTTGATACATGTAGAAGCCTAGAAGGAAATCAAATTGCTGGTGAGAGTTGAGTTCACATAATATTGAAGGCAGGGGAAAAGGTCCCTAAGTTAGAGCCAGCGGTCGCGTCTAGAAAGAATAACCTTAACGCGTTAAGTGGTGTGAAGTGGTGGGGCTAGTTGATTGATCTACAGGGCAGGAACCAGTAACAGGGGTCTGAATTTTAAGTGGTAAGCGCGTCTTGAAAGGTCAGTCGCGATTATCGTTGCGTCAATGATCCTGTTAGACGTTAGACTGCAGCCTTAGACTTCAGCTTCTTAGTCGCTTCTTCTTGTTTTCGATTCAAACTTCCCGACGAAAAAGTATGCACAAAGAATAATCTGTATATGTCCGCAGTTGTCTAGCCATTCCCTATCGACAATAAATTAGCTATATGCTAGGCCGACCCGATGAACGACAAGACCATCCTCGAACCCTTTGACGATGTCACCGACTCTACAGACTGGCTGTCAACGCCACTTTCAGGCCTTACCGCCGTAGAAGCCGCGCTCCGATGTCAAGTCTGCAAGGATTTCTACAAGACGCCAATGCTAACCTCCTGCAATCATACCTTCTGCTCCATATGCATTCGTCGCGCACTCTCCAACGACGGCAAATGCCCGCTGTGTCGTGCTTCAGAACAAGAAATGAAACTACGTAGTAATTGGTCCATGGAGGAGGTCGTCACTGCATTCACCAAAACTCGTCCGGATGTTCTACTCTTCGCCAATCGGTCGCAGGAGGCGATAACCGACTCGGCAAAAAGAAAACTGGGGGAAACAGAAGGCTTTGAGTCGTCCAGCCAGCCATCGGGCAAGAGACTACGGTCTTCTACAAGGCTGAGCAAGTCGAAAAGCATTGAAGCGACCTCCGAGATGGCGCGGTTAGAGGCGGACGTACCCGACCAAGACCAAGACTCAGCAGATTTTGAGCCAGACGACGGCCTAGTCTCGTGTCCAATTTGCTGGCAGCGCATGAAAGCGACCCAAGTCGATAGGCACATCGAAAAGGGCTGCCCAGAGGAACCACGACCGCAGAAATCGCCTTCAAAACCAGGCTCGCGATCTACAAGCATACCGAACGCCCTTTCTTCCTCCTCATCCTCACCGAAAAAGCAACCAGCCAGGAACTTCGAACGCCTACCCGCAGTAAATTACTCTATGCTTAAAGAGCCCCAACTAAAGAAGAAATTAGCGGAGCTGGGCCTGCCGACATCGGGAGGTCGGCAGATGCTAGAGAAGAGGCACAAGGAGTGGACTACCATATGGAACGCAAACTGCGACTCGCAGTATCCGAGGCGGAAAACGGACTTGCTGCACGATCTCGACGCGTGGGAGCGTACCATGGGCTCCAGAGCGCCGACGTCTTCTAGATCGCTCAATATGGGCGCGCAGATCAAGGATAAGGACTTCGACGGTGCCGCGTGGGCTGCCAAACACGATACTTCGTTCAAAGACCTGATAGCTAACGCGCGGCGGAATAAAAAGTTAGCTGAGCAGAAAGCTGGTGAAAGCAAACAAGGGGCGGAAGGGATGAAGAAGAGTATTGAAGGTAGAGATATAGAACAAAATGAGGGAAAGGAGCCAACACCGCAGCCGGATACGGAAATGTTAGCTTCATTAAAACATTCAGAGGAGCTGCAAAACCAAATAGACTCCACGACGCAAAACACGGGGATAATTGATTTAACGGACGAGATTGCTTCGTCACATCCCTCAGAAGCAGCCCTCTCAGACGATGAGGGCGAAAGGGTAAATTTAGAAGCTCCAAAGAAGATAGTAATATCACGGTAGCTATAGGAGGTGTGTTTATTCGAACAAGATCTATTAATCAGATGATCGCTAGTAAATCTACTCGGCCATCTGTGCTTCTTTCTCTGCCTTATTATCGTTTCCTATACTTATCCCTTCCAACACATTGGCCGTGGTAGTGACCGGCGTAATTGGTCTATCCTTCTCTTTGCCTTTCTCTTCTGTCCCAGGCACAGGCAAGGGACCCAGTTTCTCTAGTTCGGCAAGTCTCCGTCTCGTCTCTTCGGCTTCCTTCTCCTGTTGTGCTTCTTTCTTGACCCTTTCGGCCTCTTCTTCCTTCTTCCGCTCTTCCGCCAACATGGCTTCGAACTCGTCGTCGACCTCTTCTTCGTCGACTGTAGCTGCAGGGCCAGCCTCAGCGATGATGTTGCCTACTTCGTCCACCTCGCCCATCTGCTCGCGCAGGTTATCCAGTACCTCGTCGACCTTGTCGGCACCACCGACCTGGGCGTTAAGGCTACGTAACGCCGCCGTACTCGACTGCATAACCTTGACCAGCTGCACATTATCAGCGGCCTGCTCGATCTTAGAAGCCACGTCTTCTAACTGGCTAAGAGTGGCGTGACGTCGTGACAGATTTGTCTCGGCCAATTTCTTCGATTTGAGGGCCGCCAGCGCGGCAATGCGGTTCTTCCTACGCACCGCATCCTGAGCGGCGGCGTTCAAGTCGTCGACGCGTCGGCTCAGCACCTCGGTCTGCCGCGTCAAGTCCTCCATGAGCTCTTTTAAGGAAGCGATGGCTGAGTCTTCCTCCGTGATAGCTGTGTCCTCGCTACTACTCCGGATCTTGATCGTGTTCCCGTCCGTGGCTAGAACATTCTTGTCCCGCGAGAGGAACTTGACTAGCACCTCTAAGTCTGTCTCGGATAACCGTTGTTTGTCAATCAACCCCTCTGCAAAAGTCCGCTGGAAATGGGCTTTCGAAAAGGTCCGCTCGAACGGCGACGTGCGGTTTGCGGTCGCTTCGGCGAATGCCTTAGAAACGACTTCTAAGTTCTGTAACACCACAAATTGGCCCTTAGGTAAGCTGTCGCCCGGTCCGCCTATTCCAATCTGTCGTAATCCCCACGATACGACAGCCCAAGGCAGGCTCCCCCACGACCGGTAGTATATGCTCTCCTTGGCCTTGAGGAACTGTTGCAGCGGCATCATCTCCCCGCTCGCTATAGCATCTTGCAATACGGTGCCCAGCGCCAATGGCCGGCCGAATTGTTTGGTCTCGAGGGAGCGTAGGAGGGAGTCGCCGTCTAGATCGAGTATAAGGTGGTTCCGAGTTGTCGATTTAGACGGTGCATAGCCAGCTAGGGCAGCGGAAGAGAGACCACGCTTCCATGCTGCGACATTGGCTACGAAGCCATCCGGGTTAAGAGTTCGTTGGGAGCGGAAGTCAGAGTAGAGAGCTGGGAGACGAGCTCTATTGCCAAGGTTCTTAAGTTAGAACAGATACGATCCAGTAAGTGTAATATGGGAATAGATGGCATTTTACCTTCTAAAGCTCTCGTCATTCTGTACCAAATAGTTGAGAAGTTCGCTCATGATGAAGATGAGGCCAGATTAGATAGAAGATGTTGGTGGGTATGACAATCTATGTGATACAGCTCTCTCCGTTAAGTTTGCGAGTTTGATGACGCCAAACAGGTAAACGAGGTGGCATAGTAAGTAACCCGCTGATATCTAAATGTCGGTGAAAATAAAGCCACAACCCACAGTGGGGTTATAGAGAGCCTTATGAAAATAGGCAACGACAAAGTTGGTGGCCTTTCAATTGAGTCGTAGTTTATGAAAGGGCTGAGATGAATCGTGTTCAAGGGTAGCTTTAGCTAACCTAGAGCTTATCAGCGCGACGTCACAACCATTGATAAGCCTTGTGGATACCCTTGAGTAACCTAGGTACCTAAGTAGAGCGGGTCGGTTCCACAGGCATGTAACCGTTAACCCTTGCAACTTCGCATCCAACTTCAACAATATGTATATAGTTCGTAAACAACTCATATCAACATGTAGCCTTCAAACTTGAAAAAATAAAGGCATGAATATTTACATAAGTACCCAAATCTCCTGGGATACACCGTATTCTTAGATGAACTCCCCTTTACAAGAAATGATAACCTCTTTTAACTCTTAACCCCAACCCTAACCCTGACATTGAAATGACCAAGAGCGTTATTCAAGTGGCCTATACATGGATATATTTCCCAACCACCGCTCTCCAAATAACCCAAACAAGGAAGTATATATAGCATCTAGTAGTGCTTAGATAAATTCATTAGGTAAATTAGGTCTAATTAAGACATATCGTGGCATGCCAAATGACGAGTACTGATAAGAGCTTATTGGGGAATATAAGACTTAAGAAGAGCGTAAAAACATGAATATTCAACTCTCTTACACTTATGGGGATAATGGAGCGATTCTCTCCTAAAAATAGTTGTATTAGCCAATGGCATAGAGGAGATATTGATGAAGGTGAGAGCGCTATACAAAACTGTCGCATAATGCTGAGTCAAACGTCCCATCGCTTCTTTAGTTGCGTCGTGGGGTTACGACGTTGAAGTTCACTAATGAAGGAATTTTCTGCATACTGATGTGAGAAAGGGTACCTAATGTATCTGCAAAAGGGAAATCCCAGACCCGGCTTTGAACAACAATGGGCAGCCTTTAGAGGAATTTTCGGCGTTTTAGGGGCACAGCAAAATGGTTAAGCTTAGGGGCCATGGATCCATTGAAGATTCGCGATTCGAAGCTTACCTAGGTAATTAGCAGAGTACATGAATATAAGATAGATTGGGGATCGAAAATTTAATATACATCTGAATAAGGGGTAGTTGAACCGCATCTGCCATAGCATCGCTGCCGCCACGCAGTATATCATACACAATCAAGTAATTAAGGAGGGGGAGGCCCTCGAGTTAAGGGCTTTTGAAGATCTATTGTTTATATACTACAGGCTCTCTGAATATTCACTGCTACAATTAGTCCCATCCGTGGTATCTCGAGCGACAATGTTCTAATCGGAAGCTCTAGTACGACAACATTATAACCTAGCACGTGGGTGTTAGGTGTTGCAGTACACGGTAGTAGAACGTATAGCGCTGCTAAATCTGTTTGAGTCGTTAAGATAGATCTGTATTGCTTTCTTTAACCACTGACCATTGAACTTCTATCGACCGCCCGTAGGTACTTATAAAAGGGCCGGGTTATCGCTCCTACCTACCAATAATCACCCAATCTCACCGTCTAAGCATATGATAGCTTAGCTAAGTATTATTCTGCTTAAGTAGCCCACAAGTTCGTTTCAAGATGATATAGTGGCAACAACCTGCTTAGTCTATATTTACATTGACGTATGACCACTTTCCGCTTCTCTTCTCTTTTCACTGGAAAAGGAGAGCTGGGGGCTAAGGTGAAAAGGGGCCATTTCTTGCGAGTCCTAGTAGACGTGTAGTTTAATATTAGCATGGAGCCTTTTCTTTTTCCATCGTCTTGAATTTGAGATGGTGTTAGGCTTATTTCACCTCCCCTTCGCTTCTAACCAATGTTTGATTGCTCCATTACTACCGTCCATTAGGCTATGAGCTCTGGTGCTCCGCTCGATGGCAGAGATGCTATGGGGCCCTATGAGGAGCGAAGGCAGGCCGTGACATTACGTAACTTACATCCTACTATCTACTTCCCGTGTACGAGGTACTGACGCGACTATAGATGTTACTATAGTCCTGGCAGAGGAGGTGGCTGCGTTTGATATTTAAGCCCCAGCTGTCATCTTCAGCAAGAATCCGCTTCCAGATGGTCATAAGGGTCCTGTTTCCGACCAGATGATCCAGTTCCTGTCCGGTGCCGAACCAGGTGTACATTTGACCTTCGGCAACGAAGACAAGGCCATAAAAGCTGCTTATGAGGTGATAGTTAGCGAGTAGGTTGGAGCCGGACTAAAAGCCGAGCGAATACTTCCTCTCAGGGCTGACATGACAACTAGAGTGAACGGTGTACAGAACGTTCTGGTAAATTGCTTGGAGGCCTTTAAAGACGTCACTAGTAATGTTGGAGTTGACAAATGATTGCCCAGGAAATATATAGGAGGCAGTTACCTGCATATTCTAAGGGGCCAAACTTCCATAAGAAACAATAAAACTTGAATCTGTCCTTTACTCAGTGAGTTTGAGATGACGTCTTGAATCTGTATAGCACTTAACTATGACAAGGTTGTAGAGAAAAAAAAGTTATGAAGGCGGTATTACGACGATGTGGCTGATATCGAGGTAAAATGACCATTTTGCGCGAAATGTCTGAGTCTTGAGACTGGAAATAAGCTACTGGTTATTGATATTATGAAGGACTATTAAGAATATCTTGTAATATAGGTATATTTCTCTATTTAAATCTCTTGTGATATTAGATTAGATAGATACATACCTTCGCCGTTAACAGCCTAATGTAGTACATGAAGTAACAGAGACTTCAAACAAATTAGACGATAGGGTATTTCTGCTACGAATAGGACGACTTTTATATAGTAATTTTGTCTAACAACATAGGATGGTAAGCAATTTACTCCAACCCGACTACGGGAGCCAGTTACGCACCTATTAAGCGGTTAAATAGCCTTCCATATTCAGGGGTACTAGATTGGTCTATCTTCCGCCAACCATTACTAACAGGAATGGCATTTCCTGGGCGGTTTATATTGTAAACATAGAATGGCATACTACATATACGGGACTAATGCGGCGCTTGGACTGCGCCTACCAAGCATTTTGTTGGTTATGAGGTTTCGTTGAGGTAATTGATATGTATTTACCTGTGCTGAGGCACCCTACCTGGCGGCGAAAATTACCTGCGCATCGGTGCCAAGATTGTTGATATCACCTATCATTTCTACTTGGAAACTCATATCCGGAAGTGAGGGAGCTATAATCTTTCATGTAAGGCCTAAACCTAGGCAACAGACGTAGAAGTCCTATTCCACCGCTTATCCCTTGCATACTTTAGCTAGATACCACATAGCCAAGAGGTGGACAAGAGAAGAAAGTAATATGTAATATCAGACACACTATCAACGACGTAAACAGGACCATAACTTTTCCTTGACTTATTGCTTGGAAAAGAACCATAGTATCCGACATGTATTGTTTTTCCTATGCCATGCTTTTATGTACAACGGTGACAATGTTCAACGCCCTGCAGAATGCATATCGCCCAGACCAGGTACATTCCCATGCTTTTAATCCATCCATGCCCAGCCCAGTGCCTTGCGAAGTAACCATCGCTGATGCCAAGCTTCCGACCCAACCCGATTTGCTCTGATCCTTTCTACATACAGGTTCCCAAGCACCGCCCGTCGGAGCTCTGTAGAGTTTCGTACATACTCCGCCTAGTGAAAAGACGTACAGCCAAGAGCAAGTAGATATGAAATGAAAAGAGAAAAAACACTTCATGTGTCGCCTTCGGAGGTATCAATAAATATCACGGAATTCCAGCCGGGCAACACATCGCCGCCCCTATTTGATCCGTGAACCATATCTGTATATACATCTTCACTACATCCTGTTACAGTTCATTTGCGCACATCCCATCTTAAAGGAGACCGTGAGAGTTATAAGCGTTCGATCGACTAGGTGGTTCGTACCAATTCTGATATGGGTGGTTCGGGAGACTAAAATCGGCGAAACTCAGCGGATTAATGTGCAGTGGGCGCGGCGCCGCTAATGGCTGAGGTCCCGATTGCGAAACCGTAGGCATCATCTGTTGTTGTGGAGGTGGGGTGGTCTTAGGGACCTGTATAGGTTCCCTCTGTTGCTGGTGTTTTGGTAGTCCTATCGTTGTCTTGTTACCGCTGCTGGCCCGAGGCAGGAATTGCGCTGCGAGTCCCTTTTGTCCCATTTTCTCCCAGCCCCAATTCTTTTTGAGATTCTGAATGACGCCTGCAAGCTTCCAACCTGTCTCTCGATCAATTTTCTCTAATATTGCTACAACTTCTTGCTGCTCCGCAGCATCTGTTAGGATCTCGGCTACTATAGCTAGGGAACGAATCGAGACGCTCGCAACTCCGCGGTCTGTGGTGTGCGCAACGATACCGCAGACTTGGTGGGCGTGATGTTGCTGGATTTCACGCGCCTCCTCCGAGTCTTTGGGTAAGATTGGGTTGATCTGCGCTAGTAGACATTGCGCCGTGTGGTAGTATAGTCTGCCAACAATGGCAGCGCGCTTGATGAGCCTTCACAATCATTAGTCTTCTAGTTCTGAGTCTTTGCGCCGACGACGAGAGAGTACACGATGCCGCGAGAAAAGAAATGACATACCAGACGTTTGGAAATAGCGATTTATTAACCCCCGTCTGCTGAGAAGGATATAAATAGCCGAACGGGTGCATGGGACGGGGGCACGAGTCGTTCCAACTATCGCACATGTTCTTGAGGCGCCGCCACTCCGCATACCTAGCTTGTAGCCGGATTTGTTCGTCGTGAGGACTAGGCTCCTGGAATTTCGGAATACTGGCGCGGAAATTGGCTATCTTGGCTACGACGTAGAAGATGCGATGGACCCAAATTTCCTCGTTGCCCGTATCCTTCTCCGTGTTAAAATCCATATCGACTCCCCATTGGTCTGGTTCCCATGCGGTTTGCCAGTTAAATGCTAGGCACGAGAGAAGCTCCATGCCTACGTTCAGCCAGAAGCAAGCCGCGCCTAATCCTTTACTCTTAGCGTTCCATCCGCACTCGCGAATAAGTGCCCGCGCTCCTGCGATGTGGCTCATACGCTGCGTTGGCTTTTCGCTCATGATCTCGTATACGTTGAGTACAACGGCTGTAGCTGCGCATTCTGCGGTATCACGTTCCGGGTTCTGCAGGCTGCGTAGAAGCTGCGTTGTTGCGGTATCGTAATAGAAGAGCGCCTTGTCATCACCATACTGCTGCGTGAGGGTTAGGTGCTTCACCCCACACGCGAGGAGAGCATTCAGAAGCATTGGGCATTTAAGAGCATGATACGGGATCAGGCGCGAGAAATGCTTTTCCTTATCCAGACTATCCATCCAAACTCCCACTTCCGAGACGAACACTTGCATGAATAGTAGCTCTTCCGGCGAATTGAGGTACTCTCGTTCCCCTGACTTTTCACTCGAAGGCGTTAGCATACCTGCATCAATATCCGCCTCCACATTGCTATCCGAACCTCCACGAAAGGTTGACGGTGGCCCGACGCCAGTGAAGCCTGTCACGGAATTTGCGGTCGACACATCGCTGCTCCTGTACCCGTTATGTGACGGAGCACGGCTACCTTCGTTTTTGATAGAACCGAACGGATCCGACACCATATTGCTATATCCATTTGGATGTGCAGATCCTAGAGGTGCCATGAAAGAAGCATCACTGTTCTTCCGTGAGTGCAGCTGACCATCGGCTATAAGATCTATATGTGTCTGGCCCCGGTCATTATAGTAGAGCGATTGCGACGTTGGCATCATTGTTGCAGGCCTATTTTCGACCCTGGTCTGTGGTTCTACATTTTCAATGGCGCGTGGCTGTAGTCGAGGAGTAGGGTTGAAGTCGGAGTCTCGTGGCGGAGTATCAGCCAGGCTATCGAAGCTAGAGTATCTCCCCAGCCCTCCTTGATATTCTGACGCGATCATACGCGACTCGTCTTGAAATTGCACTACATTTAGTGTTAGTCTCTAGCAGAACGCACCGGGCTCCCGCATAGGGAAACATACCCGCCCACTCTTCCGTTGCAGGTATGTAGGGTGGCTCCTTGCATGTCATATCAATGAAGTTTAGCCGCACGCCTCGTTTGCACTCCCTATTACTCTTCCGACAATTCAGGCAGTCTGGGGTACCTTCGTCGCATTTGAGATGTCTTTCTCTACAAGTTAAGCACCCGGTCCTCACTCTCCTACTCTTGGTAGGCACCACATCGGTAGAAGTCATATTGGCGGCCTTGCCGGACTTGGCTGACGCGTTCTTCTTCGAGTTAGACGGAGCAGAGCTGGATAACCTCCGGCGCTTCGAAGCAGGAAGAAAGAATTGGTCGCTGGGAAAGCCGCTGTTAAGGATATACGACGGCGAGGACTGTTCGGCATAGTGGTGCGTCAATGGCGCAGGCGCGCCGAATGGGTAGCCCGCTACGAGGACGTTCGACAAGGCGACGTCGTAGGCCGCCAGGACTACGGTAGATAAGTCCTCGAATACACGAGGCTCCTTGGGCGAGTGGGTAGATGTGAAGAACTAAAAATGGGATCTATTAGACCCTTCGGTAACGGACAGAGCAAGTTGTCCAGCACTATCTCTTGCGATCATCAAGTGAGTGTTCTCTCTCTCTATCTCTCTGTTTCTCTTTCTCTGCCGCTGGCAAGAAGTTGAATACGATCAAGATACAAGATCTAAAGTAGGTACCTAAGTAGGTAGGTAGTTAAAAAAGACTGTTGGGCAAGAATTGTCGAGGATGGGACACAGATGGCGGGGAGATGAATAGAAGTGGTCAAGAGACTCGAGAAAGCACGGGAACGGCGTGCTGTATGCGGGCGGCCGCTTATTCAACGAGTCAAGCTCAGGTACAGGATCTTAAAGACGTGCACCGAGTTGTCTCGGATTTTGATCGAGACGACACCAGCTGATTGGAAGCTCCCAACTAAGCGAAGCTGTGGTGTAGCGTTGTAAGTGGTGCGTTGTGCCAATTTAAGATTGGAACCAGGAAGTTTAGATCGTTTCTTTAATCGTTTCCCTTCTTATCTCCTCTTTTCCCCGAATGGTCTAGATTGAATTAGTATCTCTCTAGGCAAGAAAAGGATGGAAAGAAGTATATGCATATATGAATTCTATTTTTCCAATTAGGTTGGAAGGTCAAGGATGGGGGGAGAGAGAAGGTAAAGAGACATGCAAGTCCCTCGCAATGTACAACTTTTTGAATTCAGTACCTACATGTACGTGTAGTAGGTATTTAGTGATGGGTACATGTATGTATAAGAGGGGGAGGCGCCACGATAGATAAAAAAAAAGATGCAGCTCCTTAAACTTCCAGGTAAAACGCCGAGTGATGTAAGTAAGTAGGTAAGTACCTTAGGTATTTAACGGGATGACGACAATGAACCGTAAGGTAGGCGTCTGTGATAAACAACAGGTTTAGAGTACATATGTAGGTAATCACCAATATGCCCATCTCTTAGCGTGCGGATAGGTAGACGAGAAAAGAATAATGGAACAAGTCTAGATCAGACGGAAGCTTGCCAATAAGATACTGGTCATCTGATGCCAATGCAATGGCCCGTTGTATCAAGAGTTTTGTTGGTTATTAACAGAAGGCTGCAACGGTCATACAGAACTATTTACAAGCACATAAAAGGGACACTAGACGCCTCGTTTTCATAGGTACAAGAACGCCTCGGAACTAATCGGTGATCAGCCGTCATTCAATACATATGTATAATTGCAAGGGTAGCTTTTGGCGTGAGATTTCTCTTCAATACCAAAACGAACCCCCTAGTCGTGTTTTCTATCTTTTTTAACCTTGTTAGTGACAGCCATAGCTAGACGCAGATCCGACGGGGGGACAGGGTTGTTGGCCAACCACATTGGTCGGAATCAACTACTTCCCACGATTCGTGCCGTTTTGGCGTCGACTATGTCTCCACTGCCCCAGCATTATGGTAGCATCCCGCACTCCGTGACGAGTATCTCTTGTCAGAGAAGTGCTTCGGCTTAAGTTGCTTCCTGGAAACTGAAGGTGCCGAGACGTCCAAAGGGGGCTCTAGCGGATATCTCACCAGCTGAAATCCAAACTCGAAAATGCCTGCAAGCTGCAACGCATGGGTAAAAAAACTGCAAACAAACGCACATGCGAACTATGAGGTGCGCTATGTATGCAATGGACCCTGCCAAGCTTCCGTGCCAAATTATATAACAAGAAGTTATACCACGAATGAGTGGTTGAATTTGAAGCAGGCATGTAGTTCTAAAATTAGGCATACGAAAAGATCATTGAATTATTTCTCCCACTAAAATATTGGCAATTGCTGGAGATTTATCGCTTTCGAATGTTATGTCGCCATGCAGAAACAAGGTCCGTTGTGTCTTCTGAAGGCTGAGTGGCTGTGAAGCCCTGATGCTGTTTGATCGTCTCACTGCTGCTATTCAAACCCCCACCCACTCGCTTGATAATCGTGCAGTTGAGGCGGGAAAAGGGCGCAAAAAGGGCAGCCTGAATTGTTATCAATGAAATCGCCGCTGCCCTGCAATGAACTAACTCACGGAAGGGTCGGGATATGGCAAATAACAGGATTCTATGACCCAGGTACGGGGAATATCTGATAACTGTGGGATGAGGGGCTATAGGTACTGAGAGTTGTTTCGCCGATGTTTGATTGGGACGGCTTTCCGTTTCAACTAACACTGGCTTGTAAGTGCGTTCGATCTGGATGGGTCTCGGCATCGAAGCGCAAATCCCTGCCGTCCGACCTGAGCAAATGATAAATCGTAGGGTTAATGCTACCGATCAAGTGCATACTCACCGGTTTCAATAGGAACCGGGTAGTTCGTAAGCCCTACTTACTTAAGTATGTAGGCATTTGGTACTAAGTATATGTCGATGTTGGTGACGATGCGGTATGGTGTCTTAGCCAATTTCCTGGTTGTGTACCTAATGCTACCAATCATCCTAGTCCAGAACAAATCCGAGAAGGAAAAAAAAAGCCGGCATAGATTCTCAGTGGTTTACCTAAAGGCAGGAATGGGAAGCAGAAAATGTCAGATGATTCCATAGAAACGTGAGGATACGCGTGACACGTGCTTTAGGTTGGAGGCGAGCGAGAACTCCTTGGCAGGAGACAAGATAACTTGACCAATAAGATCATAACCGAGATGGAAGCGATATTAAAAAGACCTGATATTAGGCCCATTTCGTGAAAAGTCGGATCTATTAAAGGAAATTGTTGACAAATGCCATGTGCTCGTTCCGGGTAGGTGCTTCTATCTAACATATTGCATGTAGGTATAAGCTGTCATTGGGCATCTCGACGCCACAAGCTAACCATTGTGCTCTTTCAGGATGGGGGCGTGTTGCTCTTCTGCCAAATAAGTAACGTAACTTGGTGAGAAAAGTGGTATCATAGTAGCTTCATTGGATGGCACTCGAAGACACAACGCTTTAGGTAAGGCGAAGCTGTTGTATAACATGACATTGCTTTGATCATGTCCACCAAGACACAGGCCAGAGCTGAAGTAGATGTGGCGGGTTATTAAGTGCAAAGTCGAGCCATCGATTATGGGAGTTCTGATTGGGGGCCTTTTCAATAGAATCTCAATTCAATCACATACATATATGGGGAGTTTTATGCATTCAAATCTCGGCGTGCAGGAGTCCAGACGGTCAGTAATCTACCAACCTTAGATCAAGTAAGATTAATGAAGTAGGATTACTAACATGTGAGCACAAGTATAAGAAATAGGAAATTGGGATATGCTCCTAAGCGAGGCCAAGCAAGTTTTATCCAGCTCTACTAACGCTACTTAAATGCATTATCCGATATTGACCCCACCATCAAATCCAATGGATGGCAACTTTTGACGAACATTGCTTTTTTATTTCACTGTCCTTATCCAAGCTTGGTAGGGCCTAGTATCTACTAAGGATAGTGTTCAGTATTACAGCAATTTCCACATTCACAGGTTCCGTATCCACCTGCACTACATACATGTAGAAAATGGTACATGAAGGACATAAATAGGGTCCTTCTCATCCCGGGCGTATCACGGGAACTCATGATCTCAGAAATCGACTGTTATGATGATGTCTCAGCGACAACCTGCGCAGCCGAAGTCGGTCCTTCGAGGTCATCGTACTCAAGTCCATGCCACTACATTCATCAGGAGCAACAAGAGACTAGCATCTGGAGATGCGGATGGCTATGTGATACTATGGGATCTAACTATTATGCGTCCTCGAGCCGTCTGGCGCGCTCACACAAACGCAATTCTCGGCATAACCGACTGGGGAGACGACAAAATAATAACGTAGGTCTAGCCTCATTCCACGGCATATATTTTATGTCGTTTAAGTGCAAATCTACTTTTATCATGAGCTGTTAGATGGCTGAGAAACACTTCTCAGACACGGTAGAGACAACCGCCTGGTTGTGTGGAAACTTGGTGGTCAAGATGAGGTGGCCATGAGCACTGCTCTTCCACTCGATGAATCCGCGGCTGAGCGGCCTCAACCATGGATCCTTCATATACTCGAAGTGAATACTTTGAACTTCTGCGCTTTTACGTCATGCGCTACTAGACCAGATACCTCGCACAATGAACTACTCATTGCAGTTCCTAATACTCTCGAGACCGAAAATGTAAGTCTATTAGCTTAGCTGCCTTTGAAATGCATCCCACTGCTACTAGAATTCACGCTATGTACAGGTTGATATCTTCCAACTCCCAAGTCAAAATCGGCAACACACCATCCGCCTAGGAGGCAAGACGGAGAAGAATGGCATGGTAATGTCGTTATGCTTATTCTGGTGCGATGCGTATTTGACTCTCACCGCTGCCTATGAATCTGGCCTTGCAATAGTGGCACAACTTGGAAGAAATGGAACGTGGGACATATTATACAGAGCACAAGTGCACAGTCAACCGGTTCTTTCACTCGATGTATCTCCACAGAAAGATTTTTTCTTCACTTCCGGCGCCGATGCTATAATCGCAAAACACCCGATTCCTACCGCAGTTTCTCCCGTCAAGGAGTCACAACATCCAAAGCAAACGGATAGCAAAAGCGCGAAAGTCTCTAATCCATCTCTACTCTCTGCCGCCCTCTCATCAGAGGCGAAGCCTGCAACACCATCAGGGCATATGGGACCAGTCGTCGAAACGCATCCTATGAAGGTCATTAATACCAAACACTCGGGACAACAAGGCTTGCGCATACGATCCGACGGTAAGATATTTGCGACTGCAGGGTGGGACTCTAAAGTGCGTGTCTATGCAACCAAGACCATGTCCGAGCTTGCAGTATTGAAGTGGCACGAAGTCGGCTGTTACAGTGTTGCCTTTGCTACGGTAGCGGACGAGCAAGCGTCAAGCCCGACGAAACCGAAAATTCCCAATGAGAAAGTTGACGAGAAGCCCGAAGATGAAGTAGCTACCACTGATGTTAGAGATAATCGAGATACCTCCATAGTTACTACGCCCAAGCTAGGTCAACTGAGTGTCAAGGACCGACGAATTAAGATGGCGAAAGAGGCTCACTGGCTAGCGGCGGGTAGTAAGGATGGAAAAATCAGTTTATGGGATATATATTAAAATTGATCATATCCTCGAAAAAGACCCTCTTCACTGTGCATGCCCTGCTTTACGTAGATATAATAGAAGTATCTATATGTATCATTTTCATGGCTCACACGTAACTTCAGGGGCTGAGCAACGGATAGGTCTATTGTCGGTGACGTGAACCCCTATACAACAATGGGATGCTCTCAGATCCGCAATTTACAGGATATACTCTAAGGTCTATACATGTATCTTCTAATATTTACGCCGTTACACTCTTAGCGTCTTGAGTAACGAGTTCATCGTTGGTATTCTCCTTCATGGAGGCATCCAGCTCTACCTCAGCAGGCGGGATTACTATTCCATACTTTTCATACGGGAAGTTAGTCAAATCAACGAAGTAATCGGCCCACCCATCGTCAATTTCCCCCAACTGATGCGTGTCAATTTCGCCCGCCTCGCCCATTCGGCCAGCTAGAATCTCCGGTTCTCGACCCTCGTACTCCTTCTTCAGCATTGGATGAGGGCACCATACGACTCTCATGCCGGCGCGTCGTCCAGATTCAACACCTGGGACGCTGTCTTCAAAGACCAAGCATTCCTCGGGCGTGATAGGTTTTTCGCCTTCATCTAGGCTGTCGTTGATGGTCTTGAGTGCTAGCAGGTAGATGTCTGGGAGTGGTTTGCCGCGACCAGGCTGAATGCGATTGTCGTCGCCTAAGACCCTTCGGTGAGACTCGAACACGGAGAATAGTTCGGTCCATTTAGATGTTTTGACGGCGAAATTGGCTGAATTGCTGCTCGTTGCTAGTGCAATGTGGACTCTCTGCGCTTTCTGCCCCTCCTTGCCTCCTTTCTCACCATTCCTCACGCCGTTCTCGTCCTTGAAGTCCCACCACCTCGTTCTTCCTAGGTCGCCAAGTAACTTTTCCACTCCCGGCAATGGCTTCGCGGTGGGGAAGTGTTGCTGTTGTAAGGCGGTGAGCTGAGCGAGGTAGTCAGATTCTGAGACGGGCAGTTTAGCCCAATCGTGGAAAAGGGCATTTGCTTCGGGCCCAGGCCGTCCTTGTAACTTTGCTTTGATGGACCATGGGAGTGAGGTGCGTCCATACTTTTCAAGGATCAGATTTATACAGAGTGTATATAGGTCCTCGGTATCAAGCAGCAGACCGTCCATGTCGAAGAGACAGGCTCTAATGGGTGGGAAACTAAGGGGGTTTGAGCATTAGCTTTGTATCGAGACCACTTCGCCAGTGGGAGGCTTACTCTGAGCGAGGCGCCATTGTGAATATCAAATGTATCTATACAACGGATCTTCGTTACAAATTTCAATGGAGTTCTTACACTTGAAGTCATCAAGACCTCAATTACGTGGGGTCAAGGGCGTTAGACTCTCTTAAATGAATTTATGGCGGGGTAGTCTGCGGGGTAATTCTCCACCCTGTACTGCGCCAACACGCCCCGACACCCGAGATCCAGGTTTCGCTACTTGCATAATTAGAAAGCTAACCCTTTTCAAGTATCGAAATGAAATACATGTATGCATGTGAAGCTGCTCCCCACTGGAAAGTTTACAGGTTAGGCGAAATAATGAGACCAAGTTTATCTCGTCTTCGACTGTAGCAAGCTTCTCAATACGAAGCTATGGCTAGCTTACCAAATACGGGGGAGACGGATCCCAACCAGACAAAAGCAGACACAGAAACACAAGATCCTAACGAGGAATCGAAAGTACCCGAGAAGTTTCCTCCAGAAGAAGAAGCGGTACGCGGTGCCTTTCTTCTAACTCATAATATTCCGGATGTACTCTAATTCATCTTTTGATTCTACAGAGCCTTCTAGGAGAGTCGAATGACAAGAAGTCCGAAGCGAATGCGCTATTCTCCTCAGCTAAATACGAGAACGCCATCACAAAATACGAAGAAGCTGCTTCGGTTTGCCCGTATTACCTGGATTACGAGCTGTCTGTTTTAAAGTCCAACATTGCCGCGTGCCATCTGAAATTAGAACAATGGAAAGAAGCTATCAAGGCGGCTACAGACTCCATCGATGGGTTGGACCGCCTAGAGAAAGCAGAGGCCGCCCAGAAAGAGAGTGAAGAAAAGAAACAAAAGAAAGAAGCTGAAGAGGACGGGATTGAAGAGGAAATTGTCAGTTCTGGAGCCCAGAAGAGCGCTCCTGCTGCAAAAGAAGAGACCTCAGCCGAGGTTGCGAGGCGAAAACGTCATGAGGATATCCTTAGAATCAGGGCGAAAGCTTTGATGAGGCGAGCCAGGGCAAGAAGTGAACTTGGAGGCTGGTCAAATCTAGCTGGTGCCGAGGAGGACTATAAGGTCTTGTCGACGATGACAAATCTCAGCCCTGCAGATCGGAAGATTGTTCAGGCCCAATTACGACTTCTTCCCCCAAGAACCAAGGCAGCACAGGAGAAGGAGATGTCGGAGATGTGGGGAAAGTTGAAGGATGTGAGTGAACATTTCAGGATGGAGACAGGCCTTGCGGCGAGTCTAGTCACTAATCGAATTCGTACAGCTTGGAAACGGAATATTAAAACCCTTCGGCCTCAGCACGGATAATTTTAAAATGGTCAAAGACGAGAAGACTGGTGGCTACAGCATGAACTTCTCACAGAACGGCCCAAGCCAATAACCCAGGTCCCAGATTTGGCTACAAGCTAACCACTGGTTTACGAGTCCACCGAGATAACTTTCTGTGTAAAGCTTTTTCTTATATCAGAGCTGTCAACTCGTGACATCGAGAGAAAATACCCCCCCTGCAGTTGTGCTTAATTATTCCCCTACTTCCGTCTCGCCGCAGTTCTCCTCTCGCATTGAAGTCAATGATGTTATCATTCTATGCAGTTCGCATTCCTCGCCTCTAAAATATATGCCATAGACAGATTTTTTTTTCAAGATGATTACATAAGCGAGTTCATCTTTCGTTACCTTCGAATATAATTCAGCGTTGGCCTAAAGGTGAAGTCAAAATAAAGGCACAATGCTACTACTGTCGGGACCTACATCAACTATCCACCATGCTGAATTAACTCCACTATAGGCATAATGCCTAGAACATCGGCGTTACATTGGTTTACGGCATGAGGCCGGTGTGAGGTTGGTGTGAGGTCGATGTACTATTTAGATAGTATGGTTGGACTTGGTTGGCTTGGGTTCAGCTTTTCCTATAGCTTGGTGTCTCAGGTAGTTATCCAAGATCGCCTGGACTGGCACTGCAAATGAAGGGTTATCAAATCTGCCGTCCCAACCCGATATGTTGCATTAATCTAACCTATCACAGATCCACTGTGCGATATCACTATCTCTCATAGCTGATAAACCAGTGGCCTATCAATTACCCATCTAGGTTATCTCGTACGAGGTAACTGCTATATATCTTGTGATTGAGATGGAAGGAATGTGCTCCAGCTGCCGACTCTTCACGTAATTAGAATCCCCTAGTTCTGAACCCGAGCTGAATCCAACCAACTCACGAGATCATATTCAGACTCTAGCTGATATGGCTCCTGCCACAGTCACAATCGCCAATGGGGCAAATTGGCAGGACGTAGCAGCCGATCGGCAACGGCATAGAGATGCGACGATTGCGGAGGTCCATCCCCCGGTACCGGAACTTCGCCCGGAAGAGATATCTCTAAACACTACGACAGTTCCGAGTAAGCTACTTACGGAGGAAGAGATCAAAGTAACTAACACAGACGTCGAGGACCTGGTTAAAAAGATAGCTTCTGGTGAATGGAGCTCAACACAGGTCACTAACGCTTTCTTGCGCCGGGCCGCCCTCGCCCAGAAACTTACCAATTGCATCACGGAGTTATTGCCTAAGAGAGCCTTGGATAGAGCGGCTGAGCTCGACGAGTACCTGGCGACCAATAAGAAGCCCATTGGTCCACTACATGGGATCCCGATCAGCGTCAAGGAGCACAACGGCCTGAAGGGTGAAGACTTGAACGCGGGTTATGTGAGTTGGGTTGGAAAGATCTCTGAGGAAGACGCCTTGATCGTCCAATACCTTTGGGAAGCCGGTGCCATACCCTATGCGAGAACCACGCAGCCGCAAACGCTAATGCAGATCGAGACCATCACTAACTTGTATGGGTGAGTATTGATTATTTCAGAATTACCTAGACCTCTGTATTAAATAGGGGATAACCAAGGGGGCTTAAGATCTAACCTACTAATAATCCTATAGGACTACTGTGAACCCTCACAACACAACATTAACCGCCGGGGGATCGTCCGGTGGGGAAGGCGCACTCATCGGGCTCCGCGGTTCAATTCTTGGAATAGGAACAGATATCGGCGGATCTATCCGCGTCCCAGCAGCGAATAATGGTATCTTCGGGTTTAAGCCCACAACTCTGCGCCTACCGACCCACGGATGGTCTGCTGCCATGGCCGGAGCAGAGGCCATCCTCGGGACTACAGGGCCCTTGTCAACTAGCCTCGAGGGCCTAAGACTATTTACAAAGACCATTCTAGATCAAAAGCCTTGGCTGAAGCAGCCGAGCCTAATCCCTCTTGAGTGGAAAGACGAGGCGGCGTACTTCCCGGATAGGAAGCTGAGAGTGGGCGTCATCTACAACGACAACGTCGTGAGACCTCATCCTCCCGTCTTGAGAGCGATAACCGAGCTTGTAGCGAAATTAAAGGAGAGCCCGAATGTCGAAGTCGTAGATTGGGAACCGTGGAAGCACGACCTTGCCTGGGAGATTATAGTATGTCCTTTTTTTCTATAGTCATATTGCTAGTATTAGGTACCTACTAGAATCATACCTGACAAGGGACATAGGCAAAACTATACTTCTCCGACGCGGGGGCGGATGTAAAAGCTGCGGTGGAAGCATCAGGGGAGCCCTGGACTCCACTAGCAAAGTTCATCTTGCACGAAAACCCTCACGTCAGGGAACACACCATCCCCACCTTCTGGGCCGCCGTCTGCGAACGCGATGACTACCGCACCAAGTACGCCCATTTGTGGAATGAGACGGCTAAGTCGAGCCCCGAAGGAAGGCCCGTAGACGTGATCCTGTGTCCCGCCGGTCCCGGCGTCGCTCCTAAGCACGGCACTAGTCGATACTGGGGCTACACGTCGCAGTGGAATCTGCTCGATTATCCTGGTATCATCTTTCCCACTAATGACAAGGTAGGCGAGTCGGAGAGGGAGAAGCCATTTGATTATGATGAGGGCTACACGCCCCTAAGCGAAAGTGATAAGTACTTCTACGACCTGTGGAAGCAGCATGGTGCGGAAGGGTACAAGGATGCGCCAATTTCGCTGCAGCTTGTTGCAAGGAGGTTTGAAGATGAGAAGCTGTTTGGGGCAGCGCAGATCCTGCTGGAGGAGGCGGGCTTGCCGACTGCGGTGCCTGCGTAGAGGGTGATAATCGGTAAATTGACCTACACTGAAGAAAGTAGGGCAGACGCGAAGCGATATCTCTTGGGTATCTAGCTTAGATATTCCGGGCTATTGGCCATTTTGGTGTCTTTCCTGCTCGCCTTCCATCTGGTTCTTAGTGGTCTTATAGTAGTATGCCCAGTAGTATGCCTTCAATAGGTTGGTCTTATGTAACTGTTATTTTCTTATTCTTATATATTTACTCAAACACGTAGAACTAGCCATACCTTACGGCGAGCTAAAGCTATCCACAAATAACATATCGGAAACTAGCGGACGCGTGTCCAAGGTTATCATCGTAGGGAAGTTGGGTACAATAGACACATTATGAGTATTGGCGTTCGTTGGTGTCTAAACAGATCCGTATCGTTGAGGCTGACGTCGTAGATGTGAGCCTTTGCCCTATGGATCTGGTATTGCTAGGCATTTATGAGACTGTGAAGACGCCATGCGATTAGTGCAATGACCTTCCTGAGGCTTCATCAGTGATAAGCTCTAGCCCTACTATAATTCTCTTAGCTAAATGCTAGGTATAGCACACGCCGCTCGACTCACGCAGCCTTAACTGTTAAAGTCACTGCCATGGGAAATTCCCCTTTATGCGTGGAATCATAGGAGAGCATCAATGCTAGGCTACTAAGCCATTTTCTCGCCTTCCAATGCAGCAATAGGCAGCACGAGATAGCGCGCCGCTCGGTGGATGGGCTGCTGAGAATTTTCGTCCGAGAAAGGGTTGATTGGCCAGGGCGAATACCAAGCGTAAATCGCTGTAAGAAGTCGCAGAGTATGTGTAAATTCCGTTGCGATTAGGATTGGGTATGCATCCACTAAAGAGGATACATAGCCTAGTTCTGTAAAAGCCCATAGATTCCACTAGCTCTTCATCAAGCGGATGGCGTAGACCGAAAGTGAAACCTGGAGTGGTGGTCTCGTCTCATAGCATCGTGTGCTTAAAATCTTATGGTTCTTTGAGGCTCAATGAGGTGGATATGATTAGAAGATACCCATTTTGCAACCCGTGTTCGTTGGAATTCCGACTAAGGTGAGTTATCTATATCACCAGGGCCACTGCAACAAGCACCTCGTCAAGCCCGAGAATAGGTATCTGCCAGTGAGGCGATGGCTATATCGCATAGATAGCATCCGCAAAGAGCGTGTACGATGACCCTTGGAGATTATAGTCTCAGAGATTCTTCAAGTAATGCGGCTTGAATTTCTTATTTGAGCGATCCGCCGACCGGTACTGGAACTGATCGCCGTGTATTTCAAAGGTGAAAGGCTTTCGGTCTTGGGGTGTGGCATCTTCCTTCATTTTCTCTTGAGGCGGGAGCACATTAATACGGAACATAGTCCCCTCCTTCGGCACAGTCTTAACCTGATTGTTCTTCGTAATTATCTCGAAAACAAATCGGGCGTCCTTAATCACAATACCCCGGATTCCGACACGGCTAGGGCACCCGCTCCGCGAGACCTCGACCTCGGCGCCGTGAAAGTCGGCAGCGCTCAGCTTCGCAGCTGCGCCCTGTCCGCCGCTATACAGCTCGCTGCCGAGTATTTCACGGATATAGCCTAACCATAGCCGGTTCAGCGGCTCAAAAACGGCGTATTTCTGTTCTTCTTTAGGCACGTCGTAGAGGCCCAGCTTGCGCCGTTGCCGCGCTGATAGAGGTTTAGGCTTCAAGGCTTTTGCGCGCTTTTGTTTCTCGGCGCGGGCTTTGCGTCGGGCATCGCGCGCGTTGGACGGGGGAGGGGACGTTGGCTTGAGGAATAAAGGTCGGTGTTGAATTTTCTCAGAGAAGATCCGATTTGTGCTATCGGGGCTGTGGGCGCGCAAGAGTAGCTCGTGGGTTGGAGATTGATTATTGTTGGCATTCGACGCCATGTTGAGAATGTTGTAATTGCGTGTGAAATTGAGCAGACGACGTGTTACATCTTGGTTTGGCCGAGCGAATATCTGGGCTGGTTCTCTTTGGTGGGAGATATAACTGAAGATATCCAACAAACTTTGAGATTAAAACGTTTTATCAAATTCAATAGAACCTTTTTGAGGCTGCCATGTGGCTGTCAAGCTTAGCTGGCTAGCTGCCCAGTTAGGTACTAGGTACCTTAGCCGCTAGGGGAAAGTGGTGGAGAACGTGGGGTAGACCTTCAGCGGCTTTGGCTGATTCACATGCCCCAAAGCCTCGGCATTAAGGCGCAAGCACCCCTAGCATGTACGGGGGTAAGGTTCCATTTTCTTCACTATTTGTTCTGGCCAACGGCTAGCTCTAGTATAAGCTACCTACTTCAATGTCTCACCAAGTCTATCTATCAGCTACATACCTCATACATATTCCGTTCGAGTCTTGCTGTTAACTCACATTGCACCTAAAGAGGAGTCGTTTAGAAAAATACAAGCTGATAATTCTTGATAATATTGCTTCCAGTAGTCGAATCTTCGTCCCTCCGGCTATGCTCCTAGCACGTAATACTCATAAATTGCTGAGATATCCTCGGCCGTAACGAATGCGCCAACACTCACGCCTGTAATTATATAGTCACACGAAAAAATCACCATGGCGCAAAACGATGATCCGACGCGCGACTCAGCGCCTGATTTGCAGATATTAGGCGACCAGATTACGCTCCAGCCAAGAAGCTATGTCGAAGCCCGGCGCCATGATGGTCAAGAAGAGCCATTGATGCACAATATGGCTCGCTTCCGTTCCGAGCCGCTACAGTACGCTGCTAGAGCTCTCATTCTGCATCGTTTTACAACAAGACTGATTGGTAGCCTCCCTTGTCTAGGTTCCTCCGTGAAGTCTCCCTATACGTCTCCGGCACAGGATGGCGAGCTTACGACAATGTCATCGGCCAACCCATTTTCTACTCTGGCTTCTCCGAACAAATGAAGAACGCAGTCGTATCTGCACCCCTTTTACAGGCTCGAATATCACAACTGGCTGACAGGCGATTGGAAATCGAAGAAAAGGAAGGATGGTTCAGAAAAGATGACAAGGATTATATTGCCAAAAAGGCCCATCGGCGGGCTGTTATAGAGTCGAGTATTCAGGAGGTCGCGGAAAAAATGACGAACGATATGATTTGCAAATTTGAGAGCAAGACATTTATCAGAGGTGCATACTATTTAGTTACACAGCTGCTCACAAGAGCGTACCATCAAGGTGGGAACTCTCGTACTGTATGCTTCGTGCAAGAGCGCTAACTATGTATGCAGGGATACACGTGTCTAGCGAAGAAGTTTTAAGGCTGAGAAAGGTGGCCGAAGTAGCAGAGAAGAAGAAGCAGAGCATCATCTTTTTGCCTTCTCATCGGTCCCATGTTGATTACGTTTCCATGCAAGTAATCTGCTATAGGTTGGGATTGGCTTTGCCTGTTGTTGTTGCAGGAGATAATTTGAACTTTCCAGTCGTTGGGAGCTTTTTACAGCATGCAGGTAGGTACACACCACCTCTCCTAGTTGAATGCTCACTCACTTATTGTCAAAGGCGCAATGTGGATTAGACGGTCATTCGGGAACGACTCCTTATACACAACCCTTGTACAAGCCTACATAGATACCTTACTCCAAGGAGGATATAATTTCGAGTGTTTCATCGAGGGTGGCCGCTCAAGAACAGGAAAGTTGCTTTCGCCTAAGTTTGGTATTCTGAGTTTTATACTTGACAGCTTGCTATCTGGTCGAGTCGAGGACGCCGTCATATGCCCAGTGAGCTGTCAATACGACAAGGTTATTGAGACCGAGGGCTACGTCACAGAACTTTTGGGTGTTCCTAAGAAGAAAGAGAATTTGGCCGATTTTCTGAGTGGCGGGTCATCTGTCCTGTCGTTGCGATTGGGAAGGGTAGACGTCCGTTTCCATGAGCCTTGGAGCTTACGCAAATATATCGACGAGCAGTTGACAAAGCTCAGCCCTTCACCTGGGACATTAAGGTTAGATATCAAGGCCCCAGAGAATGCGGCGATCAAGCAAAAGCTGCTGCGAACTATGGGTTACAAGGTTCTATCAGACATCAACGATGTGTCCGTGGTGATGCCCACTGCTTTGATCGGCACCGTATTGCTTACCCTAAGGGGGCGAGGGGTGGGCAAATCAGAACTCATGCGACGAATCGAATGGCTGATTGCCCGAGTGGGAGCAAAAGGCGGCCGCGTTGCTCACTTCGGAAATGCCCCCTTATCCGATGTCGTGGAGCGGGGCTTGGATGTCCTTGGAAAGGACCTTGTTGGTGTTGTACAAGGCCTGGCAGAGCCAACGTACTATGCTGTGGACCGGTTCCAATTGTCCTTCTACCGCAACATGACGATACACCTTTTCATCTCGGAGGCTTTAGTTAGCGCCAGCATGTACACGCGTGTGAAATTAGGCGGTGGTCCAGCTCACCAGGAAATATCCTATACTGCACTACGGGAGCAAGTATTATTCCTTTCATCGCTATTCCGTGGAGAGTTTATCTTCCCCGGCGAAGGATTAGCAGTCAACTTGGAGAAAACGTTAGTTGGATTGGAGGATGATCGTGTGCTCGACCTCAAGAGAGACGAGCAGGGCAACATATTGAGCATCGGGCTTGCAGATGAAGAGAGAGCAGCCGGCAGAGAAAACTATGACTTCTACTGCTTCCTCATTTGGCCATTCACCGAGTCCAGCTGGCTTGCTGCTGTTTCGCTGATGGGACTTACGCCTCCCCTTGAACTGAAAGACGGTGACAGTATTTGGATTGATGTTGCGAAGGCGCAAAACACCGCACAGTTGGTAAGCTACCCGTCTAATTATACGCCAAGAGGTAATCATCAAAACTAACGCACATCACAGCTAGGCAAAACTCTCTACCATCAAGGCGACCTAAGCTATTTCGAGGCAGTCAACAAAGAAACACTTAAGAATTCTTATCAGCGCTTCGAAGAGGAAGGCATCATTTACGTAGTCAAATCAAAGGACCCAAAGGTTCCGCCTCGCCTACGCCTAGCATCCGAGTGGATGCCATCTCGTGACCCGTCGAGGGGTGGTGCCTTACAACCGTCGGGTAAGCTATGGAATTTCATTGAGCGCATTGCATCCAGCAGGCGTGAAGGCAAAAACCGAAGAGACGGCGCAACAGTTAGCACGCGAGTGTTGAGATTAGTAGATACGGTAGGAGCGAAGCTATTCGAGGATGCGACTAGCCCCGAGAGCAAAGCTGAGGCTAAGCTGAATAACGAAGAAGCGGCAAAGCTTAAGAGGGTCGTTAAGGAGGAGAGGAGGAGAAGAAGGCTAGAGGGTAGAGCGCATTTATGATGGGTGTGATGCGTGTGATACGTGTAACAGGTGTGATAGATGTGATGATTTGTAAACACCACGATGTTTGCTCGACAGCAATCACGTGTTGGTGATTATTATGAGGGAATTACGATAGCTTATACACGTACATAGGATCCAATATTCGCGATTGACTCATCACATTAATAGCCGTAATTTCTGATACAAATCCTTCAATCCTCCGACTACACGCTCATGACCACACCGGCTCCGTATACTAACTACAACTATTAGTTATAAATATTTTCAAAGCATTAAAAATCGTCTCCGAAGACCTGACCGAGCATATTTTGCAAGGTGGAACGTTGATAGACGAACATTATCTCATTCGTTAATGGCAGACTTATTGGAGGATAGGCGCTAAATAGGGGGGCTTGATGCTTGAAAGAGTGGAGGGGGTGGAGGGATTAGTATACGGAACGTCCCCCGGTGTGTGGATCCACAGAGACCCATAAGACCCCCGGGTCGGCGGGGATCGTGATAGGGAAGGGGGGCAACGAGCCAGGTGATGTTGGTGCGGGGAATCGGTGGTTCTAACCGAAGTTGGACAGGAATAGCTTAGGTCTTATGGTGGACGGTATCGGTGATCTAGACAAAAAGGAACATTACAAGGTACCTAACATAAGGTAAGTAAGGAGGCACGTTTTTGGAGATAACTACTTCATTCTACTCTCTTTCCTTTTTGCCCTTCAGTGTCGTCAAGTTACTCGATCTAATTTCAAGTGAGCTCTTCATCATACTGATAGCGCCATTATGGCCTCGCCCGACTACCCATACTTTGCTCCACGATATGTGATGGCCTCAGCCGCCGTCTCGATAGGCGGACTACTAAATGGCTATGATACTGGGTCAATTGGCGCCATTACACATATGCCTCAATTCACCAAATCCGTAGGAGAGCTATCAGCCAGTATGCTAGGTATCACAGTCTCGATGATCATGTTAACAGGCACCTTTCCTTCCCTGTTCGCCGGCCACTTCGCAGATAAGTACGGGAGAATAAGCGTCATCATCCCCGGCGCACTCTTATTCGGCGTGGGTGCCCTAGTACAGGGAACATCGCACGGCATAGGACAATTTATTGCTGGCAGAGCCATCGCCGGGTTCGGTCAAGGCGTTTTTCTTAGTAATATCAGCGTGTATATCTGCGAGATCGCGCCTCTCCGATACCGAGGCACCCTGGCCGGACTGCCCCAGTTCATGGCTACCGCCGGGGTCTGCGCTGGATACTTCACGTGTTACGGCACTATCAACATCGACTCGGATATAGCGTGGCGTTTTCCGTATATCGTGCAATGCACCTTTTCCGCCATCCTCGCCTGGGCTTGCCTTCTCCTCCCGGATTCCCCGAGATGGCTCATGTTGAAGGGAAGGCAAGCGGAGGCGCGCCGCGCTTTAGAACGTCTAGATTTCAATATGGTCGAAGCTGAGCGGGATTTCCTTACGAGCACCGACCAGACGCCCAGTCTTTCGCCATGGCAAAGCTTTATGCTCTTATTCGGGCGAGGTTATCGCGCCCGTACAATTTTGGCCTTGTTCATCCTCGGAATGGTTCAGCTCTCCGGCATCGATGCGATTACTTATGTAAGTGTCCCTTGTTTAACCTGTCCTCTTGTCGCATTTCAATGTTAACCGGTCCTAGTACGCCCCCATCCTTTTTGAACAAGCCGGTCTGTCCTCGAATAACGTATCCTTCTTAGCTTCTGGCCTCTCGTCTATATTGATGTTCGCTATTACCATTCCTGCTTTCTTGTTAGCTGATAAGTGGGGAAGACGCACCTCTGCTATCAGCGGTGGCCTCATGCTAGCTGGTTGCATGTTCTTAATGGGAACTCTCTATGCTGCCGGCGTGGTTCATTCTTACGGTATCGCTAGATGGTTTGTTATTATCGCTGTCTTCGTATTTGGGTTAACGTACTGTGCGACCTGGGGTATCGTTAGTAAAACATACGCCAGCGAGATCCAACCGGGACACACGCGTGCTGCGGCGAATTGCGTGGCCATGGGGTTATGCTTTGGTACAAACTTCCTCGTGGCCATCTTAACCCCAATCCTTCTAGAAGCCTCCGCTTTCGGTGCCTATTTCTTATTCGGCGGCCTAGCTCTCGGCACCGTGATCGTGCTTGCGGTCTACATGCCTGAAACCCGTGGCCGGTCTCTAGAAAATATCCAGGAGGCATTCCACAGACCTACGGCGTTCAGCAGCCTTACGCAGCTCTTACGCCCGATGGGTTCCGGAACGAGGCGCAGAGCTCAGGCTCCTCGAGAGATGACGGCAGGCGAAGAGGTGGAGATGGAATCCCACGAGGAAACCGAAGCGGTTGCAGCCAGCGCCGTCTCGGTCGAGACAGTGACTAGGTCTCTGAGGTTAGATGTTTCAGTGTAATCTTATGGGCCGTTAAGAGATCATCTAAAAGGCCTCTCTTCTAGAATTGTACCTATTACATCTCTTGCATACCCCCGTACGAGAAACATTTAGTTATTTTTCTCGATAATAGAGTCTTAAGATCTATAGACAAGGACATATGATGCCATCTACGAATTTGCGAGGCCTGCGGAGGAAGCCATACATTAGGGGAAATTCAATATTATAAACTACCATGCCTCGATTATCCCCTAGTTTCCGTGACGTGACCAGATTGCATCTTACCAATACAGAACTCCCCGAGACGGAGCGTAGTTAAGATCCTCTCCCTATTCATACAAAATTTAACCAATCTTATCATTTTAATCTCGGTTATGATCACTGAAGCAGATTCCACAAGCCCAACACAGCTCCCGCCAAAGGCATAACGACTCGAACGGCGTTTAGGTTGCCCCATTTGCCGATTAAGTGTCTAGCCGCATCCTGGCTCAACGATTTTCCCGTCCCTGAATTAGCTGCTATCATTATGTTGTTGATCCCGCCGATGAATAGCAGCGTGAATGGGGCGAGCAGCAGGTTTGACAGCGCTCCCACTGCGTATCCTCTCCATTCCAGACCATGTACGCGGTGACGATACGCCAGGTACAGGTAGTTCAGCGCGATAAACGCGCCCGTCGTTGGTATGTAGTACATGCCCCTACTAAATTGGATATACCATCCTCTCAGAAGCCCTTCAGTTGTTGTCCCACTCTGTAGGATTGCTGGTATCGCACAGATAGACAGCGCCCCGATACTCCCTAGGTAATGCGTATCCATATTAGAACCTGATGTGTTATCACCCATGTTCCGTCGCGAACACACCTGATATCCAGGCTGAGCCTAGAATGCCCCCAGTGGCTGATAACGTCAGGGGTGTCGACAAGAAAGGCATGTCAGCTGGTGAGGATCAGGTACCGAATCGCTTTCTAAAGTCAGTAAGTAGAATAAACAGCTAGCGGGGAGGCTTCAGGTTGTATATTCGAAGGAAGAAGGGATCATATCTAGTGTCGTGTAACAGCGTAAAGTACTGAAAGCGTGGATCGAGGAAATAGAAAGCAAATATAATATATTCGTCATGGCTTCAATATTTTTACCGTGGACCTCGGACAAGTGAAAATGTCCGCCTCAGCCCGATAGCGAACACTAACTCTATCTGTTGGGTGGTAGATCAGCCCATCTTGTCTGATTCCCCATATTAACCTCATCATTGTGTAATCGAGTCCCAATCAAGCTGTTTTCATTGGAGCGTGAAGCTTAATTATATTTATCGAAGTTTTATAGGCGTGTTCACATAATATTGAATACAGAACTGCTTTTTCTGAGAGTCCGTATGTTCAGCATGACTTTATTGACTTGTGAGCATTGGATGCGGGAAAATCGTGATTTTCATCGGAGGATGTAGAATAGGCTATAGTAATGAGGTGAAAATTTCCTCATTAAAGGAAAAACATATTTACCTTACATCTTCATTTAGGAGCAATGTGAAGACAGTAGATATATGGCTAAAGAATTACTATTTAAATCAGAATTCGTACCGAGAACATGTTCTTAGGATACGGTGTTGTTAATATAATACAAGTATGAAAGAAATATTACTGTTTCTCCAAAGTAATCCTCAAAGACGGTGACTCGACGCTGACGACCTTACCACTCGAGTCAAGGTTAAAAATCAGCTCGTCCATAGCCGCTGATCCATATATGACCGACTCAACGGAAACCCATGATCCGCACTCAGTTGAAAACATCTTATTCTCATTCCTTGGTCCATCTGCATCTTCGAACATTGCCTTGAACGCCACACGCTTTCCGCCATCCGTCGAGGGTCCCTCGAGCCCGCTTGGGTACAGCCTGATGCGTGGTGTGACTGGGTAATATTGGTTCTGTAGTACTGTGGCTACCCAGGCAAAGTCGGTGCCGTTACTAAACCATTGAGATATGCTTAACCCGGGTAGCTTGTCGGTAGTTATTGTCATAGATGAATTCAATTTTCTATCTGGGGAAACGTAGTGGCCGCTGTATAATGCGCCAGCTTCAGAGCGAGCGGCCTCTTCAACGGCTGGCAGAAGAGGTTCACCGATAGTGTCTGCATTTGCGTAAGCACTCTCCCAACATTAAGTTGCTAGCATTCTAGGATACGTACCAGCAAGACTGAAAGCGGCATTGCCGGGGAGTTCACCAGCAAGAAGAATAGATATTCCAATGTCGAAATCCGGTATTATGGCAAGTAGAGCACTGTAATCGCCAATATTACCCGCTTTGTTGAAAGCCGTAGTCCATCTATAAGTATCTTCTAGGTTAATCCTCCTAGCTCCCCAGGGCATTCCGACCATTGCTCGCGGATCCGACGAAAAGGAAAATGGCTTAAGCCACCGTCTCGTCGCGACCGGCGTTAGCAATTTATGACTAAGGATGGCACGGCCTAGATTAGATAAGTCCGACGCTGAGGCATACATATTTCCGGTTCTTTCATTCCATATTATTAGCTGTTCTTTCCGCAGTCATGATTTATTCAATAGCCTTCGAAAACCTACGCTGCTGATTCACCAATATCAAAAGCCCATCCTGTCTCATCGTGATCTCCAGGGATTATGCCGAGGGAGTCTGCAGGCGCGCGAAGAAATGTATGGTTCAATCCTAATGGCTTAATCACGGTATTCTCTAACAGTGTTTGAAATGTCTTTCCAGTAATTGTTTCGAGGGCGTATCCCCTAAAAACCACGGTCAACGACAAGCCCAATTTGGTTTGCACTGCATATGCATACTCACAGGAGCTGGAATCCAACATTTGAATATGCCGGTGTTTGGAACGGGGCTAGAGACGGGTAAAATTTACCAATCCCTTGGAAGAACTCTGCAGGAAGTTATTGGTATCAAAGATTGGCTCGATATGCTATTTGGAACTTACGTTCTCTATCACAGGTTGGGTACGCACCGCACTGTGGTATCTGAAGTCAGTGAACACATCTTACTTCATAGCCTCTACGCGGCTTCGCAGTAGAAAGAATATCAATATGGGCTACTTATCTACTCTATAAAGAGGTAGCTTTGAGCCGTCATGAGTATGGAAGAGTTGATGGCGGGAAATATAAATATACTGACCGGAGGTTTTTGTTCTGGAGTCAAGGGCGGGAATCCGAGTTGTACCACTTGGCCTCTTGTTTCCTTTGACTGCGTCAATTCTCCAAGTAATGCATCTGCTATTATCAGCTAGAATCCGCCCAAGCTTAACACATACACTTACATTCACGTGGGATACCTGTTAACTGCGTTGCTAAGCCTCCGAGGGTGACATCATCCCATGCTACATAATTCACTGGGTCTGACCGATTAGCCAGGGCTTGGAGCTCAGGTACATATTTGGTGATGGGCTCATTCCAGTATTTATCACCAGCGTTGATCAGAAATGAGTATATTGTATAGATCTTCGTCAAACTCCCAAGTCGGAAAACAGTATTCTCATCGACGGTTTTCACTCCGGTTGTATTCTTGCTTGCGAGACTCGGTGCTGTATGCGACAGGGAGAATAGGGGCGCTGGGTCGTTTGCTGAGAAAACCTGTACGGACATAGAATAATCGTGGGCTCCTGCTGTGACATTTTCGAATATGTCTTTCAGTGTTGCTACTGCGTTCTTGACGGCCTCATTCTCAGAAAGACGAAGAGGCTTGGGAAAAGCCGGTCCATCAAGAGGGCACACCGGCCCTGCAGTTGTTAATGCTACGATCCCTCCTAGCACGGCACCAATCCGGCTAACGAGCATTTTGAAACAACGTGGCTCCCGATAAGATGTCAGAAGCAGTACCAATAGGTAGAAACAGAGTATCGTACTTGGCGGTATTATTCACCCTTAAAACGAAATAAAATAAATAAGCCAAAAGGCTACCCTTAAAGGATGTAGGCCCTTGGGTCCAGCGCCATGGAATGCCCAGGGTCACCTCCAGATCATCAGAATGATATATTGACGCGGCATACGGGGTCCTGCGGGCCAATGGTACAATAGGTCTATGTAATGGCTAAAAGCGTAGCTCCGTTCTCTTGTAATGGAACTTGGGGTCAACATGTAACCTTATGCCATCCTGCCTGAAAGAGTTCTAGATTTTAGAATAAAGTTATTGCACGTCCAGTCTAGAGCTCAAGTGGGCATGCTGTCTCTTGTCTTGTTACCAACTGTCTCGGGTGCGGAATTAGCGGTGCGACCTCGGGGAACAGTATGGTAAATTAAAGCTATCAAAACCCAATGAAGCTTCAGCACCTTCTAATCTGAACTTCCACAACCTGGTAGAATTCGATAATCGTTATCTACAGCGTGGTAGGAAGGGAGGTAGAGAAGCCGGTCGGGTCCCATCTAATCAGTTACCACTCAGCCTAATGATACGTTTTGGTGATAACGGTACTAATTGCAACGAGCCACGTTTTCCAGGTCCTGAGTAAATAATTCATAACTGTGCAATGTACGACCACGCATAGAAGATCTACCTCAGAATGCCTCGAAGCCAGCATGTGGTTCGCTTCAGCTTACTACTTATGACCCTTGCTTTTCCGCCGGTAAAATCATACGCGTAACACTGCTACAGCCATGGTGACAATCTCAAGCCTTGGCATCTAGATTGTAACATAACATTGCTCGGTGCCCACCGACGGAGGAAGATGCGGTCCTTCCTGAATAAGTCACACCCCTTAAAATGTCACCATGGATGTAATCTAGGGCGGGGAGATCTAGAAGATCTCTGAAGTTTGGTTAAAGTTATTCGAACATTTCGTTATCATGGATGAACGTAGTTAGATCTAGGTAGGTAACACTTTTCATTATCGGCACAATATTCTAGGCAGTAGTATTACCTAATATTCTCGTAATGTCGGATACTGATAGTTGGCACACGGCTTTTTAGTCTGATAAATCAGAGATAATACAGATATCCAAGTCCATAGACGAGGCGAAATTACGCCGAAGTATCGAAAACCAAATGCTTATTCTAATAGATACGTAGTAGTATTCGTCACCTTTCATGTTGAAAGGATACCGAATCCAGGACGCCTCTCCATGGGGTAAAGGGCTTCCCACCTAAGTCTCTTCTCTCGTTAAGCATCCCAATACCAGCAAAAAACACCAGGCCGCGCGGCCTTACATAGCATTTGAAATAAGGATAGGACCCATTTACTGTGATCAGGTAAGAAGCCACAGTTTCTCGATGGCATCTAAGCCAACTCATTCTCGCTGTAATTGAACGTACATCGAAAAGGAGATGCTATTTGATTGTTTAGCAATAAATTCCCTTCTACAAACCTCAGGCCATTAACGAAGACGGGCTATTGAGATATTAAAACTTATCTTCTACCTAAACGTTCATCTGGGTCAAGGCTACTAAGTCTATAAAATCCAGCTACTTGTGACTATAAAAATAAATTGACTAAGTCGCAGACTTACCATAGAAACCATATCTATTGAGAAATAAAAATAATATTATAAGGGCCATATCTAACAAGGTCCAAATAACGTCATATTTCATAAATGGGAGCTGCTAGTGAACAAGCGTAAGATGAGTAGTGGTGGATACTGGCCGCTCTACCGCCATACTACTTAGCTGCCTGTTGACGACAATACTGAATAAGTGCTCATCTAAATGCTTTATCTTAACCGGCAAATCTCGTGGTTTCTCTTCATAAAGTTACCTAACGTATGTAATCCTTAGGTAGCCTTAGAAGGTTCGGACAACTGCAGCGAAAGAATTACGCAGCCGGATGCTTTCTTTCATGTATTCATACAGCATTCCGGAAATACGAATAAAAAGGGCAGGCAATTTTAATAAATTTGAATCTTCTACAATAGCTAGACCATCGAGTATACACGATCTGCGAGTATGAAGCGGATATTCAACTGAGCAACTGTTAAAGTAGATGGCGAAAAGTCCTAACGAGCTTGAAGACTAGACGTAGAAAGGATAGCAGTAGACATGCCACGAGATCAACTGGCAAATCGTAGATGATCATTGGAGATTTGGGTCCATGTGACTGAGCTACACAAGTTTGATGAGATGGTTGGTCTGGTGTATCCTATTCAGGAAGGCAATTAAAATGAACGTGACACCTCACACCCACTCCTCCTCGCGTGTTATTCTACCTCATGGTATTGTCACTTTACAGCAGGAGTATAAGATCACATTACCGCATGTGAATACCTGTCCTTTAGAGAACCGGCTATATTGTACCTAGATAAAAATTATACCTACCGACGTAGGTACTGGATAAGCGATCAGAGACGAGTGCCATATTTTAGAATAAAATGCCAGAATATTACATTAATCTATTGTAACACATAAGAGAACCCTGCTACCATGTATCTGAATTCCATATCTACGATATTGCTTGCTGCTATAGGCGTAGCGACGGCGATCCAGCTACCGGGTCTCAACGGAACCTTTATCGGGCGCCAAGTCCAGAATGCAAACGGCACCGCTGTTAACGTTTACCTTCGCGATTCATATAACCCTTCTCGCCGCAGCATAGGGAAGCGTTTCTATTATACTTATCACAATGATACGAGCAAAGACGAGATTTGCGCCGAGACCAACTTCGTCAAAACCTCTACACTAGACTCGGCGCTCACTAGTGATTGTTCGGCCATCATGACAGAGCTCAAGGAGAATCCTGGCTTCTTCGAAACGAGCGACTACACGGGCAATGAGTACAATTATCTGGCCGTGTGTGGAACGTGCGCTTTCGGCGTGCATCGTCTTGACGGCTTAAGCTCGTCGGTAAATATTGGAAGTAAGGACGTAGTGGACAATATCAATTCTGCTTTGATTAGGTTAGTTTGATTTCTAATGCATCTATGTCTGTATTTTGAAGTATAAACTTATATGAAGGGATAGATTCCCCATTGAGGGCCATGTCGGCGCCACAGGTAACTTTACCTGCAACTCAGCCCCTATCAACTGGGCTATATTAAGAGCAATATGACGGTTCGTTAAATCGAGTCTAGCATGTGCCATCAGAGACATGCGAGAATGTTGGGCATTGTCACATATTCATTTGCTCCTCACTTGGTATCTCGATGAATAGACGATGATACTTCTCCTACATGACTCTTCCCGTTTAATAGAATATCCAAGGGGGTTTAAGTTTGACGTCAAGTTTCTGCGTTAACATGGAGAATAAATATACATTTGGATGTTTGGAAGGTCCTATGTGGTTGAATCGGGTTCAACTGCTTCACTATGCTGAATGTAGCCTCTGGAATTTGGTTGAATTACCCCTGAAATGACATGCATGTCTCGCTTCATAATGTTGCTCCTATGCACTTCTACATGCGATCGTCTTAATGGTACTTTGAATCTAAGAAAGACGCCCATGACGTTAAATTAATTTGAGTAGATATGATATTAGGGTCCCTTGAAAAAAGCTCTACGAAAATCGCTGGTATATTGGACTCACTAAGTTCTCAAACCGCTCCCATGGTGAGGCACTCCGCTAGTAATGAACAAATTCGACACGTGAGTAATTATTTACCGTAGTGCAATATAAAACGATGAAATGTTTAGAAGCCTTTGTCAGGATGGGATACTCATTGTGTTGTCTAGGTCTCTCTATGCGATGTTGCGGTTAAGCTGACTACCTACTTATATGATGTAGCATTTCGATGTGGCCCACACAGTACGCCTTACATCAAAGTAATGACTGAACTCTTAACGGACAGGCGTACTCCCCAGTTAGACTGCGCGGCCGGCTCATTTGACATACTTAATATCTGAAGCTACAGACAGAAGTATGCACAACATTCCCTTCTTTGACTACCACTTAGCCTCCTTGCGGCTCTGGAATCCCTTCAGTATACCAACAATCTTCTCGAGAGCAGCCAAGTAGGCTCTCAGTTCGGCGGCGACCTTGGCCTGGTCATCACCCAGCTTGGGGTAGAAGTCTTTGCGGTATGGGCAGGCACTCATGGCGGCAGAGAAAACGGGCTTGATCAGGATGCCGTGGTGGGGCTTGAGGGTCGAACCGTATGCGTTCCTGAAGGAGGCGGACAGTTCTTCGGATTCCTGAGCTAAGTTCTGGCTCAACGCAAGGCAAGTAAATTCCAATCCTCTGTGTGGCCAAGCCAATTAGTTGATAATCATCGTATAAGGATGATTTGGGTGGTATCATACCGGGTCAGCCATAACAGCCCCTCAGTGGCGGTGTGCTTCTTTGTCTTCAGTTCGTTGATAACTAGAGCTTGTAGGGTTTCCGATTCGGCAGGGGCGGCGAGCTGACGTTCACGGAGTTTCTTGGAAGGGGTCAGCACCTTGTGTTCTCCAAATGGTAAGTACTAACTCTACACTTACCTTGACGTTGCCCAACATGTCGGACTTGACGGGCGAGAAAGCAACGGATCCAAGGACATCTATGGGGAGTGTGGTGGTGAGCAGCTAGTTTCATTAATACTAATTTCATAAAATACATGGACGCACCGAACATGGTAGTTAGAGACTCGGCGGCATCGAGAAACTCGGTAGTAGAAATAGCATTGTCGTTGTCGGCGTCGATGGGCACATCGACAAAAGATTTCTTGAAAGTCTGGAGCAAAGTACCACCAGGGGGAAAAGCGGGAGTAGACATTGTCGTTGGATGTTTAAAGAACAGCTGAAAAAGAGTGATTTAGTGTCTAAGATGACGGCTAGGTAAACGGAGAAGAGTAGATATGCACACAAGATGGTGCAAATGGAGATGTAAATCAGATAAAGGGGAAGGGCGGTCAATCATGCAGAGCTAAGTGGATAGGGGACTTCGTGATACAGAAATAGCTTCAGGAGATTTTATCGTTTTGGGACCCTTGGACCCAATCTGGGAGTACCAAGGTACGTAATTGTTGTTTGTGATGGGGGGTTAAAGAGGGGGAGGGGGCGGGGTCTATTATCTAAGATACACCAGCCACACAGGGCCATTCCAGGATTTCCACACTTGCCACATCTTCTCAAAGTCTCAAAATAAAAATAAAAAGGCAAGAGAGGTCGGAGCGGCGGGGGAAATGGTGTAATGTGGTACCTAGGTACTTAAGGTAACTTGATTGGAAGGCTTACATAAACGGTTCAAATGGTTTGAATTGAATTTGAACCCTTGATGGAAGCGTACCTAATCCTTTGAAACAAACCTATGACGTCACTTTGCTCGTTCTCGGGCTAGGCTTGAAAGGATATGAATGGTTCGATGACACAATGGGCAACAACTACTGTATGTAATGTTCATGTAGTCGAGACAATGGCAAGATTGACCCCAGTCTGGGATCATACTCGTATCCCTAAAGCTTGGCTTTGCTATTCGGGTCGTAAGCTAGATTAGGGCTGAGCTACTTACCAACCATTGCTTATTGACATTATTACCTACCTAGCTCTCGGAATGGATGCGAGAAATGATCGACATCACCTACAAGAGTGTGTGCCGCATTGCCGTTCCTACCTCACTTCTGATCTTTGATATAATTCGGACCCATTGCATTCTTTACGGACTCCATATCCCCAGAAACGGCTATTACGAGAATTAAATAAAAAAAGAGAGACAACCTGCTTTTCACCGTACACGTCTACCTTGCCTAGGTAGCTCAGATAGGCTCGCTTACCTTACATGGTTTTACCTGTTTCGAAGGCATTATCAGCCACTTATGACGACGTTTTCTTTCATAATTTCACGCCGCCTACAGTAGTTACCTAGGTGTAGGTACGCACAGGATCTAAAGCTCAACCATCTTTTTCTCATACATCCATACCTACCTTACCTACCTCCTATACAATAATCAGTCTGTATTCTACCAACCTTTATTCTCATCATTAATTCTATTAGATGAATTAGTATATCTAGGAGCTAGTATCCCCTCCCAATCTCCACAGGCTTCGTCAGCATAGTTAAATCAACTTCTTATCCGCATTTCTCCTCCGAGCGCACTCAACGTCATCGTTCATTATTCGAGCCGTTCCCATTGTCAATGATATTGTGTAACGATCGACAATGGCTGGCTCTCATGAACACAATGGGGAGCGTTCCGACCTCACCAGCAAATTGAAAAATCCATTTCATGAATTGAAGGAGAAGCTCAGGGACACGCATTTACACGATGAATTGCATGATGTCAAAGTCAACCTCATTCATAAAAAGTACGCCAGATGTTTATTAGTGACATCCCTTAAATTGAATACGCTAACCTGACTTCAGACACAAGCTTGGAAAACTTGGAAACCTCGTGCGTCTCCTACGTATAATTACTACTTCACTGCAACCATAGACATCGTCGCTTACAGATGGACCTCGTTTAGTTTAACCCGGAGCACCGCCATGACGAAGAACATGAGAAGGCATGCGATGAGAAACGCAACAGAATTTCCGAACAACACCGTTTCAACTCGTACTTCCCTGAACGCGACGGTAATCTCATCAAGTGGTACGTAGATGGAAGAGATTACTTTTGGGTAAGTGTGCCCTCAGATTGTTCCCATTTTTTCAGTACACAAGCTCATTCATTATGGCAGGCTGTTTCCGTAGCCCTAGAGAAGGCAAAGGAGACCATCTATATTGCGGATTGGTGGCTTTCTCCCGAGTTATTCATGCGGAGACCTCCGTATTACAACCAGGAGTGGCGCTTGGACAAGATCTTAAAGCGCCGGGCCGAGGCTGGCGTCAAGATATTTGTCATTGTTTATCGTGAAGTTGAAGCTGCAATAACTTGCAACTCCGAACACACCAAGCATGCGCTGCAAAGCCTGTGTCCTAAAGGTTCTCCAGGATACGGGAACATCACAGTAATGCGGCATCCTGACCACAATTTCCTTGAAAACGCTGCCGATATGACTTTCTATTGGGCCCATCACGAGAAGTTCATTGTTATTGACTATGAGATGGCCTTCATTGGAGGCCTAGATCTTTGTTTCGGCCGCTGGGACAATCACCAGCATATACTTTCTGACGTTCATCCAGAAGGAGTCGCCAACGAAGTATGGCCGGGACAGGACTTCAATAATAACCGTATTATGGATTTTCAGAACGTCCAGGATTGGAAGCAGAATGAATTGAGCAAGGTTGATTACGGACGAATGCCGTGGCATGATGTGGCCATGGGAGTAATCGGGCCTTGTGTCTACGATATCGCTGAACATTTTGTTCTGCGTTGGAATTTCATCAAGCGAGACAAATACAAACGCGACGAAAGGTTTGATTGGCTAATACTCCGAGGCCGTGAGGGAAAAGACGAGGACCTTGTGGGCGTACAGCGACCGAAACACCCGGTTGGGGGTTACGTGGTTCACCCTTTGACGCCCATGGAAACCAAGAATCTTGAGAATCGAGGGACTGTCCGCGCCCAGATCGTCCGCAGCAGCGCTGACTGGTCCAGTGGTATACTGACAGACCACACCATTCAAAACGCGTATTCGGAGATCATCCGTAGCGCCCAGCATTATGTTTACATCGAGAATCAATTCTTCATTACTGCGACAGGCGATCAGCAATCTCCTATTCACAACACGGTTGGGAGAGCAATTGTAGATGCTTGTGTAAAAGCTGGTAAGGAAGGGAGAAAGTTTAGAGTCATCATTATAATTCCTGCCGTCCCTGGATTCGCTGGTGACCTTCGCGACGATGCGGCGACTGGAACTCGTGCTATCATGGACTATCAGTATAAATCGATCTGCCGAGGTGAACATTCTATTTTTGAACAGATTCGCGCGCAGGGCGTCGATCCTAAGGATCATATTTTCATCTTCAACCTACGTTCTTACGATCGTCTAAATAAGACGCCTGCAATCAAGCATCGGGAAGAGGTATCTGGCGTAAAATATCACGAAGTTCAGCGCGCCGAAGCGGAAGAAATTATGGGCGAAGGCATCCATGGCTCCGCAGATGTCGAAGGGGAACGTGACGAGCATATGGGCAAGAAAGAGGACCAGAGAGAGAACGAAGAAAACACAAAAAGCTATGAAGCCAAGCGCCGTTTTGAAGAGGCAGGACAGGGCGGTCATGAAACCAAGTCGGCTTCTAGCGTGGCACATCATGCTATGGCCAATACGGGTAAGCTCTCAGATGAGCTTTGGGAAGGTGATCCCAAAGAAGAAGTCGACAATTGGATCCAAGAAGAGTTATATATCCATGCTAAACTCCTCATCGTGGATGATCGCATTGTGATTTGCGGCTCGAGCAACTTGAACGACCGCAGCCAGTTAGGTAATCATGACAGCGAACTGGCAATCGTCATGGAGGATACCGATAAAATCCGGAGTGTCATGGACGGGCAGCCATTCGAGGCAGGAAGGCATGCAGCTACCTTGCGGCGATATCTTTGGCGCGAACATCTGGGTCTGCTGCCACCGCAACCGCATGATGCGAGCAACGACCCAAACGCTCAACCGCCTGGGGAGGATTCCCCCAATGACATATGGGATAGAGATGACAGCTATAAGTTTGTCGAAGACCCCATGAGCAGCGATCTGTGGGATATGTGGACTACCAATGCGACAACGAACACGGAGGTATTCCGGCATTTGTTCCATGCGGACCCTGATGACCATGGTAAAGTACCTCCCTATTTCCAGTTTGCTGAGGAAGCTGGTTGAAAATCAATCGTCTAACCTGAGGACAGTGAAAACTTTTGCCGATTACAACACGTTCTTGCCACCCAAAGAGGTCAAGGCAGGGCATATCTTTGATAGGTTTCTGCCTCCTGACGACATTCGCAAGAAACTTGACCAGATCAAGGGGCACCTTGTGTGGATGCCGCTAGATTATTTGAAGGATGCCAATATGGCTGAAACAGGGCTGCAGGTCAATTCATGGACGGAAAGTGTATATACTTAAGGTAGCTTTGTTTGCAAAGGACCGAGGATATTCATAGGGAGATGGACGGGGAGAAGTGCGTGGCGTTCGGAACGGTTTTCGGTGTGGTGGGATGAGATGGCTGAGTTTTAATGCTAATTTTAACACGACTGTCTAGAACTTGACAAACCATCGTGATACGGTTGAACACGCCTATTGAATTGCTTGGCGAGTCCTTCATCTCTCGAACTACGTGAGAACCCGTATGTACCAATATTCGTTGATCTTATCAAGAACGTTACAAGTATTTATAGAGAGGCCTCCACCGCGCATCAGAAAGACAACCAGAAGCATGATGTGGTTCGTTTCAGAGTCATTATTATATCAGTATTTGTGCGACTCAAAGAGGCACCTGAGGCTAATTGTCCTTATTATTAATGTTGGATAAGTATGCCGAGCGACATAACGAAGGGATATACAATATTGGGGGCTACTCGTCGCTACTCGTCGTGGACATACTCGACTCTACTCCTACGGTACCTACTTATCCGCCAGTTAGGGAGGGATTCTATTTAGGGTGCTTACAACGCAAGGTAGTGCGACTCCAGCCCCCATCTCCCCCTTGTACCCTGGTCCTATGTAGGCCCCCAGTGCCGCCCCAAGTGCCAGATCATAAAACAAGAAAGCACCAAAATCAAGATTTAGAACCCGCACGTTTCGTCCGCTCAAATCCATAACTAGAGGATAGCCGAGTTAACGCCATCACGTCGTATCTAAAGCGTCCCTTCGTAGGACTATACTCATTATAGGGCGTCGTGATATAATAAAGAGTCTACCGGAAAAGGTTATGTTGTAGTAGGAATCGAGCTATTCTTGTTCCTTCGCCTACACTATGACACCACACCATAACGATGGCCCGCGGCCTGGTCGTCAGCCAAGTACCCGCTTCCATCCTTCGCCTGAAGCTCCCGATCGCCGCCTTTCATTGCTGCATCCTTGGAGAGAACCATACAATACTAATGATTCATATTATTCTTCGGGATAAAGTCAAAGTTACGTAAGTTTTGACGTTTCAATTTCTTTATAGCACTCTGTTTGCGAATTCGATTCGTGTGGAAGATCAAATACCAATCGGCTCTATTCAACGAGGCCGCGCGCCGTTATAGGTATTCAGAGAACAAAAACATATCATCGGATGCCGCAACGAGTATTGTCGCAACACTGATACCGGACGCGACCTCGAGTACACTATCTAGTCAGTCCTACGATGGGTTTCGGCCTTCCTGCCGAGGCACAAGTAGGAATTGCCGTTGGAGCCTCTGCGTGTGCTCTCGCGTTAGGAGCATTGGCCTTGCTTGCATGGCGAAGATTTAAACAGAGGAGGGCGAAGACGAGTAACCACTACGTCGGCATGCCACCAGCCCAATACCCCGGGTTTCAGTTCCAACGAGGATACACTCAAAGCGGAGATTGTTCGGCATACTCACGTTCCTCCTTGAAGACCAAGACTAGTGTTACAAAGAGTAACTCGTCGAGATCTCACGCCGAAATAGCGCCTCCGTCAATACCGCAAGAGCTTCCTGCCGCAGAACCCGCGGCTGCTGAGTTACCGGCACATTAGGATTGGCATCATGGACTATAAATAGACGAACGAGTATTTATACATATACTACAGATACCTGATGCATTGACCTAGATCGAATTACAAGGTCGGAAAAGGACTCGCTAGCTCGGTCTCGTCTGCCTCAAGTATAAGAACACGCTGCGTTAGACATCGGAGAGCAGCTAGTAGATGTAACTCTTGAGAGCTACGCATGACTAAAGCAGCGGCCTATTCGAAGGAGAGCCTCTAGTCATCAGCGGGCAACGGCCGAAGGGGCGGAATCTTAGATGGATCTGGGACCTCGCTATCACAGAAACGCTGCACCGCTCCCTTCCAAAAACATATTTCCTTCTCCGCAAAGTACATTTTCGGCGATTAGTAGTTGGCTGATACCACCGGGTGAATTAAGAGTCGTTCTCTGGTGTCCACTGACCCCAGAGCGGGCCAATTGGGAACAATACGACTCCTTGTCTCGGTCTTTAATCTTGCGAGAATTGGCAATTTTTCCATGGCGGGGACCAGTAGCGATGCAACTTCTCCAGAGATGAACAGGAGTTCTAGCCATGTCAAACGTTTTCCCGATTTAGGATGTAAGTCTTAAGTCAAGATATATACATATATATAGACGACGGACTTAGTTCTTTTCAAGTGTAGTTAAGAAAAGAAATTACCCGAGATAGGACGTCCGTTGAATACCAGGTAGTTTATCATACTTGTCGACGTGGTAGTCATAGACATGTCGCGTTTATCATTCTGGATTACGGCTTTCGCCAGCCTGTCCGTAGGGCATCCCGTAGCTGATTGCTCCTCGAAACCTGCAGCGTTTTTTCTAGCAGGCGATTCCACAACGGCTGTAGACGGAGGTTGGGGAAATGGTCTCCTAGCTCCGCTCAAAAGTCCGGCTTGGGGCGTCAACATCGGGAAGAGCGGCGCCACAACCGCGTCCTACTCCGCCGGAGGGTACTGGGCTAATATAACGAAACACCTGCGGGATAACGTAGCCAAATACGACAGCTACGTTACTATAAGTGTAAGGACAAGGCCCAAATAATACACGAGACAAAGAAGAACCATATTTTCATTCGATTCAACTCGATGCCTCAGACTGGAACTGACGCATGCTTTCCATTGGATTTTAGTTCGGACATAACGATCAGAAATCGACCAGCGGAGTTACTTTGGAGGCGTTCCAAGCTAATCTAGTCAAATTTGCTAATGAGGTCAAATCACTGGGTGGAACACCGGTATGTACTTCTCACTAGTTCTAGGAGAGAAAAGGAGGGTAGGTCGTGGGTGGGAGAACATAGAAAGAAGGGGGAAAAAACAAACCAACCGGGGGGGAGGGTAAGGGGCCAGGAGAAAATGAACCTCGCTGACATTTAAACAAGCTCTTAACAACTTCGCTCACTCGCCGAGTCTTCCCCTCTAACCAGGACCACAATGCTACGGACTCGCTACACGACCAACGCCTAGCAGCCATCGCAGCGGCCAAGGCAACCGGGTCGACTGTGATCGACCTCAATGAAGCGAGTCTCAAGTACGTCAACGCTATTGGGAAGACGGCGGCGCAGGAATATAACTACGGCGACGACAAGAAGGATACGACACATCTCAATCCACACGGAGAAGTCGTATTTGGCCGTATGGTGGCGGACCTAATCATCCGTGAAAAGCCTTGTCTAGAAAAATATTTTACCCCCGACAAGAACCTGAGCGACGCGATTTGGAATAACCAGCCCGCTTAAAGAGTTGAAGGGATCCTAGATATTGGTATCGTTGAATTTGTAACTACTTGACTCGCAGTAGCGGTCTTATTCATAAGTACCTAACCTATAGGAGGTAGGTAGATGAACATTACGCCTACAGGGAATACATGAATACCACGTAAGCATAATTTGTCGCTTCAATACTTTTAGATCCGTGCCATTGACTTCTATCCCCGTGCTCTATACTGGCCACGATGGGTATATGATTGCTGAATTTTTTGAGGACCTGTTCCACATCTAATTACCATCCCCTTCCTGCCATCTTCTGCTCGGGCCTCATACTGCTAACGCTGATGCCCACCATTGCCTCTCCGAGACCTTCGCTGCACTCCGCTAAAACCTGGGGGTCTTGATAATGTGTCGTAGCCCTCACGATAGCCTTTGCTCTCTTAGCCGCATCGCCAGACTTGAATATGCCGCTACCGACGAAGACACCGTCGCAACCTAATTGCATCATCAAAGCAGCATCTGCCGGGGTGGCCACTCCACCGGCGGCGAAGTTGACTACAGGTAAGCGTCCCAGTTCTGCTGTTTGCTTTAGCAGTGCTGCATCGCATTCGAACTCCCTCGCCAGAGCCCTGATAGCCAAATCGCCACCCTCTTGAAGAGTAGCCTTCGCCCTCGCAATGTCGCGGTTTACGGTTCGCATGTGCTTCACAGCCTCAACGACATCTCCCGTACCGGCCTCACCCTTAGTACGGATCATAGCAGCGCCCTCGGCAATTCGTCTTAGGGCCTCAGGCAAGTTTCTGCACCCACAGACAAAGGGCACCTTAAAACCGCTCTTTTCGACATGATAAACGTCGTCGGCCGGGGTGAGGACCTCGCTCTCGTCGATGTAGTCCACACCCAGGGCTTCGAGGATCTGGCATTCGACGAAGTGGCCGATGCGTGCCTTGGCCATTACGGGGATTGTCACGGCCTCTTGAATCTCCTTGATCTTGGCGGGATCCGACATGCGTGCCACGCCACCCTCTGCCCGGATATCGGCCGGAACACGCTCGAGGGCCATAACGGCGCAGGCACCGGCTTCCTCAGCGATGCGCGCTTGGGCGGCATCCGTCACGTCCATGATGACGCCTCCTTTCAGCATCTGCGCCAGGCCTGCCTTGACGATGAAGTCGGACTTGGAAGAGGTGCCATTGGTAGGCGCCGAGGCGCTGGTTGCGTCGTTGTTCGTCATGACTGCTGGGGAGGGACTTATTTGGTACTTGGACTACTACTTGGATAAACCGAAAGCGAGAAACAATGTCTGTCCCTTAACTTGAATAGATGTAGAAGATAAATTGAAAATAGTACAACCAAGTACCAAAGCAAAAGCCGAAGCGTTAAGAGTCATCCAAGGTACATGAAGTTCGGGATTTCATTTCCTTACTCATACATGTAGGTGCCGTCTATACCCGTCTTTTAGGTCTTTTAGGTCTTTTAGGACGGAAATTTCCAGGGGACCAGCCCAGCCTATCTAACCTAACCTAACCTTAGTCATTTGGCGGGGAGACAAATAGAGACTCCATTTACCAATCAGAGGTTTAGAAAGGTAATTGAATGGAGCCTTGACCTTGCCTAAGATGGACTTAGGTTGAGTAGTTTAAAGACCCTGCTGGGTGTGGCATTCCGATCAATGCAAATTTTTTTTCTATGGTGAGAACATTGAAGGCGAAGAGAGAAGGTACTGCCCCGTACTTCGGGCGGAATGACGCATTACGGATCGCCGGTCTCGGGGGCTGCTCGGTACAACAAAGTACGTACAGAAGAACAGAAAGGGCGCCGTTTAATCTGTAAGTACACGAAGCTTACACCGAGGAAGATTTCCGCGGGATGCGGCGGCAATTATAGGTACCTATAGGTACTTAATAGGAAGACACTAATAACTACATACCTACATACATGTATGTAGAGACAGAGAGGTATATACTTGCCTACATCACCTTTTATATGCGTTAACGATAAAGGGGAGAGAGAGAGAGGAGATAAAAGGAGAGTTCCGTTATTTGCCTTGGATCTGCCCGATAAGCGTGTTCCCGGCGGCATTTGCTCCTAGTTCGAGTCATTAAACAGCCCGTATCAGCATATCAGGTGTTTACAACTCATCCCGATTCAACCTCAAGGATACCGTCAGCTAGCGAAGAGCAGAGATCATCAGCTCACGTTTACCATACTAAGGAAGTAGAGGGTTGGATAAACTAACAAATATTCGTCGGGAACGAATATGGTGACCGTGGGCGTCCTCGCGCTCCAAGGAGGCTTCTCGGAACACCTAAGCTCTCTACGAAAAGCGGCTGCTCACATCTCCTCGACTTCTTCATCGTCGTCATCGTTATCATCAATACCAAGCTTCAACTTCATCGAGGTGCGGACACGCGACCAGCTAGCCAGCTGTGATGCCCTAATAATACCCGGAGGCGAGAGTACCACCTTGTCGCTTGTGGCTGCACAATCCGGATTATTGGGACCGTTGCGAGAGTTTGTCAAGTGAGTATAATCTGTAAACACGGTATCAATGACAAGTCGCTGATTCTCGACTTCTTTCAATCACATAAGAATCAACAAGAAACCAACATGGGGAACATGTGCGGGCCTTATCTTCTTATCCGAACAAGCGAGTGCCACTAAGAGAGGCGGACAGGAGTTAATAGGGGGACTCAATGTTAAAGTCCACCGCAATCATTTCGGTCGACAGATAGAGAGCTTTGTCACGGATTTGGACTTGCCATTCCTGTCTCAAAGAGGCGATGGGGTTCAGGCAGCTCCTTTCCCAGCCGTATTCATTCGAGCCCCCGTAGTAGATCAGATATTGACCGATGAAATTGGGTCAATCGACAGCAAACTAGAGAGCACCACGCCGGAACTTTCCGTACCAACTTCCAAGGACCGAACTGAGGCGCCAAAAGGAAAGGTCGAGATCTTGGCAACTCTTCCCGGGCGTCACGCTTCAAACAAAAAGGCGGCCTCAGCATCAAATGTAGGCGCAGATGCTCAGGCAGTATCTTCTAAAGGAGCAGGAGACATCGTGGCGTTGAGACAAGAGAATGTGTTCGGAACCAGTTTCCACCCAGAATTAACAGACGATATCCGAATTCACGTTTGGTGGTTAGAGCAAGTCCTAAGGTCGTGCATTTGAAGCAAAAGATTTGAATTGGGGGAAAATGATGTCCCCTGCATCTAACGCCCATGAAACGAATGGAAAGCTCATTTCCGCACCTGCATCCAAAGGTTTAGGGGTACTCGACTACCTAACGCGAATAGATCCAGACATCATCACAAGAAGAAAGATTTAGTTTAGACTTAGCACCCCCACCCAAACATCGCCTCTTACTACCGGGTGAGATACGATAAAGTCGGAGACGCCCGAAATACACTAATTTTTAAAGGTAGATCCGATAAGTTAGGATGCTCCCTAGGTAGGTACCTGTCTAAAGCGGGAAAATGCAGCGGTGCTCGACGGAGGGACATGCGCTTGGGCTTGCGGGGTACATTGGAGCAGGTTGATCAAGAATGGGGGTTTATGAACATCAGAGGAAAACGCCTTATCATGCCCACCCGCATCGTAGGACGATACGATCGACTATCATATTTGTGCCGGGATTAATCCTAGGTACCTAGTTAAAAATTCCATCCATCTATCCGCCCATCTTCCAAATTACCAGCATACTGGCATCAACCTAGAGTGAGCTTTGGCGGGGTGGCAAGCTGAGAACTTACCTGGTTCAAGCTGTTAGAAGTTATCTGCTGATACGCTCATGGCACCTGAGTAAACACTCTTCAAATATTTCTTGGGGCATTTTTCAGTTATTATCTTGGCTAGCCTAGGTAAATACCACCGACACTGTTTAGCCATGGGAAAGAAAAAGGTCCTTGTTGGGTGAGTCTTGATAATAGGTAGCTTCGTGCATGCTTGAATGATAGGGCTGATATAACCTGGGGCTAGCTACGGCGTAGACATTGATGCCGTTGCTGGCTGGCTGGGTTCCTACGGGGGCGAAGACAGCACTAGCGACATCAGCAGAGGTTAGGCTCATAATGCGAATATATCTGTACATTCATGCTCTTTTCGGTCGTTGAACAGCTAAGCTAATGACGACATCCCCGCATCACTAGGAATCTGGGCTGGTACGATCGGAACCCGTCGTCTGCTAAAATTATTCGAGAAGTATAACATCAAGGCATCATGGTTTATACCAGGCCATTCGCTCGAGACTTTCCCCGAAGAATGTGCCATGGTGAGAGATGCCGGTCATGAGATCGGTCTTCACGGATATTCGCATGAAAATCCCGTTGATATGACGCTTGAACAGCAGCGAGATGTCCTTGATAAGACCTATAGGCTTCTCACTGACTTCTGCGGCAAGCCTCCGAGGGGCTCCGTGGCACCTTGGTGGGAAACGAGTAAGGAAGGTACCGAGCTAATGCTTTCCTACGGCATCGAATATGACCATTCTATGTCTCATGAGGATTGTCAGATGTATTGGCTCCGCACTGGTGACACCTGGACCAAGGTAAGTGTAGCAAGCCCCTAAAGTGCCTTGATATCATGTTAGCAGAACGCGTACAGTATCAACTTGGTGCTCTCATGCCATTGCTAACTTAGTTGTAGTATGTCCTGATTTTCCATCTTTACTATCACTAGCCTCTAGAGCAGCCGTAGTGGTGCTTGAGTTACCACTAATTTTTTTATTCGGATAATGATTTAAAGGATTCATATGAGTATTGCTAATAAACACCAGGATCGACTATTCGAAGAAAGCCGAGGAATGGATGAAACCCCTAGTTAAGGGACAGCCAACTGGCATGGTTGAAATCCCGGGATCTTGGTATATCGACGACCTACCGCCCATGATGTTCATGAAGAACTCGGCGAATTCACACGGATGGGTTAACCCGAGGTTAGTAAAATAATCAGGTACGTATGATTGATCGCGAAACCTAACTAGTGTCATAGGGATGTTGAAGATATCTGGCGTGACCATTTCGACTACTTTTACCGCGAGTACGACGAGTTCATCTTCCCAATGACGATCCACCCCGATGTATCAGGGCGGCCACATGTTCTATTAATGCACGAGAGGTACTAAAATCTCCCTTAACATGTGCCTCTAATATGATGCTTATCTCCACTCTAGGTTGATTGAGCATATCAATAAGCACGAGGGTGTTGAATGGATGACATTTGCCGAGGTGAGCATAGCTCTGATAGTCTGAGCTTCGACATTGCTAACTATTGAAGATGTGCGACTATTTCAAGAGCAAGAATAAACCCCCTGAGGGCGCTATGATGCCTGCCCCCGCGGGAGAAATTCTTAAGAAGTCAAAGGAGTAGATTGGCGGAGCTGAACACTACGGCTAATTGTTTACTTGCCATGGGCTGGCAAAGATATAAGCAAAATAGGTACCTAGTAGTCATAAACAACAATACCCAAGTATCGGGAAAACCTATACAAAGCTTATCAATGCATATAATGTCGCATCATATGCATGGAGCATACGTGAATCAAGCCGTATTGCGAGGTAGCTATCTGTACCAAATCTCGCAATAGACACCTAGATATCCTATTATTGGAATTATTAAGCATATGCGGGCCCCCGGAGCAATTCATCCACAACAGCGCCAATCGCCAGGACTTTCTCCTCCTCAAGCTTTCTTCCAACTACCTGCACACCAACCGGCAGGCCAAGCTCAATCATCTTTTCCTTATTTTCCGTCCACAACGCAGCATTCCACTCGTCTAATGCGTTCCTCGGCACGTAATTCCATGGCTCGTTGCTATCAACGGAGGCTACTTTGCCGGCGGGGATTACTAGAGCTGAGTAGTCTAAGACGTTCCATACCTTTGTATATCCTACCCATCGGGAAGAACGGTGTGGAACAGCGGTATGCGGCATGGGAGGCATTAGCACTGCATCGACCTGCTTGCCCGTTTTTGGCGACTTGGTTTCGTTCCATTTTCTGAGATATGCCTGCTGAAGAGCGACTTTGCGTCGATTTATCTGCCAATATTCGTAGACGGAGATAGGTTGGCCTCTGTTAATCAATGCTTCTACGTGCGGGATGAATGGTTCGCCGCCAGCTAGAACGTCGCGACGAATGTCTTCACCACCGTCGGCTGTATAGAAATCATCCTAATTCAGGAAATGTCAGACACGTCGACGTATATTCTGAAGCGCTGGCTTACCAGAACTTGAATACATTCTGGATGGAGGTCGGCATTCCACTCGACAATGTCGTGGCCAGCTGCATGGAGCTTTTCCACTAACGAGAGCAGCACTCGCTTGATTGGCGGATGCGGTCGGACTACTCCGTCATCAGTAAGCAAACCAATAGTCAGCGGCTTCGACCTGAAGTCCTGGAAAATCTCTTCTTTCCAAGGTATTGGGGCGCATCGGGCATCGCGCTGCCACGGTCCCATTTGGATCAGTTCTTTCACCGCCAAGATCAAAGATGGTAGATTGCGCGCCAAGGGTCCTACTGACGAAGGAACATGTTCCTGTCCTTCGGTCGACACAGGTGCTCCATGGTATGGAAGACGCGAACTCTACAAATACATGTCATTATCAGATCAGGAACTATCCCATTGTTCAACCAGAAGCTCTCTCACACTTGGTTTCAATCCGTACAAACCCGTTGCGTGGGCGGGCATCCGAATGCTACCACCGAGATCGGTTCCCCAGCCAAGTAGACTACCATGTAGGCTTAAGAGCGCCGCTTCGCCGCCGGTTGAGCCTGCTGGAGTGTAGTCGTCGCAGAAAGGACTTGTTGTCAGCCCCCAAAGAGGATTCTCTGTCTCGCACCACTACGATTCGTCCATGATCAGACACAACCCACAGCCTGATGCCAAAAATGGTATGTTGGATCTCACCATTATGCTCTGAGGAAGGTTTGTTTTAGCTAGCACGATAGCGCCTAGGTTCTTGAGCATATCAACCAGAACAGCATCTTCGGTCGCTGGATTGAATGTGCGGCCGACGTATCCTAGAGTAGTGTCGTAGCCCCTAATATTGAATTGGTCTTTTACAGTGACAGGAATACCATGTAATGGTCCAATAACAATTCCGTGCTTGGCTCGATACTCATCAAGCTCACGAGCCTGTGCTAAGGCATCTTGGAACAGGATCTCAGTGAGGCTATCACGATGATCAGTCAACACTATCGGGCAATGAACTCATCGGGATTCGCTGACCAGTTTGTCTATTACATTAGGCACCTAGTCAGATCTAGTGCTTTTGCAACAACAATGGCCAAGGAATGGATTTTACCTGATTGTGTGCTGCAATAGCCCTATTTAAAAATTAGTCATCTTTGAGGATGGCCATGATCAATGAGCTCAATAACAACAATAATGATGATCATAAATTTCTACTGAACTTGTGTATATATGCCTTGGTCACAGCTTCCGAACTCAGCTCGCCAGAGGCGATGCGACGGGCCAGTGTTGAAATATCGTCGATGTCTACCACGGACAGGTCAAGTTCCCGAAACTGTTGTTTCAATCCAATTCAGCAACATGGCCCAGATTCATTAAAATTGCGCATTACCGTGGGATTCAATTAAAAGAAAACAAAATCTTACATACGTCCTCATTCGCGGCGATAGCTATTGCTTGGGATTGGGCCTTGCGCTTCAGGCGGACCTTTTCTTGCCACCCGTTTGGGGTTTCCTCCATCTCGCGATGGCCCCTTGTTTCACGCAGAGCGGGTAGGCAGACGGAAAGGGGAAGGGAAGGGGGAACCTAATGCTCTTTGAAAGGGGCAACTTGTCATTCACCGAAACATTAATGTCGATATTGTCGCAACGAAGATTGATATTATAAATCCTCTTAGCTTAATGCTTGCCATATCATTGTACTACGCAGTAGGGCGGACTACGAGATGCGCATCTGCGAACTCGGCCGCATTGGACCAGTCGGTTTCATTAGCGATAAAAGGCAGCATGAGATAGTCCCGATGGTAGGTGCTTAAGGCAAGATCTTCAGATAGCGGATTTGATTAATCCTCAATTACCGTGCTGCAGGGCTCTCGCTTACACCACCTATCTGTACCTTGCCTATATAGTTGCGATCATCAACTCATACCTTATCGACCTACTTCTATTGGGAGCACCTGAGCTAAGAATGACTATAAAGTGGTGTGATATTATGACAAGGCAACAAGGGTATATTCTGAGGAGTACATGTATGTAGGTGTAAGTGTATGTGTAAGTGGAATTGGTGTTGTAAGGAGTGGGAGTGTGGGAATGGAAAAGGGAATGGGGAGTGGGAGGTAGGTTGTTGTCAGACTACTACATTATGTATAGATAGGTATCTACCTCACATATGATCGCAACGTAGGTCCATAATGTACATATTTGTACCTAGGGTACTATATTGGGCAAAAAATGGGGGGAGGGGTACTTCCTCTCCCTCCCTCTCCCCCTACAATAGGTACCGATAGAAGGGGAAAAGAAAAAGAAGGAAAGAAAAAAAAAAGCTTTTCAGGGGTCCAAGGGTCTCGAAGGGGTATGTACATAATGGTTGTTGGGGGTTAGAAGGGGAGCGAGAGAGAGCAACAGGGAAAGAGAGAGAGGGCTAGAACAAGTCGAAACAACCCACACCTACACCCACACCAGCCCACACTTTTTACACCCACTTACACGGGCTCTCCTGCCTCTCAAACCCCCGACCTAAGGACCAGAGTGGTTCGAGAATGGCACCAAACCACCTGACAATGGTCTGAGCACAGTGCGAGCGTCTCAGTTAAAACTTATTTGCACCCCAAATACCGTAAGTTCAAGTAAGCTCATTCGCTCTTCTTCGTTACTTGAGCGGAACGCTGTTCGCCGGTGATACACTATTCGATTGATGAGACTCGAAACTCGCCATCCCTCATTCATCAAATCAAGCAATCAACCGATGAAATCAATCCATCCTCCATCGGGTCAGCCGTGTTAACGAACCTACCACCATCATTAACCACTACCACTACTACTACTACTACCACTACTACTATTACCACCACCACCATCACCATCAACATCCCTGGAGCCTCCCTGTTACTTCCTGCTACCTAAAACAAGCCACCTTGCTATTTATTGTGTCCTGCTTAAAAAAAAAAATAAAGGTGTCGACGTACTCGCATGATTTAAAAATTTCGTCTCGGGATTTCTATCGGCGCCATGATTGTAGATGAGATTAACGGTGTGCGACAGAACGGCGACACCAACGGCGACACCAATGGCGACCTCAATGGCCATGGCCCAGCCAAACGCCGTGAAACCAACGGATCACGACACAGCTCAGAGGTCTGCGTCGTCGGAGCTGGGCCGGCTGGCTTGATGCTGGCGTAAGTTTGCTTTTTCTTTTTTTTCTTTTTTATTATAGTATAAAATTGTCATATTATATTCACTGCTGGCGCCGCCGTTGCTATTTTCAATTCATTTCCTTCTCTTCCCCCCGATCCCCACGCTTACATCCAAAAACCCCATGTAGTGTTCTGTTGGCTAGGTTCGGTATCAACGTCGAGGTTATAGATGAGCGAGCCGACCAGACGCAAGCTGGCCGTGCTGACGGTCTGCAACCTAAGACAATAGAGACTCTGCGTCAACTCAGACTCGCGGATGGTCTTTTACAGAGAGGCGCCAAAGTGTATGACATATGCTTCTGGGAAGCTACTGCAAACCGCCGCTTAAGGCGCCTGGGTCGTGAGATTCATTACCCAGCATTAGTTGTTGACCTGCTCGATGACTACATTCTCCTTGTGCACCAGGGGGTTGTTGAGGGAGTGTTTATAGAGGATCTTCGGAAGCGGGGTATTGAAGTGAAGAGAAGCCATCAATTTCAAACTTTCAGACAGAAAGAAGACGAAGCAGGGTTATTAGAGATTGAGAGCAAGATCACGACCACGGGGGAAAAGGAGACGACACTATCTAGATACATAGTGGGATGTAAGCCACAGCCCGAGTTTGCACCTTTTTTTTTTCACCCCTCCAAAGGAGAGATACCCCTGGCTAACCCCACTAGGTGACGGCGCCCGCTCTAAGGTGCGAAATTGCATACCAGACACATATTCCGTGGGCAAGTCTCATGAATCTGTGTGGGCTGTTCTTGATGGAGAGCTCATCTCAGACTTCCCGGATCTCTGGTCCAAGACAGTAGTCTATAGCGAGGTGCACGGCTCCATACTAATCGTCCCGCGGGAACGGGGCACAACTCGATTCTACGTTGAAATCAAACCGGACACCGAGACTGGCAACTTACGGGAACTCGGGCAAGAGTTCGTCATGCAGCGCGCCAAGCAGATCTTGGCGCCTTACTCGGTTGAATGGCGAACCGTGGAATGGTTCGGTAATTATCAAATAGGACAGCGAATAGCAAACAAATTCGCCGATCCGCATCTGCAAGCGTTCATTGCTGGAGATGCGAGTCATACGCATTCGCCCAAGGCTGCACAGGGCATGAACACGAGTATGCACGACAGTTGGAACCTCGCGTGGAAATTGAACCTTGCAACAAGAGGGTTAGCAAAGCCTGTTCTACTTGAGTCGTATGAGATGGAGCGTAGGAAGATCGCGCACGACCTTATCAACTTCGATTATGAGCACGCGAACAAGATGGCCGGTGGTGATGCCAAAGCCTTGGCTGAAAACTTCCGCACGAACGTGCGGTTTATCTCGGGCGTCGGCGTTGAGTATGACCACAACATACTTAACCATCCTGCCAAGCGTAGTGGTGGTGAGTTAAGGCCAGGGTGCCTCGTGCCGCCTGCCAAGGTCACACGATATATCGATGCAAATCCGATAGACGTCCAACTTGATATCCCTATGTTGGGCCAATTTAGGGTGTACTTTTTCGTCCCCGACATCCATAACAGCATGCCGTTCCTCCAAACGTTCTGTAACGGGCTCACAAGGCAAGACTCATTGTTTAGGAAACTGAGTCAAGCCGCCGCAGCAAGTTACGTGGAAAAGCCACGTACTCCGACTGCCGAAGACGTCTACATACGTTCAGAGAGATACACAAGCGTCAGCGATCTCACGACGTTTGCCCTTATTAGTAAGCACAAGCTTCCATGTGTTACCCTTGCGTGCCCACGTATATATTAGAAATGACTAACTTCGGTATAGCGACTATGGACAAGGCGAGGGTCGAGATCCAGGACCTTCCACCGCTCTTCGCCCGGAGTGCGTGGACATTCTACTTGGACAATGTTCCCTACCTAGACACTCGCAGGCAGACTTGCACGAGCAAGTGGGTAGGGACTCTACAGAAAGACGAAGTTTCTATCGTAATCTTACGACCCGACGGCTACGTTGGATCGATCAGTAGGTGGGATTCGCTTGGTGTTAATGCTGGCTCAACGGCAGCCGACTGGCTTAATTCTTATTATGATGGATTCCTCAAGGTCCCTGATAATAAATCAAAATAATACTGAGCAACAAGGACTACGGAAATTGGGAGCGGTATACATGTGTGACGACATCTATCCGGTTTCTTCATCATTACTTCGGCAAAGTTGTACGGTATAGTTTACATCTGGTAGCTCATCGGCGGAACATATGCTCTCTCAATTCACATGCCCATTCTCTTAGAGATTATTTGCCCCCAAGATTTAGTGACCGTATCTGAAGTCATTTTTAGTGTTCCTATCCAGCCCGTGGATCTCACCGGGAGTCCGTTATAGCCAATAATAAGTATTGAGGTGTTGGAATGCTTGAACTAAGCGAACCGCGTTTGCGTGTTATTATATCTAACTCATACATCATCACTCATTATCCCATCTTAAATTAGACAACATGTTCTCTCCGACATGCCCATGGTGAATTCCACATGCTCAAATACTAACATCGTCAAACTGGCCTATTAGTCTCCATGGAATCAGGCCTTTTAACACGGCGACACCGGCATGAACGATCCCCCAGCGAACTTTGCTCAACACTTCTACCATGACCCAGACCAGCCCGCCAGTCCGCTTTAAGCCCTGAACTTTAGGCAAGCCATCAATTCCCACATCCACCATTGAGTCCACTATGGAACGCATCTCCGCCTGAGCATCCCATACCAGCTCACTGTCGTCATCGGGAATCGAGCCGAGGCCCCTCGTGCCGGTATGGTGGAAAGTCCATATCGTCAAGGTCGCTATATAGAAGCACCACGGCACGTGGAATAGACCCATGGAATCAAAGTCGACGAGGGTCCGGGATGCATTTTGGAGCAACTGGGCAGCGTGCCAAGCTGCTTTTGCTGCGTCGACGGATTCCTCGGCATGGTCCGAGGTTTGAACGGCGTGGTTGCCACCCCATCGTTTCACGACCTTTTCCGAGCGTATGAAATCTGATCGCTGGACCGAGCGGCCTAAAATGTGACGCGCGCCAGCGAATATTTGGATGTCGAGGAATTCGGAGTGTAGCAGCACGTAGGCAGCATGGTAGACTACCACATAAGCAGTACGCCAGACGTCCAGTTCGACTTTTGCGGTCTCGGGGGCGACGCCTTTGCTCACCTCCGCAAAGGTGAGATCTGACAGGCGAAGACAGAAGTTGTCGAAGTCGACTTTCCACGCTTGATAAGCTGCTCCAAGCCGTTTCTGCCAGCGCTCGCCCTGAGAAGGTATAACGCCAAGGGTAGTTTGATCCCGCCGCCGCATATCCCAGAATATGGACATTAGACCGTGGAATATGATGATCCGCGAAAGACTGTTCAGATTAGGGACTAGGTGCGCATTGCCCGTGATGTAGGATTTCAGCGCTAGGAGGTACATTGGCTCAGGGGTAGTGGAGAGAGAGAGGCGCGACCACTCGGCGGTTGTGGACGCTTCCCATAAGGCTTGGTTGCATGGCAGCGCAAGCCTGAGTTCAAAGGCAGACATACATAGAGACTGACAAAATAAAACTGCGTGTTGGGTGTCCCACATGAAGCATAGAAGGGCTAGCCTACGAAGTTGCTTTAGCTGATCGTGTCTATCCGAAAAAGAAATAATGGGTACTGACCTTTTCTTCTCTTCTGCCTCTACCCATTGTCTCCAAACATGATCATCCATCAAGTTGCTTTTATCGCCGCCTTCATGAGGCCGAATTGGTCGCACCGATTGGCAGTCAGACCGCCTGATGAGATTAATCAACATACCGTGGAATAGGTGGCTCATATCGTGCTGCTTTTGACCCGCTCGGCTCTTGCCGAAGCATTCGACTAATAGGATCGTCTGAAGCATCCAGAGGTCCGGCTTCGGGTTGAAACTTGCATGAGAGAATACTAAGGGATATCCATGTTAGTAATGCCGAACATAGTAAGTACCTAAGGTAACGGTTTTTTTTCTTCCCGTATACTTATTTTCTCAGTGGACACATAGCTCTAGCCCCTATATGTAAATGGCTAGAGGGGGCTTAATACGTAACTAGGATTACTCACTCGCCGGACGGATTACGTCGTGTATGCATACAGCAAGTTGATGGGCTTCTTTCTCAGAGTCTAGAATGATAAATCAACAAATGTTTCGTCGAAGCACGACTAAAGGGGGCTGTAATAAGTTTAAGCATATATAAAAGTACATACAAGTCGCTCCAAGTAGGATCATGGACAACAACAGCAATGATTCCTTCCGAGCTGGCTCAAAGGTGGCTTGGTGAATTAACGGGTATGCAGTATTGAATCTTGTGAAGTACAAATCACAATACGACTGCAATGAATGATGAGATAGTAGCGGATGATTAACATCTAGAAGAGAGCCATTAGGAGCTAAAGGCCTCGATACTTTGATAGTCTCCAAGATTTGAGCGTATGTGAAGTCATCTATGAACGGCAGACGAATCGAAGGCTGAAGCGTAGCCAGAGGCCGCTCAAATTCGGCCTCGGAAATGTTCCTAGGACTCTCAGGGGATACCTGTTTCACTGGTGGTGAGAGGCTAAGAGCGATGCCCTCTGAGACGCCGGGGCTTGTTGTATTTTGAGTACTTCCTCTGGAGCGCATGCAATCGAACGAAGCCATAGATGTCAAGGGACTTTCAACTGTACTACTGTCATATTGTCTGGTTTCTGGGGAGAGATTGGCTCGACCTAGGCCCATAGATATAGGTTGTTGCATGCCGCAAGGGTACGGAGCTAAGGATGTGGCAGAAACGTACGGATTCTGCGAGACGGTATTATTCGAAAGGCTGTTATCTAAACTGAAAAGCCAATCATAGTTAATTTGTGTCGTATACGGCATGTTGAAGGAGCTTGCAGTATCTGGCTGGAAGACTTCGTCGTAATTAATATCAAGGTAAGGAGATGCAAGATTCCGAGGCTGAGCTGCATCAGACGGGATCCAATATCCACTGTGACCTTGAGAGTCGAATTGGCCGGTTGACAATGAGTAATCAGGCAAAATACTATGGTCATTAGTAAAAGCAGAATGCGTCGGGTCGTTATCACTTGGGAGATCCGAGTTATGAGATGAGACGGGAGGCGATATGGGACCCGCTACTGGGGACACGAACGGTGCTCCCAGGCTTATATTAGCGAGGGCCTGGTGCTCAGCGGGCTTCTTCTGCACGATGCGTCCGTCGTGGTCCTTCCACATGCGCTTGCGCGTGTTCAAGGTACCAATACCTTCGCCACCAGCTTCCTCGTCCTTTTGCTTATGCCGGCTCATATGTCTTTCTGGACAGTCACGTCAGTCCCTCCCCTATGAGTCCAAGGAGCTGGTGACAGTGAATTAAAATGCACGAGGTCTCACCGAGAAGGTCCTGCCGCTTAAAGTGAGCGCGACATCGGGAACATGTTGCGTCTCCATCTGTATGGTTCTTCTGGTGACGATGGAGATGTTCAGATCGCGAGAACGATTTCCCGCACCCGTGGTGATTGCAGGTGAATAGTCGCTTCGTGTTGTCACCATCCCGGACTCTGCGCTTGGCTCGCTGCATCTTGGCCAGTGTCACAGTACACAATTAATTACCCAGGTATGTAGATAGATTTCATCCACCACTTTCAGCGAGTCTCATGTGGAGCCGCTTAGAAAATTGTCAACCCCCATTCTCACGAGAAGTTGGAGAAGAAGAGGGGGGGAAGTAGAGAAGAGAAAAGAGGGGGAAGTAAGAGAGTTGCAGAAATCGGGTTGAGCTTATTCACTGAGAGAATAAAGTTCGAGTACCTTTGATTGATTGCCGATTGAAACTACCGCTGGTGGTCATGGATACTCACAACATTAGGGTAGGTATATCGTAGCTGAGCTGCTTCCCAAATAGAGGCCGTAGAGCGGACGACATTTTCAATGTTGCTTCCTTCCCTCTTTTCCTCTTTCTCTTTCCCCTGTTGTAACCCCCACTCTTGCTATCTATCAGAAGTTACCTATTATTAACAACCTAGAGTGGGGTGATTATTAGTAAATCCATTCTACCGTGTTGGCTGGAGATAAGCCGGTATTCCCACATGTCACTATACCAATGTCACATTTGAAGTGTCTACGTAATTTTAGTGGCAGAAAATAAAGTTACCTACATGTAGATAAATCATCCAAGAAATACCTAGGTAGGTATGAGGCCTGAGGGAACCCTTGTGTGCTGATTAACTTTACCTAATCCATGTGCTCCAGTTACCTCAGCTGCGTAGGAGGTACATATGTAGGTATTGTGATAGTGGATGACGTTGGGGATATTTACAATCTGTCTGATGGACAGCTAACTGGTTATCCACTGCCCCCCCCTTTCTTTTAAGCACGAAACAGGTCAGCCTGCTTCTTTACCTACCTAGGCATAAGCCGCGAAATCTTATATGGGAGTACGATCTCATCATCCCAGGATCCCTGGTATACGAGTATAGACACATCAGTTTCACAAATGTCTCCTAGACCTCCTCCTAGAGTGTGGCAAAAGATTGAGAGGGATCCCTCAAATCAACTACACGTAAGTGAGAGACTCGAACAAATAAATACCAAGATGTCCACCGTGTTGATTTTCATTATAGGTTATAATCGTAGGTGCTGGGCTCGGTGGTCTTGGTGCGGCCATTGCTATTCTATTAGCAGGACATAAAGTGACAGTACTTGAAAGCGCATCTGAAATTGGCGAAATAGGGGCCGGTATCCAAGTCCTACCTAATTCGTCCAGAATATTGATCTCTTGGGGACTCGAAGACAAAGTTACCAAGCATGCGACAATGCCTCGGTACGCCAACATGATTGGCTGGAAGGGAAACCACCTATCGAGAATGGACCTTCACGCCTACGGGGAAGCTCTGGGTACTCCTTTCTGGGATTTTCATAGGGCTAATTTGCATCGCTGCCTGCTAGACCGGGCTATCGAGCTCGGGGCCAAGCTTCACGTCAAGTCCAGAGTCCAAACAATTGAGTATTCTAAAGACGGGCTGGCGGCAGCGGCCGTTTTGAGCGATGGCAGAACCATGTCTGCAGACCTCATCGTTGGAGCAGACGGTATCTCATCGACGTTGCGCGAGGTTCTCCTTGGCAAGCCGGACCCCCCTTTACCTACGGGAGACCTTGCGTACAGGCTCCTTATCGATGCCAAAGATATGCTGGACGATCCTGAATTAGAAAATTTTATCCGGGATCCTCAGGTCAATTATTGGATAGGGCCAGACGCGCATGCTGTTAACTACGTGCTTCGGGGTGGGGAGTTGTTCAACATGGTCTTATTGGTCCCAGATGACATGCCTGCAGCTGCCATGACCGTGGATGGAAATGTAGAAGAGATGCAGGCCTTATACAAAGACTGGGACCCAAGAATAGGAAAGATCTTGAGGCTCTGCCAGTCAGTTCAGAAGTGGAAACTCTGCATTCGCCCTACTCTAGAACAATGGTCTCACGAATCGGGGACCTTCACGTTATTAGGGGACGCAGTCCACGCAACACTTCCATATCTCGCTAGTAAGTTTCCATCTTAGCCATCCCTATGGGGCAGCTGTAGCTACACGGAGTACATTTACATATTTACCAGAAAGTATACGTTAGATGTCCAGCTCATTAACTGACAATTCATATTAGGTGGCTGTGGCATGGCTCTAGAAGATGGGGCTGCCCTCGGCCTCTGTCTAGCTAGGCTAACAGACAAATCTCGCGAACAAAAGCTACGCGCTCTCAAGGTATACGAGGAGTGTAGAAAGGAGAGGACCGAAAGAGTAGTCAATAGAGGCAATTACCAGCAATACTTGTACCACGTCCACGATGGCGAAGCCCAAAGGGAAAGGGATATGAGGCTCAAGAAGTTTGGCGAGATCGATGAACAACTGCTGAAGAACCCAGAAGCTATCACACAGCCACGATCCGAATCCGGGGATGACCCGTTACCCTGGAGGTATTATGGCGTTGGAGGCTGGTTGCTGACATATGACCTTGAGAAAGATGTAGAACGCAGATGGGAACAAGTCCGAGCGCAGGATAGAGCACGAGCGCTTCTATGATATGATATAATATACCTACTTAGATATCTATATATGCTAGAATTGCCGCGTTGTTACTTGGTCCTTCTTCTGTCTTCCTTTCTCGTCGATATTAGGATTAAGAATTTATATAAAATTAGCCCAGAACCTCTAATAATCATTGTAGTCAGATGGAACTTTTATGTATATTTCCTTGCACTATGAAGAACAATATTCCTTATTAGCGGAGAAAGATCCCTACCTCCACGACCACGTAAAGTAGAGAGGAGTAGCTAGCTAATTGAGCGGCACTATGGACTTGGGAAGTTAAGCTGCTTCCGCCATATAGGTGGGGTAATCTGTGTAACCCTTCTCCGGAGGTACCGTGAAATAGAAGGTCGAGCGATCATATTTGGTAAGGGGAATTCCGTCTGCGAGCCTCCTCGTTAGATCAGGATTCGAAATGAACCACCTTCCGAAGCAAACCAAGTCTGTAGCGTCAGACTCCAGCTTAGGGACGGCATTTTCCCAGTTAAAGCAGCCGGTGCTTAAAAATGGGATACCACCCTTCTGAAGGATATCCCTGAATGGTTGCAGTGAGATGCTGGTTTCCTTGTCATTATGAGCAAGTGACTCAATCTTCCGCTGCTCATCCAAGATTTCGTCAAATCGTGGCTCTACCCTGCGATAGGTGTTAGCATAGGCGTTAACAAAAGGACTTCAGTAACATTGTCCTTTCGCATACATATGGACATAAGCCGGTCTTCGGCCTAACGGTAAAGCGATAATTTGCTCGCACAGATAAGACCAGTGCTCTAATCTATTACTATCCTTGGTAGATTGGAAATAGTTCCAAGGGCTTAGTCGAATTCCAACCTTCTCGGAACCGATAGCATCGCAGACAGCTTTCAGAACTTCCAAGGGAAATCTGCACCGACTCTGTATGGATCCGCCGTATTCATCGGTCCGCTCATTAATGTTGTCGTGAAGAAATTGCTCCAAGAGGTAGCCGTTGGCGCCTATCGCAATCATAAGTAAGTCAATAAGATGTCGACGGCCCCCGAAAAGAGGGCGCAAATGCACGTACTGTGAATTTCCACTCCGTCAAAACCAGCTTGAACAGCACGCTTCGCGGCATCTGCAAAATCCTGTACGACAGCACGGATTTCATCCACCGTCATAGGCTCCGGTGGACAGGATGCACAGGAAGTCCCGTCAAGCCAAGAACCGTCCATAGGATGATTACTAGAACTTATCGGCGGCTTTCCTCCCCGGAATGAAGGGGGTGAAGCGCGACCGGTGTGCCAGATCTGTAGGAAAATGTATCCCCCTTTAGCATGGACGGCGTCGGTGACTCTCTTCCAGCCAGCTACCTGGGAATCGGTGAAGATGCCGGGGATTCCGGGATAGCCCGAAGCATAAAGAGAAACATCTGCGGCCTCGGTGATCTGCAGGCCGCCACTAGTCGCTCGCTGAGCATAGTAGTCTACGGTCAAATGGCCGGGTACATTAACGCCCTCGCTCTCCTTGACACCTCGCATTCGAGTGCAAGGTGCCTGGACGATTCGATGCTGGAGCTCATAATTTCCCAGCTTGATCGGAGTGAATAGTTTTGTGCCTTTTAGGGGAGCAAACATGGGGCTCGACATAGTTGCCTGGCGGTGTTCCCAAACTTGGAGATTTAATAATTACATGTAGCTGCTCGATGATGCTCGCTTAGGGAATCTGCGTGAGAGATTGACCTACATATTCAGCTGATCCCCTCAGACTGAGAAATATAGGCAACTGGTTATTATTGTAAGCCTACATGATGCCGTTGTCGGGCGTCTTTGGTAGAAAGACAAAAAAATAAAAATAAAAATAAAAATAAAATCTAACTTAATGTAAGATGCCCCAAGTCGTAAGTGGGATGGGAATGTTTTTTTCGATATCGATGTAGTGTACGTGTAGTCCCGCTGTCAGGTAGTAGTCCCGTCCCTGTAACCTTAAACGATAGTGGGGGTGGGTACGGTGGGGTAGTATGGAGTGTTTAAGTGGACCCCTATTCTGTAGGGGGCTCCACCATGTCATATAGCTAGCTCCCTTACCTCTATAATACATAGATTCAGTGTTTCTGAGAACATTAGTTGGGAGGTGCTTTAGGTACATACATGTATCTAACCAAAGCTTACATGCAGAACCTGTACTACCTAGTAAAAGATCTCGATGCTTGATTAAAGTGGGGGATCCAGTACGGTATAGGTCTTATCAAGTTCAGCCTGCCAATATGTATCAGCTATCAGCTATCATATGGATTTACCTAATCCGGGCTTTGCATGGCTTCCGGCTTACATCCAATGTGTTTTCCCATGATATTGCCCATGATATTGCACAGACTGTTTCTGATCTGGCTACAACCCTCCGCCAGTTTTGTTCGTAATGGTCTCTTGAATTAGTTGGATAAGGTATCTAAGTTACTACTCACCTATAATCCACCGAGAGTCCAACCTCATCTAAATCTTCCTGACATGGCCGCGGCTGAGATACTCCCGAAGCCGCCCGTGGCCAGCTCATTATCCGAGCTTCAACCCGTGCCAGCCCCCACCGCTGCCGAAGCTCTCACTCCTCTGATACAGTCGACTTACAGGACGTCCGAGCTACGTTTCTTCGTCAATGGACGCCGAGTCACCCTTTCGAACCCGAACCCCGACTGGGTCCTCCTCGACTGGATCCGCGCCCAGGATAACTTGAAAGGAACTAAGCTAGGATGTGGCGAAGGCGGATGCGGTGCCTGTACTGTTGTTCTCCAGAAGATTGAAAAGGGAGGACAGCTAAGACATATGGCTGTGAATGCCTGCCTCTTCCCACTGGTTGGCGTCGATGGCAAGAGTCTGATTACTATCGAGGGCCTGGGTACAGTTGCGAGTCCGCATCCCTTACAGGAAAGGGTAGCAAAACTGCAGTAAGTGGCTACGACCTCTCGGTGCTTCCGCCCATCTATCGCCATTCTAACGCCGGGCTGGATGCAGTGGCTCCCAATGTGGGTTCTGTACTCCTGGCATAGTCATGAGTCTGTACGCGCTCGTTAGAAACTCATACAGGGACGGGAAATTCCGTCTTTCAGCATGTGATATCGAATTGCAAGGACATTTAGATGGTAATCTCTGTAGATGTGTACGTAACTGTTTCTTTATCTATTCCTAACTACGGTGGACGCTCAACTTCTCTAGACTGGCTATAAGCCAATTCTCGAGGCGGCAAAGACGTTCATCGTGGAGGACTTGAAGGGCGACTTGGTCGAGGAATCCAGTTCCCTCGCCCTAAACGTCGACGATCTTGCTGATAATATTCTGCAAAGCGCAGCAGATGGGAATGCATGTCGAGCTTCACCAAGTGGACCCTGTGGGCGTCCAGGAGGATGCTGTCGCGACGCATCAAGGTCATCATATGGGAGCAGCCCTGACAGCGCATCTTCCCAAGGGTCTGCCACGACCCAAGCCACTTCTGTGAATACAAATAAGAACACAATCTTGCCTGACTACTTCGGGCCATACGACCCCACGGCTGAGTTGATATTTCCCCCCGCTCTCTGGAAATACGAGCCTCTACCCATTTGCTACGGAGACGAGAGGAAAATTTGGTTCAAACCTACGACCCTTCAACAATTGATTGAGCTGAAAGATGCTTGGCCTTCCGCCAAAATTGTTGGGGGTGCTAGTGAAACACAAGTATGGGTTTTTTATATTTTTTATTTTTATTATTATTTTGTTTCGTTTTTTATGTCTGAATCTCGCTCATATGGACCCGGCTCATATGGCAGCAGATCGAGGTTCGTTTTAAGCAGTCTGAATACCGAGTATGTCTGTATGTATCGGACATCGATGAGCTTAGCCACTTTGAGAGTCCTAAAGGAGATGATTTCAGAACTCTTTCAGAAGTTTCTATTCCAGCAAATATGTCGTTGACAAAGGTGGAGGAGTTATGTGCCATGTTGGCTCAAAAGCTTGGCTCAAAAGCGAGTGCGTTTGAGGGGCTTAGGAAGCAACTGAGATATTTTGCTGGCCGTCAGATTCGTAATGTTGCGAGCTTGGCCGGCAACTTGGCAACTGCTAGTCCTATCTCAGATGCTGCTCCAGTTCTACTAGCAGCAGGATCTCTAGTCAGTATCAGAACGAAGAAAGGGGGCCCCTACGACGTACCCTTGTCGGCCTTCTTCGTAAAATATCGGACGACCCAGCTGCCTGTCAACGGTGTGATTACGCACATCAAAATACCGCTACCATCACCAGGGTCTCTGGAAGTAACAAAAGCATACAAGCAATCAAAGAGGAAGGATGATGATATTGCCATTGCTACTGTTGGTTTTCGAGTACGCGTAGATCCAGGAGGTACCGTCCAGGAGGCGACATTCGCATATGGTGGAATGGCACCAACTCCTACAATCGCAATTACAGCACAGAATGCTGTTCTAGGGAAACAATGGGCAGACAGTCGCACACGTGAAGAGGCTGTCACTGCTCTTCTTGTGGACTTTGACTTGCCATTTAGTGTGCCTGGAGGGATGGCACAATATAGGAAGGGTATCTAGGTTCTCGATTCTACGTTACAACTACTAGATGCTGACAACCTCAACAGCTCTAGCATTGTCTCTTTTTTTCCGGTTCTGGCACGAGAGCATCGTGGAACTGAACCTAACTAAAGCCAATTACGACAATATTCGGGAGATACATAGGGGAATATCTACTGGTACCCGTGACCACTTTGCTGTCTCGGGTACGAAGGTCGTTGGCAAGGAGATTCCACATCTCTCAGCTCTGAAGCACTGCACTGGTGAAGCAGAATACGTTGATGATATGCCGCAGCAGAAGAATGAGCTACACTGTGCTCTTGTGCTCTCAACAAAGGCGCATGCGAAGATCCTCAAAGTCGATTGGAGCATTGCCCTATATATGCCAGGAGTGGTTGGCTATATAGACAAAGACAGTATACCGCGTGGAAGCAATTCCTGGGGTCCAATCCGAGTGGATGAACCCCTGTTTGCTCTAGACGAGGTGCATTCGCACGGCCAGACGATAGGTGTAGTCTACGCCGAGACAGCCTTGCAAGCCCAAGCTGCTGCTGCCAAAGTACGAGTCACATACGAGGTATTACCGGCCATACTCACCATCGACCAAGCAATCAAAGCCCAAAGTTTTTTCGAACATGGGAAGCATCTCAAGAAGGGGGCCGCCATCGAAGGACATCTAGATGGTATATTCGCAGAGTGTGAGCACATTTTCGAGGGAACAACCAAGTTAGGTGGTCAAGAACACTTCTATTTGGAAACCAACGCTGCATTGGCTATCCCACATGCCGAGGATGGTTTAATGGAAGTCTACGCTTCCTCACAGAACTTAATGGAGAATCAGATCTTCGTTTCTCAAGTCCTCGGCGTACCTATGAGTCGTGTAAATATGAGAGTCCGACGTCTTGGGGGTGCTTATGGTGGCAAGGAGTCAAGAAGCACACCCATAGCATGCTTAGTTGCCATCGCCGCCAAAAAGGAACGCCGTCCTATGAGGATGATGCTGAGCCGTGATGAAGATATAGCGACTAGTGGACAGAGACATCCGATGCAATGCAAGTGGAGAATCGGTACCGATTCTAACGGGATCATCCAATGCCTCGAGGCAGATGTTTATAACAATGCGGGATACTCTATGGATATGTCTGGAGCTGTAATGGATCGGGCTTGCACCCACTTAGACAACTGCTACAACATACCGCACGCCTGGATTCGCGGGTTTGTTTGCAAGACCAACACGGTATCAAATACTGCATTCCGCGGCTTTGGAGGGCCGCAGGCAATGTATTTCACCGAATCCTTCATGAGCGCTATTGCAGAACGCCTCAACATCGACGTCGACGAGCTGCGCATTAGAAATCTTTACAGGCAAGGCGACTTGACACCGTTTTTGCAACCAATTGACGCCGATTTCCATATCCCGACCATGCTAGAGCAACTTGGTACCACTGCGGATTACGAGAACAGGAAAAGAGAAGTCCGACTCTTTAATTCAAAGAATCGCTACAAGAAGAGAGGAATCTGCAAAATACCCACTAAATTTGGACTGAGGTAGGCTACTTTTCCTTAATTGCTTCCAAAGGCTTCTATTCATTACCGAGCACCAAGTCATTTTCGAGTGCTACCAAGGTCAAGCTACTGAATACTAACCTCCCGGCCTAGTTTTGCTACTGCCCTTCATCTGAACCAGGCGGGTGCGTATGTAAGAATTTACGAAGACGGGAGCATTCTTCTTCATCATGGAGGCACGGAAATGGGACAAGGCCTCTACACCAAGATGTGTCAAGTTGCAGCCGAGGAACTCAGCGTGAGTGTGGATCAAATATTCAACAAAGACTCGCAAACTGATCAAGTCGCGAACCCATCTCCCACTGCCGCGTCGTCAGGTAGTGATCTTAACGGCATGGCCGTTAAGGACGCTTGCGACCAACTCAATGAACGCCTAGCCCCCTATAGGAAGAAATTCGGACCGGATGCTCCAATGTCGGTGATAGCTCATGCTGCGTACAGAGACCGAGTCAACCTCGCCGCCAACGGCTTTTGGAAGATGCCACGCATAGGTTGGTCACATTGGGGTTTGAAATACGCACAGAATAACTAAAGCGCCCGGCAGGATACCAATGGGGGAATTACAAAGACCCTCTTCCGATGTACTATTACTTCACTCAGGGTGTCGCTATTACCGAGGTTGAACTAGACGTGCTTACAGGGGATCATACTATTCTGAGAACCGATATAATGATGGTGAGTGGGGATTGATGCTATCGCAGAAGTTTTATCTGATAGCAGACTAGGATGTTGGCCGCTCCATCAACCCATCCATTGATTATGGACAGATCGAAGGGGCCTTTGTCCAAGGACAGGGTTTGTTCACGATGGAGGAATCACTATGGACAAGGGAAGGTGAACTCTTCACCAGGGGCCCTGGGACATATAAGATACCAGGTGAGTCTTGTCGGGCAACAACGAGAACTAATTGTCTGGGCAATCCCAATTTTACTAACAAAGAAAAAAAAAGGCTTTTCGGATATCCCCCAAGTATTCAACGTATCTATGCTGAGACACGATTCGAGCGGAAATGCCATAAGCTGGAAGCATCTGCGCTCTATCCAGAGCAGTAAGGGTATCGGGGAGCCACCGCTTTTCCTAGGTTCTACCGTGTTCTTTGCCCTAAGGGAAGCAGTCAAGGCGGCAAGAGAAATGAATGGTGTGAAAGAGCCGCTGGTCCTCAATGCCCCGGCGACCCCAGAGAAGTTGCGTCTAGCTATTGGCGATGAATTTGTCAAGCGCGCTGCTGTCGTTCCGAAGGAGGGCGAGTCGAATTTTTTCGTTCGTATCGAGGATTAAGGTAGGTTAGTGGCAGTGGTCGCTCGTCCCTATATTCATCACAACATCATACATGCTATATGGTGGTGGATCGCCCTAACTACATACGTAGACGCTTTGAAGAGACAGATATGGAGGGATCTCCAAAGAAGCCAAGGTCATCATTACTGTACGCCTACTGAATATAAAGACGCCTTTTATTTCGTTGATTTGGCCAGTAGAACCTTGCTAAACATTCGAGTGTTGTTTCGCACTATAATGACCCTTGAAATAGCTTATGGATATTTCCGTGAGCATCTACGGTACCTCTTAGGTCTTTCTCTCTTGTACAGAGTTGGGAGACGATGGGGCATAGAAAGAGACATTCTACTGACGTCTAAAATTTAGCACTCGCCATGTATTTCTTATAATTAATGTATGGATTCATCCTAGAGGCGTGACAGCCTCGCCCTCTAGACACTTCGTTTCTTCCCTATCACCTTACGCGTATTGACTTTCGAAGTAAACCCGTTAAACTCTCGAATAGTGCGTGCTCGCCTCCCTGTAGCCAGCGAGCCATAACAGAGATTTCATCTTCTTCATATTCTGAAGCCCTCGAAACCATGATAGTTATGGCGAAGCCGAATGCACACTTTGCGATGTGCTGTTTCGTCTTGTTCTCGACCTTCTCTTTCTGGGAGTATGAAACATCAATTTTGGCCACCCTTTCACCAGTCAAATCTGTGGTTTCACATCCCTTCGCCCTCTTTCTCCGATAAGAACGGCTCCACACATTGCCATTGACGAAACCAACACCTCTAGACAACGACTCGTCCCAAGTCCACGAAATCAAGTCGAGGCTCTCCATGGTACCGCAAATAACCCTCTGCAGTTGCTCAGGGGTGGCTTGTGATATGTCCCATGTACCAATCGTCGTCTCCGTGGGAGGAGGCAAAAGCTTTTTTTCAACCGAAGGCACGTAACGTCTACTCGCCGACAGACTCGGCCTTCGGCTCCCGAAGCTCCACCCGATAGCCCACCTACGAGTCTTATTTCCCTGAATGAATGCAGTGACAGCATAGTTGGACACGCTGTGGCTTTTCAGAGTGTCGATGAGCACCGCTAGACTCGACCGCTTCCCAAGCATAGATGTGTACCACTGCACCCTTTCTCCCAAGACCAGGGACTCGTTGATGATTCGCCGCACGAAGCCGATTTCGCCCCCGTCGCATACCATCTCTATTGGTGCGCCCGTGCATGCTGTATTCGGAGGCCGAAATTTCTGTCTAGCTAAATCCATAAGTTCTGCCTCGGAAGTGTAGAAAGGAGGATTGACCATGACGAAGTCGATAGTTTCTAAGCCAAGCTCATCTAGGGGAATAAGACAATCCGTAACAGACCGATCGACAACACGTATCCGCGATTCTAGATTGTTGAGCCGGGCGTTCTTACGCGCGTAGGCTAGGGATTTCGCATCTACGTCAGTGGCGATAAATGACCACGACGGTCGCTGGGTGCAACCTAGAAGTGGGTAGATGAGGCTGGCGCCGGTGCCTATATCTAGCCCTACCACATTCCGAGTTGGTCCAGCGGGGTTTATATTCGGGGACGACGAAGAGTCAAGAAGTTCTTTGAGCCAGATGATATAGTTGTGCCTGTTGGGCACCGGGGGGCAAAGTCGATCCATAGGTAAATCGACCGTCAACCCAAAATCCAGTTTAAGGAGAGTTTTAGTTAGCTGCATGACAGACTTAGGATCGGCAAAATTGAGATAGGATCCGCGTTGCAATACAGCTCCGAATTCCGGATCGCGCTGTCCAAGGATGCTGAAGTCGAGCACATCTGGATAGAGCGTTTTGTAATAATCGTCACTCCTAGATACCAAGGGGCGTTGAGTAACCGTTGTCGAAGATACACGAAGGTCCGTAGCAGTAGCGCATTTACGGGGGCCTCTCATGTCAGGCCCATCGTCGGCGTACTTTCGTTTCGCACCACGCTCGGGGCTGTTGTCCCGGCCAGACAAATCCATCTCCTGCTTCTATATTGGAAGAACCGACACATGCTGTTGCTAGTAATACAGCAATATGGTGATGACGGTAATGCCCAGGTCTACACCATGAACAGGTGCGTACCTATTCAAAGATATCGCCGTCGCAGATGAGGGCTCGGCTGAATTACATCTAACTGACGATGTTTGTTGATAGACCAATTCTGGCAAATGGAGTCGGATGTGTTATTTAATGCGACGCGGTTGAAAGTTGAAAGTTGAGAATTGTGAGTTAACCTCGAGTTGAACATACATGCCTATGTACCTAGGTACCTACATGTATGTATGTACCTGCACTTAAGGTAAAAGTAAAAGTTAACGGGCTGCGCACTAAGCAAGCACATGATAATCGCATCCATTCTATGTACCTAGGTACATTATGTGGGTAGCTAACCTCAAGCTACTGTGAAGTTTATTGCCTTCGTTTATTCGCCTCTTCGGTCTCCTCTGTTAACATACTTACTCGATAGCTAAACAAGCACCGCGCATCTAGTAGTCTAGGATTTCTCTTAGAGATGTCAATCAACGTATCAATTGAAATTCGATTTAGCTACCTCATTGAGCATGGTCAAAAAACAGACAAACGGTGCAACTCGCGTAGATGCCGCATAGTAATAGTACAACTTTGCTTCTTCAAAGCCATATGCCGCCCCATTCAACTATAGCAACCAGGAAGTAATAGCCTAGGTTACAGCAATGCCTTGCAATACAACATATAGAAAACCCATGCATTAACTCTTTTTTTTTCTGTTTTCTCCCCTACATCTCCTACGACCTTCCATGTACGACAACGAGTACCTGTACTAAAGAATATGCATCTTAGATGCTCCGAGGACGAAATGCTATAGCCCTAGAGAGTAAGAAAGAAATACAGGCGAGAATCGGCGATTATAACCCGTCGCGCCATTACAGCTATCCTCTTGTTACTACAGCGAGATAGTTGGCTATGGATCATCGTGAATCATTTGACTCGTCCGGGCTTCAGCATCGCCATGATTTTCTGGTGATTGGTGGTCGAAAACACAATGGCAAAGGAGGACGAAAAAACCAATATGAACAACCTTGACAGGCCAAGACTCTTTCTAGAGCCGTCCGAGAACACCGAATAACGCCAATCCATGGTGCTCCTATTAACATACAGTCCCGTAGAAAGACACACCAGACGCTTGTAAGTGGTGTGTGGGTAAGAGGTGAGCGTAAGTGACTCGAGATTAAAAAGAATACGAGGCTAGACGCTCGTCATCTCATACACCACCTCCCATGAAGGCAGCCAGATCGTCCAATTCCAGCAACTGGCGCTCGAATGCTACGCACAGTTCAGCCGCCGTCATATCGTTGCCCGAAGCCGGCGTGGATTCGGCTGGCTGCCCGGATGAGGACGGTGCTGGGGAATCTGCCTTCGTCTGCCCCGGAGGTGGGCTCGCAGTGGCCGGAGTCGACGCTCCAGCCGACCCTCCATTAATGGTCGTGAAGCCCGACTTTCGTGGGGGCTCGCTACCTCGGCCGTCGGCCTGTTCTTGCGCGTTGGCTGATTGCGGGCGCTCGTAGTCCATACTGTCGGGGTTGTCAGGTTGACTCGCTGTATCCTCTTTGATCGATGGTATAGTAGCATCAGGCTGCGCTCTCTGGAGTGTTCTATCGCCATTGCGCAAGACCTTGTTCATGACGGACAAATGACGGTACCAGGGAACAGCTAGGATCCAGATATTCGCTCCATCCTGGAGAAAGCGCATGCCATCACGAACAATCGATTCTGCCGTCTCGTTCACATCACCTGGCGTCAAACCTTTCAGGCTGAACCAAGCTACGGTGGAGCAAGCCGTGAAGCAAGAGAACAGCATAACGAGGGGGAAGTTCAGGACAGCGTCCTTGTCTGCGTTAGCTTCCAAAGCCAATAAAAGTGATACCACACTGTGCGCGGCCGCAAACACTCGATCGACCGTCTGCAGGTGAACATGGGGGACCATGCGCCAGGTCTCGTGGTTGAATCCGTCAGTGGTAACAAGGTGGAGAAGCCTACGACGGTTGACCATAATGGTAGCGCAGTGAAGCAGGCAGTGCAACATAGCATACGTAAACCCACTACCCATGGTAATGTGAAGATTGATCTGCCCTGGCTTGTCCATGAAGTGCGGCGGCAGAGAACTACGAACTGCTTCAATACCGGCTTCGAGAGAGGCACACTCCTCTTCAGAGAATGTGGCACTTGTGACCGTGGTAAGCATCTCGATGACGTTACGCCAGGCTTGGGTTGCCATTACGATGTGGCCAAACTCGCCAACCTCGGACATTGGAGTCGACGGATCCGGGAGCGTAGGCGGTGGCCCACCCGCTAGGGTGCGCACATAAACAGGTGTGCCGAAGTTGTAGCTCATGTCAAGACACGGAAGTGGCACATCCTTGATGTCATGGTGGGAGACGGCCGGCTGACGACCGGGGCTGCTCGTAAGAAAACAGTCGAGAACATAGATGAGCCACAGAGTGCGACGAAATGATTCGTCTTTAATGAACTGATCCGGATCGCCTCGATTCTGGTGAACGGCAATTATCCGATACATCTGGGCCATCCGGGAAGCTTGGCCTAGGTAGATGTAGGCGCGGACAGCATTGCGGTTGCCCCATTCGTGGATGATCAGGAGACAAAGAGCCTGAATATCTGCCAAGCTCGGGTTGTCGAGGTTCTGCATGATTATATTGATGGCCTTGACGGCAAAATGCTCGGCGGCTGCCGAAGCACCACCCTGGCCCCCATAGCGACGAATCAAAGCGGGAGAGCTCCTACGGACGGGAAAGAAAATAGGTTAGGTAAGTCTAATTCATTTCACTAAATCCGACAAGATACTTTCATGCGTAATCGGGAAGAAAGGCGGCGGGAAAGGATTTGCGGGAAGAGGAAGTTATTGGTGCATTAGGCGAGACGCGAATGCACCTCCGGAGATGAATGAACCATTCGCCCGGAATCCTTTCAGAAGTGGATAAGGCGGGTTCCGGGAGGTTGTATTGGATGAATAAAATAGGAAGAAGAAAAACATGTATGTAAAACATGAAAATAAATATAATTGCTTACCGTGCAGCGCAAGTCAGAAGGCCGTTGACGATACTAGCCTCGAGAGTGCCGTTCTTAAGCTTCTGTAGGAAGGAAGGCTTATGAAAGGCGACACAAGACGGAATAGTCTTGCTGATTACCCTTTCACATTCCGTCACCAGTTCCGGATTGAGTCTGTGGGGACGAACGAAAATACGTGTTAGTGGAGCCGATCAACGCGAACGAGATTTGGGGGAGGACAAGGGTGTTGATTGAGATGGGAACGCGAGCTAGGGGTGTAGGGACAAACGGAACAGGACAGCAGATGGGGGCCATGGGAAAAGGTGCTGGGAGGTCCCGAGGCAAGACGAGGCAACTGGCATCCATCCCATCCATAGCCACCCAGAATCTGTTTAGTAGAGTGTATTGGGGCGTTTTTTGTGCGTTTGGCCGGCTGCACTCTGGCTTGACCGAGGCCAAGAAAGCACGGATCACCAAGACCTGTTCGGGGCGCGTAGTCGCCGCCCATACTTGGTCAAGGGCCGAAACACTACCACGCCCAGGTAGGAGTGATTAGGCAGAACACCAAAGGAAGAAAGCTTCCAGGAATATAGAAATATGGGAAAAGGGAAACATAGTATTAATTGGCTATGATGGTGGTGATGATATTAATAGACCATATGAAAAAAAGACGACGTACTTTTCGCTGTTAGTCTGCATATTACGCGGCAAGACGGTGCCGGACGCTACAGGCTGGCGGTCGCTGGTTGCCGACACGCTTCGCTCCCCAGGCAGACTCTCTCGCGGGCGAGGAGGTCTAGCAGGAGATTGCCCATGGTGATGAGCCATGCTTTCTGAAGGGAGGTAGCATTCGTGCATGCCCTTTGCGCAGTTCCTACAAGGCGCCCGACCGTTCTCGTAGACGCACTTGGTCTTGCCTTTGCGACAGCGCACACAGGCACCGCCGGCTCTGAGCGACGTGCCGCGGACGACAGACGCCATGGCGACAAATGGAAGAATGATGTTTCGCAAATGAATAAAAAGGGCAATGAGGTTGTTCCGAACGATTAAGGGATGCTCCGAATGCAGGTCCGGTAGAAAATGGAAGAGTTGTTGAAGAGAGAAGTGAGAACGGAGAAGCGGGAGGCGGTGGATGTTCGGTGCGGTGGATGGGAAATTTTTTTGGTTGTGTATGAGTCTCGGTCGGAGTGGAGGTTCAAGGGGGTGGGAGAAATTAGAAAATTGGGGAGGGGGGAGGGGAGAAAATGGAAAGGAAAGGAGTAAAAAAAAAAATTGGAATGGCAAAGCCTGGGGATGGCGCTCTGGCGCAATGCCGCTTGAGAGGGATGTTGCAGAGGAGACGGGCAGGACGGGAGGGAGAGTAGAAATTAAGACGGACCAGACTCGGGCGTTTGCGCTAAAAAATCAGCACGCGCGCACCTGAGCCAAACCCAGCAAGTTGAGCACTGATGATTCCCGAGGAAAGGGCAATGCGACAAGGCGGTCAATCCGGGGGGGTGCAAGGCGGCCTAGCCCGGCTCTTTCTTCCTTAGCTACTTATTTTGCGCTTCCCTCTTTTTTTTTCCCTCCTCCTTCGCCTTCTCCCACTCCTTTATTATTGTATTTTATTTCCTTGTGGGGGCGCCACGACCGGGGGTTCGCCCGTGTGCCAAATTGTTCATCAGAAGTAAATGCCTTTTGTTGAACGGAAGAGAGATTATTCAAAATTTAACTATCTCGGTTCCATTTAGATGTACCTTTCACGAGAATACAAAAGTTGTAATAATCTCTCCATGCCTAAAGTTGCTTGACCGGAGGCAAGTTGATGAAATTCCTAAACTCAAACCTCTTCTCTGGAGGGGGTTTCGGCTCCACGGCTCCCGGCGCTGGTCGTCTCTTTCGCGTGGGAGTATACAAATTTAGCTAGGTAATGAGACGGGGCCATTCCGTACTGTCTACATGTACTGTGGACAACGCAATACGCGGAGGCGTGTACACACGTACTTCGTAATCCGTCCGCTCCCCCGTCATGTACACTACTTGCTTTATTTTAACTCGGTGGCTTTTACCTTTACACATGATGCGCATATTTCCCAATTTTTACATACATGGTAGAAATACCTAGACATTCGATAATATTTCTGAGCTGATTGCAACTCGAGGATATCAATCGAAAGCGAAATAATTTCAATGTGAAATAGTGTTAATAGTTGTTTACGCTTTCATTTTTATTTTTCTTTATTTATGGTGACCGGAAAAGAGACAAAAAGGCGAAATGGATATTCGGCAAGCTGACCGAACCATTTGTTACGTACCTGACGTCGGTCGGAGCTTAGATGACGGGAGAAGATAGAAAGTTTTGAACAGTTGCGCTTAGACTAGGTACGCACCTAATGCGAAAAGGAAGCACACGCCTCTTCCTAATTCGTACTGTGAAGTACGGACACGGGGGTCTAGAGCGGCGGGTTAGATTTTGGAGGGGCGCACTTCGGAGTATCGGTCCCTATTTTTACTACCTATAAGAGAAAAAAAAAGTTTTCAATTTGTCTACCTCCTACTAATGTAGGAATACCTTCCGGGAATCGTCCGTTAATCGAGTTAATTGCTATGATGAGCTATTTCGCATTTGGGGCGCTTTTATCGAGCGTGCATCGGTCAAGCTCGGCAGTCTCGTACTTTCATTTCAAGGCTTCTGAAGTGCGGGTGCGTAGCTAAATACCAAGAAATTAATCAATCACTAAGCGCGGATATTACAATGTTCCAAGAACAATAACCGCCATCACCAACATGCGTACTCCCTTCTAACCTTTTCACCTTCGTCTTACTCTTCCTACCTGCCTACGTATAAATATATCCCCGGGGATGTCATGGCGGATAGCATGGCATCATAGCAAACCTTCGGGGCTCTTTGTCGGCTGACGAAAACCCATGATTCGGTTACTAACGCCGGGGCTGACTCAATGCAACCTCAACCAGGCAACCCAGCTCGCCACGTTGGTTGCTTATACATAATAGAACTCCGCCGGCCGTCAACCTCTGCGTAGTTCACAACGCTGGCATGTATAGACCACTCAGGATAGCACACGGCACGGAAAGCCTCCCACTGGTCACGCGCATGCTGACCGAGATGGGTCCGCTTCGCCGTCCCCGAAGCCATAGATTTGAATCATGTGTACCTAGCCTAAAGATCCTATAGTATTGTCGCACGGGAGGAAACCGAAGTCTGCGAGACTCGCTTTGGCATCCAAGTACGGATAGAGAGGCAAACTTAAGCATACACTCTCGTCTACTCCAAGTGCATCTTAATGCGCATTTACAGGTTTGGCAAGGCCCTTTTTTTCCCCTGTAAATATAGCACTTACCTACTCTAAGATACTCATCTAATAATTTTGGCATCCGGGCAGCGGATAGTCGGCGGATAGTCCGAGGCGGAGATCGTACTATGACTAGGCAACACTAAGCTGCAGTGCCATGTGCGCGTTGCGCAATCGTCGTCATCCCCATCCTACTTTGTTCCTCGTTGACTGTCGGCACCGGAGCTCGTTTGGTGCAATCTTCCGTCCGACATGACCACGAATACTCACAAGATCATGCGATGCTTCTTGCGTACAATTCTTTTCCCTTCACCATAAGTAGCGTTTGGGATTTAGTAACTTATACACACCGATGCTCATCTAAGCGCCAAGTCGTAAGGCACGCAGCTTGATCGACTACCAGGTCTTGTACCGCCGAATTTCGTTAGACAGATAGCAAATATTGATCAGCTAAGAAATCTATACAGCCCCTAGTCGCTAATTAACCAACTCCACCACTACTTCATTCTTGTTGCGAGATTGCAAATGACAAGATGAAATCTTTGCGCTACCGCGGTACGCGCTTATATACGTAGAGGGGATAACCAGTTATTGAGAGATGGTGAAAAGCTGCTATCCATCATCTATTTCGTGTAGAAATGCCACTCGCAAGAGCCAACCTAACGACAATGACAGCTCATTCGAAGCTAACTGTTGTCACTCTTCTCGGATAGCGGTGGAGCTAAATAGTCGGTCGGGTAGAAAATCATAGCACGGGCCTTTGCAATTACCTCCGAATACAAATCCCGAATCCTCCATACAGAAATAATGTCGAGTCTAATCAAGAGTATCACATCAAACACGGTTATTGAATCGATTCAAATACGCAGCGAAAACTCTATCCCAAAATTCCACACTAAATAGGACGATAAGAGCGTCTAAGAAAGATAAATGGAAAAGGGAAACATTACTCTTATCTACCTGGTTGGCACTCGGTACCTCGTCGTACGTGAGACGTGAGATGGCGAACTCCGTTAGATACTGTGGATATGTATACGCAAATATATATTAAGACTATGCGGCAACCGAAAGTATACAAGGCCTTCCACCCCGGCTTGTTTAGACTTCTCGGAATATATGTTAATATCATTCTAATTTAGGTATGTATGTATTCATGTGCAATGCTACGTAAAGAGGGTTGTTGGGCATTTTGTACATTGTCGGATTAAGCGGTTTCATCGCACCTGTGCTTGCCCGTCGGCCGGAACAGCCGGAGGTATAAAAATCGATGTCCTGGCAGATTGTATATATATGTATTACACAGGTAGGATAGACTGCATCGGTACCGCATCTACCTCATCCTGCTAAAGCGCTACGACGCTGTCCAGTGTCGGAAACAATACCTAAGAGTAAAGGGGGCGGGCCGGATCCTTTATCCTGAAATTCGTACAAAGACCTGGACCCCAGCCCACCTCAGCCCGTCCAACCGCGTCCAAACATTACACGCACGTACCACGGGTCGGGGTTACTTACTATACATTCCATCCAAATTTTTACAGCAAGACTTCCGACTCACGGTCCGAATTCAGGAAGCGGTCGATCAGACTACTGATCAACCCACACCAACATAACATTTATTATCTATTACCGCCCATGTTAGAAGCTAAACCCGATCTACATGTAACTATCTAGGTTAGTCATAGGCGCAAAAGGGAGAGAGGTGGCGCCTCTCAAGTTGTCACTCAAAAATAGCCCGTACTTACTTCTTCTTACCAATTACTTATCTTACTTACCATAACGGGGATGTCTCCCCTACCGGCGTGGGCTGACCACCGATCCATCCCATTAACTGTCTGCTGATGGTCACGTGTTCTGTTCCGCCGGAGAGGGACGCGTTAAGTAAGCTCCCGCCGTTGCCCCAAGAGATTTAGGTAATTGAAAATTGGCAAACGTCGTCTTTCCTAAGCCACTACAGGTGTAGCAAATAATCGAGCTAGCAAAAATAAACAATACTGCCCGTGAGTATTCAAATTCATTCGCGGACCGATGTGACAGCTTACGAGATATGGACGATAACCCAGAAGTTTCCCAGTTCTCTGCAGTTCTCCGGGCTTTCCGGGCTCCCGTTTTACCAATCCCGTATAGACCGACAGTGTCCATTGTTAATTGGTCATATTCTCACATTGCAATATCGCAATATCTCGTTAGTGATGGAGTGCGTCTATGCTATTTCATCTTGAATATAACTCGAGCCCAACACCTTGGTCCTAGGTAAGCCATTCGATAGCTGCGCTATCACCGACCTTTGCTGTATAAGTCGCCAATGGCACGGCGAAGTGTCCATAAGTTACATCTATTGCTTATAAATGGCCGCCAGTTCACTGGCCGTATGATATTTGGGGAACTGATAGTCGCCGTCTATTACTCCAGTAGGGACCGGAGGAGCTCGCCCCCAGGTCTTTAGCATTAATGGTCTTTTGCTATTGAGGCTGAGATCTATATGTGGAAGGCTTTTGTTACTTTCGCGTCGCTGTCACTCCCATACGAAAATCAGGGGAATGTAACGTGGGCTTAAGAAATTTACCCCATAGAGGAGCATTGATAATTCATTTTACCGCACCTCCACTCTGACCAAGGGATTTCATGTCTGCGTAATCAGCTGCTGTCCCCATACCCAAGAGACGCTACTTTTGCACAAATCCGCAAGAGAGTAGAACCGATCACATTATCCTCCCAGCATCATGAGTAGCCCTCCCTCCTAGGCTCGTGCGATATTGCTAGTGCTTACTAGCGTACGGTTACGGCTCTCCGTAATTATCTGGCTTGATTACAACCCTCGTGGATCCGCAGCCTGTTGCAATCTATCCAATACTTGCTAAAGAGCATTTATTGATGACAGCTATCACATAGACGAGGCCTTCCTAGTCCTTACAAAGCACCCTGATCGCCATAACATAGCTTCGACCTCAGCTCCACCAACCGTATATTCATCTTAGTGAGAATTGATACCTTCAATCAGATGAAAAAGACGAGAGTCCCAGTCCCCCGGTGAGCCTACTAGTAATTTCGCGGCCGAGCCCTAGTGCCACGGCCTCAGCTCAGTCACCACCAAAACCATAGCTAGCACTTAGACTCCTACCGCGATCCTCTAATAAGACAAGCAGTTATGAGGTGGCTGTCACAAACAAGATATTCGGTCTCTGATGACCAGTGTCGCCCGAATACGGCTCCAAAAACCTAGTGGAACGTGACCTACGGCGAGCTACGGATACGACACATTGCCACTTCCTTCTTTTTTCACCCTTCCCTTTGGCCTCCTTTGATAGTACTACTGAGATATCTTCTGACATAGCAACTGGACGACACCGCCTCTGGTGTAGATCCAGCGGCCCTCGAGATCACCAACATTCGAGGAAATAACTTGGAGCAATTCGTCGGCCATTCAAACAAGTATCTGCCATTGATAGATATGCTGTGAGTAAAGGTCTGTTGGCTTTAACGAGTGATGTGATTAGATAGCTACAGGCACGGCATACAGCAAGTATATGATCATCTCTCCCTCGCGCTGGGTGACTGCGTGGTTAGGACTATCTGTTCATATCCGTTAACATTGGCAAGAACAACTAGGCTGTCTATAAATAGTTGTTCAATTAGGATTGATTTCGTATATACTCCACGAACGCTTGAAAGGAAGTTGAAAAAAATAAAAGGGGGAGGGGGGAGGAAAAGGCGAGGATTTAGAGAGGATGGGAAGTAAACTGTTAAGTAACCAAAAGAGGTACGTAGCTCCGACCGCGCATAGGCAATGTACATGTCATTACCTGGTGTGTTAGCTCAGCTTGAATCAAATGGATCTCTGTTATAGATAGACGGCATAATTTGTTCTATCATAGGACCCATGCTTGATGACGTTGATTTCGAGGCAATCAGGTAGTCGAGGGCGATTCCGACTAACAATCGTTCCTAATAGCTACCTAAACTAGGCATCCAGCTTTGTATGGAGCACGTTAGAAGAAATAGAGCAATCCAAACCTTATGTACGGTTCAGAGCAAGAGGAACAGGCAATAAGCCGGTCCATCATAGTTGCGGCTGGCGGTATCCTGGATGACGGCCCGATAGTCAACGATGTGATATGTACACGAGCCTAGAGGTTAACTGCAATACCCGAGATATCAAAGGATCGCGTATCGGTGAACTAACTGCCTTGCCAAAGGAAGATAGGCAAGTGTCCTTTGAGAGCGGGAAAGGCCCATAGCATGAAATGTATGAGGCCTCCCTCCTCCGGCAACAACCACAGCAGGCATTAGGGCCTGACTGCTGTGTCTGACAGTATATATTTCTGCTGTTAATTAAGGCGAATGTCTCTTAATTCAAGGTTTGCAAGATCTCATTATCTTGGTGTTTCTATGCTTAGCTTACGTGATTATACGTATTGCTGGGGTTGTATCAAGACCCATATCAAAATGTCCAACATGCAACATGACGTACTTCTGTAGATAGATATATATATATATTTAGGTATTAAACTCTTCGTCATCCCTGTATGTTGGAAGGATGAAATTGTGACGCTTAATTCTCCTTTACTTACCCCGATCTTGGTAACTTTGCCGAGCCTGCAGGTCTTAGTAACTACCCCGCGACTCCCAGCCACCCGTTAGATCTTCGTATTCTCTCGTACATCATATAAACTACCTGATGTAATCATCATTGATAAGTTTACTCGAGAGTGGAAAAGATTTTTTTTCTTTTAAACACACAGGGTGTTATGTCTAAAGGTATAGACGAAGTGAGGAAAATATAGCCAACCTAGGTACATAGACACTAGGTAGAAATCCGTCCCAGTCCAATGGAGTATCAGTCAGCGCCAACGCCATCTTACTCGGCCCCAACCTCAGCTTCAGCTCCGGCTCAAGTCTCAGCTCCAATGCCACCAGATCCTAGGTTGGAACGACCAGTCACTACCCCTTTTGCGGGGACCGATATACGATCTATAAGAACGGCCTGCGAGTTCTCACTAGGAGAGTATCTCACTCTGCAGAAGAGACGTCGGTATGACGACCCCGCCAGTGAACATCGCCTCCGAGCGCAGCAGGGCATAGTTATGAGCGACCTGCAGGCCCTGCGGAGCGAGGTCTCGGACCTAGTCAAATCAACTGAGTCGCATAGATGGCGTCGATGGCTCTTGGGCGGTCTTGTGTGAGTACTCAACTACCTACTTATTATCGACCTAAATATGATAACAATTCCAATTTGGACGTCCCCCTGAACCCTTAACCCTTAACCCGTCTCCGCTCATGTGAACGAACCGGTGTTATTAGTAGTAGGTGCTCATACTAAAACAGGGCGTCTTTCATCCCCGCTATTCGTAGAATCTTCCGCCGTTCGTCGAAGGATAAAGAGGCCAACGACACCGAGTATGCGTTTCGGAGAAGCAAGTCACTTATTGGTAGGATCTTGGATTCCGTTCACGGCAAGAGCAAGTTCGCCTCAGTGGCCTTTTTTGTGTTGGCCATCCTATACGTATTTGAGGGCGAAGTATTATTGCGAGTGGCCAGAACCGTATCCAAACGGCTAAAGCGGCTCATCGCTAAGGTCGAGCGAGGAGATGAAGGTCTAGGGGAAGATGATATGAAAGTCCTCAAGGGATGGCGTTGGCGTATACTTCTATGGTAGCAGTTGTTTATATTGAGTCTCCTTTTCAAACGCTAACGCCGAGTCCTTCATTTTGTATTCCGCAAAGGTGTGGTAATTGGTTACTACCGATATCATCATGCCAAATAGCCAAAGTATATGGGATTCCCGGCGTGAAGGACACAGAACCTACGGGATATCTATCATTTCCTTGTATGGGGGCAACATCGTGCTCTAGAGGTATGGATACCCGTAAAAATATTTCCTCCATTGTATCTTACATCCATCTATATTCTCCGGTAGCATTTCTCTTGTCACGATATGGGGTAAAATCCCTATTTATTATTTGGGTATCTACACTATCAAACACCAACCCATGTGAGATGCTCACTGTTTACCTAATACACGCCATTGCGATCGCCGTCATTGCTGATGAAGTTGCCCAATTGTAATTGCGTCATACCCTCTCTCGCGCTCGCGACATCGCTGGCCACTTTTAGGATGCCTTGCTGTAGCTCCCTAAGCACGGCGCTAAGCTCCTGGGCTTTCTCGTTGGGACCAGAAGAGGTGCCATTCTTGTTGGCCATCATCTTCTGAAGCTGCTCGACAAGACTATCGGAGACGCCGTGCATGTGCATCTCGATCTCGGTCATGTTGTTTTCATACCTCTTCACTTGCTCTTCCATCTCATCCGCTGCCCTGGAGAAGAAGCTGACAAGATCCTGCCCATCTGCTTCTGTATTAGCCGTACCGGCTGGCTGCTGCCTAGGCGACCATATACCGGCTGTGTGATACTGTTCGGGGAGTTTCAAGTTGTCGATTGCGCGGAAGCTGAGCCGTGCATGTTCAACGTCCTGTGCGACTAAGCCGCGGACTGCCTCAATTGAATGGGCAGCCGATGCTAGTGCACTATGAGCGCTTTCGTATTTTTTAGCGATAAAGTTGACATCGTTGGGGATACTCTCGAGCATCTCTCTATGGCCGGGCATAAATGAATCCACCTGCTCCTTATTCCTCATCTGCTGCTGAATGAACGTATCGACACGCTCAATCTGTTTTTGGAGGTCATCTTGGAGATCGTTGAATCGTGTAGTACCCTTCAAATTGCTAACGTCAATACGAACACCGGGAACGGTCTGTTGGGTTGATTGGCCCATCGTCAAGCCAATGCCAAGCGAGCTGCCTAAGCCTACGCCAGACTGCTGCGGTTGGGATTGTCCAAAAGGATTCGCTTGCGGTTGGCCGGGTTGACTGAGGGTATTACCGCTGTATCTTGAGTCAGTGGACACAGCGCGGAAGACTAGAAAACTGTCGCTTTAACTCACAAGATGCTAGGTTTCTGTTGAGTCGTCTGGCTAAATAAACCGGACCCAGTACCGCTGGCTGCTGGCTGTGAAGGGTTTAGGGAACCACCAAACAAACCTGCTGAAGCTCCATTCCCCGTCGCCGCCGTTTGACCCGTCATACTACTGCCGAATAATCCACTAGTGTTCTGAGTCTGGGTCTGAGCTTGTGTGGCCTGTGAGTTCCCGAAAAGTCCGCCGGTCTGCTGTGGCTGCGTGGTAGCGGTGTTTGTTCCTCCAAACAAACCGGAGCCTCCTTGCTGCGGCTGGGATGTCGAGATGGAAGATAATCCAAAGAGACCTCCAGACTGTTGTGGTTGCGAGGTGGTAGTCGTAGACGATGTAGACGGAGCATTACCAAACAAACCGGACGGCTTAGGAGTTGTCGATGTATTACCGAAGAGGCCCGAGCCGGTAGTCTGCTGTGAGTTGGAAGTAGAACCGAACAGGCCGCCGGGAGCGGGAGGTTGGCTGCTACCTGATCCACTTTGTTGTTCATTCGTGGTCAGCTTCTCAAAAGACATGATGCAACGATGAAGACTCGGCTTGCTGCATAAGGACAGGAGAGGTACACGTATGCTAGATACGGTAAAGGTATAAGAGTAGGCTTATGGACAGAATTGTACTCACAATAAGTTAGCCGACGACGTATTGATGGATAGGCCGCCGGGGCCACTCGCCGATCTGGATAGGGCCATAGCTAAGGGGATCTGTGTGGAATGTCAGGATTACTTTTACTAGTGTAGTTGATAATATGTTTCCGTGCGATTACATACCTAAGCTGGCGTACCCAAGATATACAAGGGCGTATGTACTCGGTACAGACTTAGGCAATGCTCGAAGTGGAAAGTGAAAAAGTGAGCAAAGACAGGCATCCGAATCCGAATAAAGGCGTAAAAAGGATCTAGGTTCCGCCAGTCTGCCAGTCTGCTAGTGAAGTAGTGTGAGAAGCAAGCCAAATAGTTCAAAGGCGGGTAGATTTTCTTTCTACGGTACAAGACGCGTCTAATGCGGTGTTAGCGCGCATGCATTTTCAAGAAAAAGTTACATTATTTCCTTTGTACATACATGTAGTGTACATTGTAAGCTTGTAATTGGTCATAGCTTCATAGCTCCACTGTAGCCGCAAAGCATCGGCACCCCATTCTCCACCCCATTCTCCAATTAAATGGACTCTGGACTTCCACCCCTACCTTCCCTAGGTACATACTCATACAAACCTTAGTTTTGCTTGAGGCTCGAGCCTAGGGCAGCCTAGGGATAACCAGATACGGTTGAATAATTCAATAACATAAATCTTCACATCCCACATCCACTGACAACATTCATATACAAGCCTTGAACTCAAGACCTTCATTCGCGACATCATTTGGGGATCAACCTCGTCCAAAACTATTACGTGCGTGAAGCCTCAGTCTCGAGCATCTGGCATACAATGGATATCGATGATGACGACGATTTCTACGCTCCTGATGAGCCGACAACCCAGAATGATCACCCCGATCCCGCCCACAGCAATGCTGATGCTGTACCCACACAACCTCAATCACAGCCTCAACAGCAGCAAGACCATCAGAATGAAGAAGATCTAGAGGAAGGGGAAGAAGAGGACGAAGGCGCCGATATGGATGAGGACGACTCGGTATGCTTAGCAACTATACAATATAATACTATACATGGTTATTCGTGCGTTACTAACCCTGGGTATGTAGGACATAGACATAATTACAGAGCGAAAGGATGGCACCAACGCTCCTCCCCCAACGTGAGCTCTCTTCTAGCTCTCTTCCGTCGACATCTACTCACCTCTTCGGCAGCCAATCGCGATACAGTGACATACGAAACATACCTCAAAGATCGGCATCAAGTGACGCTGCCACCAAACCTGCTGCCCCCAAAAATGACGATATGGCGTCGCGGGCTGCTTCGGGGACTGATCTCCCTGCAGTCTCAACGTCCAAAATCGACGTGAATGCGATACCGGTCTACAAGCCAGTAGGGAAACCCATTACACAAGTCATCATTGACGTTGGTTAGTCGCATAAACCCCCCTCTATCCCTTCTTCCCGCTTTCCCGCATGTACTAATGCATGGGATTCAAGACCTACAAGAAAGGGAAAAACCTTGGAGGAAACCGGGAACCGACGTGAGCGATTATTTCAACTACGGCTTTGACGAGTATTCCTGGGCCCTCTATGCTGCCAAACAGGACAATGTCCGCAGCGAATACAGCTCAGACGCCATCGCCCAGAATAACAAGAAGATGATGGAGGAGATGCAGATGATGATTATGGGTGGGATGCCTGGTATGAGCGGGCCAGGTGCGGCAGGTGCCATGACAAATATGCCCGGGATGGACGGCATATCCCCCGAGATACAAGCTATGATGCAGCAGATGATGGCGTCGGGTATGGACCCGAGCCAGATGGACCCTTCTGCTATGTCTGCCATGTTCACAGGCATGCAGAACCCAGGTGCGAACGCTTCTGGAGCACAGGGCGGCCAGAATCAGAATTTCGGCGGGGCCGGTCAAGGGTTCAGCGGTAACCAAGGACAAAACTTCGGTTACGAGCAAGGTATGGGTCGGGGTGGTGGAGGAGGAGGAGGTGGTGGTGGGTTTGGCGGCCGTGGTCGTGGTGGACGTAGGAACTGGTAGGCTTAACTACTCTTTCTTACCTACCGTACGTTATTTGAACGGTGTCTGCCAATTTTCATACGGGAGGACGTGAGCTTGGAGCCATGATGAATTCAGAGCTCAACCTCATGTAATTGACTCACGATACCCATCAATTTCTTCTTTAATCGGCTCATTGTCATTGGTTGTGGCGTAGCGCGAACAGTGATCTCACCCCCCCCCCCCCCTTTTTTTTTTTTTGAGCAACCCATCATAGAACAAGAATACCAGTCCTGTTGCAATTAAGTGGTGCAAGATGCCTAGGTTAGTTGGTACCCGATATACCTCGTACGCTTGAAGTAGGTAACCAAAGAAAGGGGGAAGCAACATGTTTAGTCACAATCAAGCTGTAACTTACGTTTACGTATGAGTGAATATATTAAGTCATCCAAGGCGGATGCTATTCTGCGGTCAAACCTCATTGGAGATCCACTTCGCCATGCGCCAAACAGCAACCAGAATCAATATCTCTTTTAAATGCACGGCAAAGACTCGGTTGTACTACATCATCCCATGTTCATTCATCCCTTGATGCCCCCCGGTCTATTACGTGCGAAACATTGCGAAACATTCATTCTTCTAGCACCAGAATACCGTGTTTTATATGCGCAGCTCTCTTCAATTGGTATCTTTCTTTTCTAGATTGCTGGCGCCGGCATTGGCAAGAAAACCATCACCAGTTCGCAACGACCGGTCCAATGAAACTCTCCAAGACGACCACCATCGCTTGCTCTAAAGAATGAGTCTAGAGTAGCCATCTAGCCAAGTTCCCCTATAGCTGCAATTTCCGCGCCAACACTTCTGGTTATTATCCTATGTCGGCAATTTCTCGGCGCAGAGTTTCTATCCCTGGTTAACTTGGTAATTCCTCTGCCTAAGCCGAATTTATTGCCTACCAAGTATATATATAGCTTTGATCTCCTTTCGTGGCCACATCTTCATTCTAGATGGGACGGTATAGGATAAAAGAATAGTTCAACGCGTGAGAAGATGGCTGTTTCCGGTTCTTCACATCGACGCTTAGGTCGAGTAGCAAATTTACCTATACCTGGTCCCAGAATGGTAGGTGCTCGAACTAGCTAGGTTGATGACCAGCTGTGATACAAGATTTGCAAACGTATCAGGAATAGAAGAAGGCATTGCCACCGAGATCACGTCTCACTTCCTTCTGATAATCCTTGTCCGGCTCGAATTCTTGCCAGACGCTGGCGGGGTAGATGTGCTTGTTCCGCTCATACCATCTCCGATCTACCACCTTGGTGAAAGCTGGGTCATCAGAAGCGCCCTCTAGATCGTGTACGTCCTGTTGTGTCCTGGACGATTTCATGGGCTGATATGGGCTTCCAGACGGCTCGTTTTCTGTCCCCTCAGATGAAGTTATTTTGGGGACTTCGGCAAGATAATCAAAAAGAAGTTTGCCGGTGGGACCGACGGCTTTGTTCATGATGAAGAACATGAAGGCATAATGCTATACAATATAGTTAGCAGTCTGTTTCATATCAGGATTTTTTTCGTAATGCTGAAGAAGACATACATGGGGAATAATGATATTGCCGCGAACCATCATGAGATCGTCTACTCCAACCCGTGCCCATTCTCTCCTCGCATTTGCCTTCTCGCCGACGCCGAGATCAGCACCAACCTTCCTACTCTTATCCAGAAAAACCCATACGAAGTCTCCCTTTTTGACACGGACGATTCCTCCTGGGATGTCAGTCCCATCGTAGAATACGAACGGTATCGCAATCTCAGTCATCTTGACTGCCTCTTGTCGCGCCAGAAATTCGCGTCTTAAAGCCTCCCGTTCGGCTGCCTCGCGACGGAGAGCGGCTTTGGTTACTGAGCGGGGGACGACTGACACAGAGGAGTTGGCCTTGAACTTGAGTTTCTTCTCTCCGATCTCCTTATCGGTACTGGGCCCCGCCTCCCCGTTTCCATCCTCTCCAGCATCTTCATCGCCTCCGAACGACAACTTGGCTCCGCCAACTTTACCCGCCTTTTTCTCTTTCTTCATTTTCTTCCGAGGATTGGAGTCGCTACAGTCATCGGGCGTACCAGTGCGTGAACGATCGGGTGTGTCTAGTGGCGTACCAGTAACAATGGCTTCTCGCGCTTCACGTTCCTGTTGCTCGAGAACCTCGGCGCGTCGTTTTCGAAAATCAGACAGGGCAACTAAGCCGACGGTGTTGGTTGAGAGACGTTCCTGCGTTGTCTTGTTCTGGGATGTGAAGCGAGGGTCTGACGAGGCCATGATGAAAGGAACTGGATATTTGATCACAGCCTGTATAGCCCACAGCCTCTACAAGTCACATGGCAAAGCAGTAAATGTTATAACCAACAATTGTAGAGGGAGATCGAGATACTACCCACATCAAGATTCGCAAATGTGCAGAGGTTAGGTCGCGCAGTAGACGAGATTAGATAACGGGAAGCGCTAGTACCCGCTCTCCTAAGAGCTAAATTGGCCAATGGTTATCTCAGCGAGCTCAGACTGAACTTTTTGAGTGGCGCGGGCTTTGCCCGCGCCACATTGCATGGCCCGTGCTCATTATATCTATAAGGCATATGCTCGTTGCTTAAAAAGTTTTAATTTAAGTTTAAATAATAAAAAAATAAATTAAATAAGCTTTATTTTAATTAATATTTAATTATTATAAGTTATAACTTTATAATAATATATTAAATTATTTTAAAAAAATATTTTAAAGTTAAATATATAATTTATAAAATTTTTTATCTTTTTAAATTATTTAAAAATATTAATATAAACATATTTTAATTAAAAAGGTAATAAAGTTAAACGGGTTAAACCTTTTTTAAAATTATTTTTAAAATTTAATTATATATTAAATAATATTAAAAAAATATTTTAAAAATAAATAAAAAGCTTATAAAACTTTTTATTTATTTAAATAATTAATTAAAAGTAACGAGTAATAATAATTAATAAATAATTTAAATAAATAATTAATATTTTAATTTAAATATTAACATTTTTTTTCTTTTAAACTTATTAAAACTTAATAATTATATATTAAATAATTATTAAAAAAACATTTTAAAATAATTAATCATTTTATAAAACCTTTTATTAATTTTAATAATTAATTAAAAGTAATAAAGGGTAATAGTTAATAATTAAAAGGTA